>CM042142.1:8358136-8368136 GCA_023376005.1 Doryteuthis pealeii | reverse complement strand
CCAGGATTTAAACTCGGGTCGCCGATTCTATTTTCAAGAACGATAATCGTTACGCTAAGCGCGCCTTTCTCCAAATGTAGTTCGCCATAACTGACTTTTCTTGGTCGGCTTTTGTTACGACTATTCTTTGCTTCTTGTCCAACTGGGTCGACGACTCGTTTCAACTTGATAACTTTTCCAACATTTACAAGGACTATTATGAATGAAATTATTGGACAGATTTGTGTCACGGGGCGGTTCGATTCTGGTAAACAAGTTAAGAGTACAATGATGACTAAAAGTGATTGGCTAATTGTATCGATCTCAAAAGAAATTCTACTCGTTATGGATCTCACTTATCAACATAGAAATTATGTACATTAAAAACTTATATCATTCTGGGGTCAATGCCATTTAAAGAAATTATATCTGGCTAAGAAAAAATCAGACCTAGAGAAGCACTTTGTGTGTGTGTGTGTGTAACAATTGTTATATATTGATGGGCGTACCGTCGGTTTATAGGCAACTAGTGTAGAAATAGATTTAAATCCAGGTGTTGTTGAAACCGTTAGGTTCAGTGACGTTCGATGACCTCAATCTAACCCCCGACTTCCTGCTGGTGGGAATATACTGTGAGAGAAGGCTTTGTCGGTTAGTCCGCCGTGAGACGTCCGAATGTAAGGACGCACTTAGCGGGGACTCCTGCGGTGCTTGAGAAATCCTAAGTTTAAGTTTAATAAAGTGTGATCGCAAAATTTGAGTTTGTCTCTAAAAACTATGATAACCTTGGCATATCCTAAGAACCAGAGAACCATACCAGTATCTTGAAAGACCAGGACCAAAAGTTAGGAGAAGTTGGCAGAAACCGCCCCGAAGCAAAAGACGAAGCATTAAAATAGGTATTTGCCTCTCTTCAGAAAATGTTAAATGGATCTATTTTATCCATTCAACATTTTATTTCTTTTATTTCTTTTATTTATTTTTCCTTCCAACATTATATATATATATATATACACCTGAAGAAGGAAAGAAGATCGGTCGAAACGATGTATTCGGAAGAAAAAAAAATGATGGTCGTATTCTGAATGAAATGTTTATCAATTAAACAGAATAACTATAGTCATGATATCATTAATATTATTAATGTAAAATCTATTATTATTATTATTATTATTACGATTACTATTGTTGATGATGTTGTTGGTGCTGTTGCTCTGTGTGCTATTTTAATGCTATCGTCATCATTATTACCTTTTTCTGAGTGGATTGATTGACGAAGCGAGACAAATTGAATCCTAATTAAATAAAGTTTGATTATTCGCTTGCATCAAATTGCGTTTGGTAAAGAAGCTGGAGGAAGATAATGTGAGGAAAGGAAAAGATGGCATAAGATGCTTATTTTGCTTCAATCAATGCAAGAAAAAAAAAACTTCGTTAGCTAAACTTTTATCGCCACAAACAAGAGATTTCCATTTTCTCTCACCCTTCTCACTTTTCTTCCTCTTTTTGTAGACCTTTCTTTTTTTTCTACCATTCATTTACTACTTTTCACTGACACTCTTTTTCTCGCTTGCCTCTGTGTACCAAGTGTGTTTAAAAAGTATCAAGACTGAAGCTATATTTACCAAAGTAGAAATTAACAATAAATAAAACTGGCAGGACCTGCGGATACACCAGATTATGATAATTTAATTATTACAACGTTTGATATATTTACTTAGGAGCTATTGAAAATAGTTCGATATGTAAAAATTATAATCTTGATTTAACCATCTCTGACTTTTTTTCATCATGTTCGATTGAAAAAGAGTAGTGTATCGCTTTCGCGGGCTCACATCCTGTCTTATTTTAATGTGTAGCATATCCCCTTTTCTATTATTTTGCTGAGGTGATGACACTCACAAGAAATAATAATTTTGTGGATAAGCAACACATGATAAAGATTTACATTTTTCATTTAATCTTGAACGATTTGTAAAGTCTCAGTTTTAACCAGAGGGTGTTACAATATGATAATAGTCGTACAAATAAGGGACACGAGTATTAATATATAGATGTTAAATGTTTATAAAGTTTACAAAAGTATATCCTTACCCGAGATCGAATCTCATCCACGTCGCCATTATGTCAGCTATTTGCCCGGGCCTCTCACATCCTTCTTACCATCCTTTCTATAGAGACGACAACAAGGTAGATAATTACATTACAATAACTTTCCTAAGCATATTAGCGCTATGTAAAAATGCAAGCAGCTTCGTTTTAGGATTTGAAGTCGAGTAGTCTATTTCCTATGACGGTAACCTATACCTACGAGCGCCTGACGTGACCAAAGCTTCAAACACTCACAATTATTATTCATTTAGCCTAGTCGATAGAACACCCGACTAGTAATCGCAAGGTTCCTGGGTCACTTGATCCCACCTCGACATATAGTTGGAAGTGTCGTGGGAAAGGGTAAAAAAGGATCATACAATTTATTCGGTTCTAGCAAGCTAGGTACACGCACTGACCTATCCATAAAAAAGATACTTTCATTCTTCTCCTTGGAAAAACTATTCCCACCAAAATTCCTGTCTTCTATGGTTTTAACCAACTTACAAAACCCCAAATACGAGTGAAATTGAATTATTTACTATTTGTTTGACACTCATGTTGCTTTCAAATATGCTCCAAATGAAGGATTTAGGGGAGGGGGTAAAATACAAAATATCCCCAGGTATCAAAAGAATCAACTAAACAAAAATTGTGGGCCATTTAGTTGTCTCCTTTACTCAGTTATCTTCCGGATTTTAGGACCCAAAAGGAAGCCGATCAGTTCCTCTAAAGCGGGAGTGGGTGTCCTTAGTATAGGAATCACTGGCCAAAACATTGGGCTGCCTGTAGGGTGGGAGGGATTAAGCTTTGTTAAAAGGCTGCTGACTTCCCAGGAACAAGAATACTAAGATAAGAGGGTAGGACAAGAAAAATAATTTTGGGGTCCTAGATTTGTCCTGGATGAAAATATTGAAGAATAATAATCATTTATCCACCTAACTAATAGAATCTGCTATGTATTCAGTTGTTTTAAGACTTTGTCTATTTCTATGAAAACCGCCTCAGCCAGGAATTGAACTCATTCCATCGTGTCCATTTCCCGTGCTTCCATATACATTAAAACCTTATAATTGTGCAAACAAATTATTATTATTATTATTAAATAGGAATAGTTACTTTGAACCATATAATTGTGTATAAATTATTAATATTAGATAAGAATAGTTGATATCATATAAACTCTGTTAGCAGGGCCTAACATATGCTGACAGTATCCCTTGCAGGGGGATAAGACCCCACTCTAAAAAAAAATGGGTGTGTTTTGAGTATGACACTAAACTGTATCTGATGGTGAGATTTTAGTTCTGGAGCACTCAGCGGTATGGAGTACACCTTCATTGTCATTACTCCCAGATCCACCCTGACCCAGATCATTGTTGGTCGAAGAAATGTTAAGGTGAGGAAGTGGTTGTCATTTGTCTGTGGTGAAAGAAATGGACAGGTATTCTTTAAAGTTTGGAGTCTGCCACTGTAGTTATCGGACTGATTTGCATAGGAGTGGTGCTGGTATCAGGCACAACTATAAAAAAAATATTCGAAGATGTCAGATAATTGACTATTGGATTTCTGATTGTGACGTACTCAGCATCATTCCCATTTCCAAATAAAAATAAAGGAATTAAAAAATAGAACCAAAATTCATTTTGTTGGCTGCTACATGCAACTTCGGCAGTACATATACTCAACTTGAAACGATACAGAGATTATCAAGGTCATTACGCAAGGATTATATGCAAATTCGTGAAGCGTTCCATATTTTTATGGAGGCGCGTGGTGTAATGGTTAGAGTCGTGGGAAATGGACTTGTCGACCAGAGTCCAAATACCAGACGAGACTGTTTGCATTTCACATAGTGCTAATACCTTTAGGAAAGGTATGAATCCAATTACTCTCCCCAACTACAGATAAATAATAGGGCAGACTGGGCTCTTCAACCGTGGCTAGGTAACCAGTCTAGGAGAAGGAAAACTCTGAATTTAAACTTGCTAAACTCCGCTTACAAAACTGATAAAGTATCGCATCCTACTTGAGCTGAGGGGTTGGTAAATATATATATATGCAACTTTAACCAAATTTGGTGGTTGTATTCGACTCCAATTAAGACATACAATATCAACGAATTGCTAAGACACCAGTGATCTTTCTTCTTATTTCATAGCCGTTCCATGAAATGTGTTTTTGGCTCCTACTTATTTGCTTCCTGTTTTTCATGTTCTTAGTGTCTCCCGCCCAATTTTTGATGCTTTATTATGTAAACACTATTTAGTCATATCCATATGACCAAATCAACTCTTTAATTCTAATTAACAACTCCCACTGAATAAATGTCTTCAAATTTTAGTGACCAAAATACAGTTTTCTTATGGAGTCCGATTTTCGAAAAACATTTTAAGTTATAAAATAAGGTTGAATAACTGTCTTCTAATTTTAACGACCAAAATACAGGTTGCTAGTCATTAAACCACTAGAGGCACCCTTCCATTATGTATTATAACATGTTGTATAATATGTATTCATCTCTCCGCCCGATCAGGATGCAACACAATGTCATTTTAAGCAGAGTTTAGGGGGTTTGAATTCAGCGTGTTCATTCTCCTAGACCAAGATTAAATGGAACAGTCTTCCCTACTGTTTACCCTTACGAAATTATATCGACTGACAGGACCTGTGGATATACCACAATATGATAATTTAATTATAACAACGTTTGATATGTTTACTTAAGAGTTTTTGCAAAATAGTTCAATATGTAAAAGGTTTAATAATCTCGATTTAACTTTCTCTCACTTTTTCTTTATTTCCTCTTTATCATTTCATCATGTTCGATTGAAGCAGATTAGCGCTCACCCTCTCTATATTTCCCCTTTCTTTCCTATATTTTTCTGGGTAGCATGCCCCTTTTCTTCCCTTTCCTTTTAATAAAAACGAAATGGTCCATTATTTAGCTGAGGTGATGACAATGATAAGAAATAAAAATTCGGCGAATAAGCAACACCAGATAATCAGGATTTACATTTTTGCATTTCATCTTGGATTATTTGGGCGGTCTTATTAACCAGAGCGTATTGCAAGATGATGACGGTCGTACAATTAAAGAACACGAGTATTAATATATAGATAGATTTTTTTTTCTGAAACCCCAGTATATCTAAAGCTATGAATAAAACTTATTGCTATACTGTCCACCAGTCCATTATTGTTATACTCGATAATTATTATATGGAAATCATTCAGTATTCCGATATTACTTCCACCGTATCTCACTTTTTTTTTAATTTTTTTTTTAGATATGCTAATAATTAAAACAACAATAACAACAACAACAATAATAATAAGAAGAAGAAATTCCTGTATACGGCGTTTGCCTCATCAGCAGAACAATCGGCCTCTCATTTCAATTGAAAATCATTTTCTCTGAATACGCTCAACTTTGAATAATAAATGTGCACTCAACGAAATCAGCCACAAAAAAATTGAATATGTATTTAATAAAAAAAAAAAAAAAAAATGAAACGTTTAAAAAAAATGGAGAGAAAAATATAGAGAAGCAAATCAAACTACCTTTATTTGTGAGGCGGGAAAGTGTGAATACGTGGGCGAAATTTTCTGATTAAGATTGTTTACGTGAAGAAGAACGACAGAGGAAGCTAGATGGGATGAGAGATATATGGAGTGATTTTGAGGCGTCCTCTGCAAACCAAATGAACCCGACACCAGAAAACTAATTGAACCCATTGAAGAGAGTAAGACGTCCTGCGGCCACATTAAAATTCCAAGGATTCTAAAACTCATTACGTTGATAATAATCTCGAGATACAGCTCCTGGCAGGGCCTTAATAAAGAGTTAAATACTTAAGTCTTTTTTTTACCGGAGCCAGTGGTCGATATTCGAACCCTGGTAAATTCTCAGAATGCTGATTTTCAAAGTCGGCATTCTGGAATACTGGCTTATGTCCTGTTTCCCTAATTTTTCTAGTTGGCCAATATGTAAGCCCACGCACATTCGTGAAGGCATGGATAGAAAATGTCCAGTTCTTGTGACCAGTATCACGAATACACCAGTTGGACTCATGGTGCAACTGATATAAGTTCTCAGTGATAATTATCTCTAGGTTGCAGGTTTAATTCTGGCTTAGGGCGATAATAACGTAGAATACTTAACATAGCTTGTACTCGGTCATGGTTAACGGAATGAGAATAGTCTACCCCGGTGGACTGAATAAACGGTTCAGTTCGAAGTATCGTGAAAGCTCCCGAGTATGAAAAGAAACCCACAAAGAAGGCCGGAGGGTACACCGACCGAAACGTTGTGTATATAACAATAAAAATAAGGACAATAGTCCGAATAATATAAATTATCAAACCTCATCTAAAAAATTCAAAGAAATAAGTCTACTAAGACCATCTCCTTCTGCAATATATAAATACAGTTTTGGAGTTTGAATCTTCAAAATCAATTTCGCATTGTTTTTGCTTCATTCTTTACCGCGTCCTACCTGAAGATGGCAGAGAGAAAAAAAACAGATACTACATTCTCACCCCATTCTGCACGCTTTCATCCCCACCTTTTTTTTTAATAAGGGTAGTGCCCTTGACGTCATGACTAATCTGCGACATCGTTGTAAGCGAGCTCAAACTTGAGTCATACTATCACATTCATTTACATGTATGTACTTACTGTTGTTCAACGATTAGCCTGGTAATGAGTTTAATCCTCATTGGATATCTTTTTTGTGTCTCTGAGTCGTATTAAGAAGGAAAATTGAATTCAAACCTGTTAAACTCCGCTTAAGAAATTGACCTTGTGTCATGTCCTGCTCGTGCGTGTATATATATATATAATCAGCTATTGGTCTATATAACTGTTTACATACATATATTTACAAGAGTTGAAGGATTTTCTGCTCCACTTCATAATTTATCTCGGTTCATTTTTGCTATCAGAAATAAGTATTTACGCTCGCACGCAAATTCATATAATCTTATATATAATTAAACTTTCTGCCGTTTAAACTGCCAATTAGTTCTATAGGGAGATAAGATACGTGAAACGGGGAACCATAACTCTTAGGCTTCAGTTGGTAGCACCACTTTTGAGCTAAACTTGCTGGTGTTTCTAATAAAGAAAAAGAAGAAGCAGAGGTATTCAGTTTTTGATTTTAATCCCAACGCCCAATGTAAACAACGGGGAACACAGATATTGTTCATTAAATATTTATAAGTTAGTTATAACAATATGAAACGCCTAGATGATGTCGATAGGTTTCTGCAAAAATCTGTTTTGGCGATTGTGGAGCAAAATTATTTTTCGTTTGGTTTCTTAGTTTAATGGTATATCAAAGCCATCTTTGTATCATAACAGTAGTGGTATTATGTAACCCACAGCTGGGGTCAAGAGGATTCATACCTTTCCCCAAGGGCATTAATCCCTAAGAAGAACGTAATCGGGCAACTAGAGTTCGAATTTGCTATCTACGACTAGCAAAAAATATGCTATTTCTAGATGCAAGTATATATGTTTTAGTATAATAAAATATATTAAACTAGCAGGACCAGTGGACATACCACAGTATGATGATTTAATTATCATAACGTTTTGTATTACTCAAGAGCTTGTACGAAGTAATTCAATATGTAAAAAGTATAATCCACTATTCTCTTTATTATATTTTTTCTGTGTAGCATTTCCTTTTTCTTCCCTTTCTTTATAATAAAAACAGAATGGTCCATTATTTAGCTGAGATAGCGACACTCAGAAGAAATAAGAATTTCTACGGATAAGCAACACCATATAGTCAGGATTTACATATTTGCATTTAATCTTGGACGATTTGGACGATCTCATTTTTAACCAGAGGGTGCTGCAAGATCATGACAGTCGCACAATTAAGGGACACGAGTTTTAATATACAGGTTTGGTTTCTTTGTTTAATGGCATCGCATATCAAAAGTCTTTTGTAGAATAACAGTAGTGGTACTATGTAACCCCTAAGTGGTAGGGTGAGGGGGTTCATACATTTCCCAAGGGTATTAGTCCGAAGGAGAACGTAATAGCGCAACTGTTCAAACTGGCCCACTACTATCTCTCACTCTAGCGAAATAATTTTTCAAACGTCTTAAACTTTTTCAGGGATTTGACTCTTTACTTCCATTAATACGTGTTGGTTAACAGTTATTGTCGTAGAAATTTAACACGTTGACCCGATTTCAAATCCTGAACGTTGCTGTTTGCATTTGTCATAGCACTAATATCCATGGGAAAAGTATGAATCCAACCACACACACACATATACATCTACAGGTGAATAGATGTGCATACTGCTTAAGTAACCTTGGTGTGGTAACCAGTCTATGAGAAGGAAAACTGAATTCAAAACAATTTGACTGATTAAAAATTGACGCTGTGTCGTATGTAGAATTTTAATGCTATTTCTATGTATATTTCAATTTTTAAATATCTTCGAAAATAATTCATATCTTCATAATTTTTGCACAAAAAGCAAGAACCGGTGATAGTCAATGTGTGTGTATATATATATATATATATATATATATATATATATATATATATTTACTTAGCCGTTGATTGATTTATTTTCATAGTTTCATCCGGACATACACACATACATATACACCAACTACCATTTATATATGTAGTAGACGGGAGGATAATAAAAAGTTAGTCTCGCAGATCCATTGATTATTTTGGTGTAACATAATTGATTTTTGTTTTAATCACGAATGCAACCAATGACTTCTCCTTCTCTTACAATCTAAATCCTAATTTCTAAATATATTCGCAAATATAAAATCTTTCAAAAATATTTTTGCACAAAATACAAGTTCTGGTGATAGTGAATGTGTATATATATTTGTCATTAATTTTTTTTATCTTCTAAGTTTCCTTTGGACATACATACACACCAATTGTCCTTTATCTATGGATAGACATATTGACGTTTTCTATATATAACGCGCTATACTTCTGTTATTATAATTATAACAGTGGGTCGGCTTTGTGATCGACCTACAAGAGCAACAAAAATTTGCACAATGTAAAAAACCTTGCATCTTATTCGTGATTATTTCATTTTTATAAATTGTACATAGCTCTATGATAAATCAATCTCTGGCATACATTGGTGTTTCATTTCGGGTTGCTTTGTGGTTGTGTATTTCCGAAGCGCAGACATTTTACCTTTATTTCTCAAAAGTGAACAAATCACAAACAAAATAAGGTCAACATGTAGATTCATGTAAGAATAGAAAAAAGAAATTTAATGGGAAAAAGTCAAAATGGTTTACTATTAACGATCTAATATTCGGATGAGACCAACACCGTAAAAACAAGATGACCTTTTTAATATTCTAGTGATGACACAGCCGGGGAGACGATGGGGGATACAGAAGTATGAGAAATGTTCGTGAGGGGCAACATTTGTGCTGTAGAGGAACTTTAGTGCCACCTGTCGAGCTAAAGGATAAACACAGAAGAAGAAATCGATTTTCTCTCCCTCTCTCTCTCTCTCTATATATATATATATATATATATATGATGGAGAATGAATGTGAAAAGTATTAGCATTTGAAGGTGCTCAATGCTAAAATAGCAGAGCAGATTTAGAATTAAAGATTAAATATTATGGATTTAATATCCCGTAACTACAGTTTCATGCGTACCTGCAATAATCAGACGGTCAATATATATATATATATATATATATATATATATATATATATATATATAAGGGTTTTATAACACCTGCTTCCTAAGATTACCACACTTTAGTGAAAAAAAAAAACAACCACATCGATACGCAGGGTCACTCGGAGGGAGGGACTAGACATACAACTAGCCATGGCCCCTCACTCCGAAGACAACTATCAAAAAATAACTATAAGAACAGCACCAATTGCTCATTAGCAA
>CM042142.1:8285636-8353136 GCA_023376005.1 Doryteuthis pealeii | reverse complement strand
GAGAGAGATGTAGAGAGCGAAACAGCCGTGAGTTGGTTGTATTTCTTACTATATTTTAATATTGTTATATTTTACCTACCTATTTCTTACTTTAAAATGTTTGTTATTGAACACAGCGTTTTAGATTTTTATCTAATAGCGCATTAATTTTAATTTTGTATCTTATATAGATATAGATATATATCGTCCAAGAGGAAATGCAAATATGTAAATCTTGATTATTTGGTGTGGCTTATTCGCCAAATTCTCATTTCTTAAAAGTGCTGTCGCCTCGGCTAAATAATGGACCATTCCGTTTTTATTATAAAGTGAAGAAAAATACATGCTAAACAAAAAATATAATCAGAAAAAGTAGGGAAAGATAGAGTGAGGGGTGGGAAGGCCGAAGCGATAACGCTATTCTGTTTCAATCGAACATAATGAAAAGTTAAATCAAAATTATTATACTTTTTACATATTGAACTTATTTAGCAATAGCTATTTACTAGACATATCAAACGCTGTAATAATTATCATACTGTGGTATATCCCCAAGTCCTAGTAGTCAATATTGGTTATGGTGATAAGGCGGGCCCCGAATCAAATTCATATTAGGACTTCATAAAGGATTGAACTGGTCCTGATTTGTATATACACATATGCAAATATCTACTACGGCTAGCATAGTCTGGCACAAAACCACAACAATACGGTATCAAGTGAAGATTGAACTCACTATATATAATACTAGTCTATGATAATAACTTGGTAATTATATCTCTATAGTAGGCATTCTTATATATCTATGTGTGTGTGTGTGTTTGATATTATAAACAAATACGTAGATATCTTAATACATAAATCTATATGAATGACTAGTGAGGCTACTTTTGATTATGCCAATTAAACATGAGTCATGAAGTGAGTAAGCGGGCAACAACGAGAGAAAGAAAGGATATATGGAAGACCCACAACTGCAGAAACTTTTTTGTTTATTTGTTTGTTTTTTTAGCTCAGCCTTTCACCATAATGGCGTTCGGTAAGAGCATTCATTACATTTCAAGATGCCAGTTGAATATCCGTTGCAAATATTTCAGCAGCATTCTTCTCATAGCAATTCTGTTTTTCACCTAACAGACTGTTGCTTGCGGGCTGTGTTACTTGTGGTTTTTTCAAAGTGGAAGCTTTTAAATGATCCGAGATTATGTAAACGGTACCAGGTTCACACACCTGCCCGAAGAAAAGAATTTTTTTTTTCGTCCCTCCTCACAAGAAAAAAAAAGGAAAGAAAAGAACTTCCAACAAGTGTTTAATCTAAAAATTCTCATCCAGTTCTTGTAAATTCAACGATGCTAAAACAGAAGAAAACAAATTCTTTGTTTCAATTAGTAAAAAAAAAAAAAAAAAAAAAAAAAAAAAAACACAAAAAGAGGAATCCTATATTTAAAAAAAAATAGAATAATAGTGAACGCACTGGGTTCCCATGGTTTATGATGATATCGATGCTTCTATCTAGGAAGGGGAGAAGGATTCTAATTAGTATTTCATCCAAATTATATCCCTATTTTAATTTTATACCAGATGAAAAAGCGACATGAATAGTGAGCTTGTTGGGTTCTGTTGTATTTCTTAGTTATCAACTCACCATGATGATATGGTGATTCTATTTAGGAAGGAGTGAAGGATTCTAATTAGCATTAAATAGTTAACACCGGTCCATGATGATATTGATGCTTCTGTTTAGGAAGGATTAAAATAAGCATTCCATGGTTATCTCCGTTAATACGAGAATTTGGATGGTTAAAATGACGCTCAGCATAAAGATCCGACAAAAATAATTATTTATTTGCAAATTGGACTTTTTTGCTTCTAGAGCATTTTAAGAGTATTTCTCTAACAAAAATCTCTCTGTAATTTACCATTTCAGTTGGGTTGAGCACCTGGAGATACTATCTACACATACAATGACAATTTAGGTAATATCTTATAATGGAGATTCGGTGTGTCTGTACCGAACCTACATCGTCATGGTCCATTCTTTAGGCTCCAAGCAAGAGCGCTTGTCCAGCGGGAATCCTTGGTAAAGAATCCTTTGGTTGTTCCTTGGTGCTTCTCATTGTTGCAAGTCCTTTGTCAATGATTGCAAATGGATGTATCTTCAGTATCCGTGATTAAGTAGTCAACCAGTCACGTATTAGGGCTGTTGATTGGCTGAGGTTTAAACCACGTGACCTCGCATAATCTATAAATTTAAGTGGTGTATTTTAGCACACCTTATATATATCAAAATATTCCAACAACTCAGGAATTCCATAAGTTTATCGGTCAGTATTTAATTTGTCAAAATCATTAAAACATAGAATAAAACTCATTAATTAACTAAGTCTCTAAGAAAATATTTGTTAGATTCGCCTCAAAACAGCACATGCGTTTAAAATCCTGCGATGTGTCTTATATATCACCAAGAAATAAAGGCTTACATAATATATGCAGTGGTTGATTTGTATACTGGTTTTAGCAAAACCGGGTTTAATAAATAATTACACGGTGTTATTGATACCTAGTATAATTGTTTTATTCTCCAAAGTATTAAAATCAATCCAATGAATGATTTTATATAAAAAAAACAATTATAATATAATCAAGGTAAGTAATCTTTAATATGCGTTCTTATTCAATTTCATTAGTCTTTCTAATTTACTATATTTTATTGTATCAAGACTTAAATACTTACGCCCTGAAGGGACATATTCATGTTAGTATAGATTAAGGTATTCCTCATCTGATAGATTCATTTACTATACTGCAAGAGGCTTAAGGTAAACATGATTTACAGGATTATGTTATACCATGTGTCACGCAACCAGCATTAAAACCTTGTTTATTGAAAGGGCATAGAAGTGGCCAACAGTATCTGTTCACTGTTGATTATGTAAATAAATTACTTATAAGAAATTTTAAAAAACAACAACATATCTATGTCGAGTCCATGATCGCCACATTATATATATATATATATATATTTGGAAATGGCACAGACGAGAAACTGACAGTTACTAAGTGCCGTTGAATTTATTTCTTCGCTAACTTAGATGTACATGTTCTATCAGTGATGATCGACGTTCTTATATCTATATATATGTCATCTACTGAGACCTGTTTCGACGTATCATATCACTTAAGTGCGGACAGACTTAGCAGGTTACCCCCAGCCGGGATCGAATGGCAGAGTCCCTAACCACCGAGCTATCGACACACCCACTAGTGGGAAAGAGAATTTTAATGAAAAATACACTCCAGATTGCTCAACCTACCAAGGGTGGGGAGAATATATATAATATAATAAATATATAAAGGTATTACATATCTATTTATTTGATGGCAATAGAACAATCACAACCTTAGGTTTCATACATGTAAAATCGCATGCATTCATCAGGTGACGTTGATCCGAATACTCGGATCAATGTTCTATTGTCATCAAATACCTTTATATATTTATTTTATCATATAATAGCTCTATTCTTTATATCAAGCACTCTCCTAATATTACTGCAATTTGGCGCACCATTCCAGTAAAAGCTGAAGCGGTGACTATCCCAGACTATATATATATATATATATATATATATTATATATATATATATATATATATATATAAGAGAGAGAGGGAGAGAACTGCCAATTTGGAGTCAAAAAGAATTTCAGGCCGAGAGACGAATCAAGAAGTCGCCCGAGCGGTCAGAATCCCGAAGGAATGGATGTGGGTGGTCAGACCTCAGACAGAACACAGAGTCAGAGAGAGATGACAAAGCAGCGAATATTATATATATATATATATATATATATATATATATATATATATAATATTCGCTGCTTTGTCATCTCTTTGCCAGGCTACATGGTTTCACGTTTTGGACACTACACCATCGTCTCTAATAGACGGATGGATGCCAATGATATATATATATATATATATATATATATATATATATATATAGTCATCCACAAAGTATTTCGACATATCACGTCTCCTCAGCGTGGTTAGAATTAGCAGGCTACCTCCAACCGGGATCGAAACCAGACCGATTTTTCATGGGTCAGTTCCTAAGCACTGGATCATCAGCCACCTACAAGTAAGTAGGGAGAATTTAACTGATAAATACATCCATAGGTATATATGTCAAGGTCGCCAGAGAGTTCACATCCGTTTTTATAGGAGAGCCTTGCAATTTTAACCGTAAATTGAAGACCGTCGGATAATTTTTTTCTCAGAGAGCTCAACCAGCCAGGGTTGGGAGCACGTATTCATATAGTCATTCACACACTGTGTTTTAACATATCATGTCTCCTCAGTGTGGCTAAACTTAGCAGGCTATATATATATATATATATATATATATATATATATATTATATATATATATAGGCCTGTCAATTCGGAGTTAAAAGAGTTACAGACCATAGACAGAGTCGAACCACAGTCCCGAAGGAGCGGAATGGGTGGTCAGACTTCAGCCAAAAGGATAGAACGCGACGTGAGAGAGCGAGATGACAAAGCAGCGAACGTCCAAAGTTATTTGTAAATCTCACATTCCACCTTTCGGACCACATCTAAGAAAAGTAAAGATCAAGGGTTTGGTTGTTGTTGTCGAATTGTTAATGTTAACTCGCTTTACACGGTCGGGCTCACCGTGTAATCTGTTGGAAGTCCGTCGCCTAAGGCTAAAAAGGCGTTTATTTTACATTATAAATATTTATTTTTCAAATTTCCTTTTTGTCAATGCACTTATAACACATCAATCATTATACAATGAAAGTTTAAGATTTAAAAGAAAAAAACAGTTAATATATATGTCAAGAAACCAACTTCTGGATGTCCCCACGTTCTATATGTTGAATGATAAATGGAAAATAAATATAATATTGGCAGGGATGAAATGTATTATATTCTGACACGTGTTTTGACAGGAATTTGTTTATACACACAGTATTCTATTTAAAATTATTTTAGATATGAAATAGAATAATATTATTAAAACATATGTAAACGGTCCGACTTCCTCAGAGCAGAATGTTTTGATTTTTGAAAGAACAACGTATGTGTGTGTGGGAGAAAAAAGAAACGAGTCTGAAAATCAAATTGACATATTTCACTAATGGAATAGCGTTAGCAGAATAAACCTCACCATCATAACGTCATACCCAGGACACCAAGACTACCTTCTAGCACATATACGATAAAAAAAGTTGGAGCAAGGGCAATATAGGTGCTAGGTCTTGACGTGACCAGCCGATTGATTGGAGATGTCTCTCCGACCGCCCGTCTAGCCTAAGTAAGGGCCCAAATCGAGTGTTGCATGTCATGGATGCTCAGCCAACCGAGTCCGAAAGTTAAACATAACTGGTCACCACCCACGGCCAATAACTGGCCCTGTTGGGGGGTTACCCCTCTGCCGATGTGCAGTCGGTGTATTATTAAGCTCCAATCGATTGGGCATGACATCCTTTGGGATGATCCAATTACGCTTTATGGCCCAATGTATCCCCTAAAAAATTCCGTCCGTATCAATAGCTTAGTTTTATATATATATATATATATATATATATATATAAAGAAGATTAACAAGAGTAGTTCAATGGCAGATGAGGGGGCGAGCTGACACGATCAGTTCTGCCCTCCCTTGGCGCTTATCGGGATGCCAAGAGCTGGTGGACGCCATATTGAACAGAAGTCCAGAAATAATCCGCCATTTGTTTCAGGTAGACTCGTCTCAGGACAGGATATTTAAAAACTAAATATAGCCAAAATCTTCTACGCCTCATCGCAGGGTCGGCAAGTTCTGGCCCCAAAATGTGGGGGTGGCTTTCATTTGCTTTATTAATAGCAAGCTTCTGGTTCCATTACCTAGGAGTGACAGCAATAGATAGATATTGAGTTATCTCAGAGTTCTTTTTTAAATCAGGAATTAGTAACCATGATCGTAATCTTAGCAATGTACGTGACACGGAAGCCTAGCCTCACTCCAGCCGATGACCTATAGAAAGACATCTAAAGCGAGCAAGGGAGAGAGTGAGTCAATTCATAACGCCGATGCACGCGTATGCACAGGAATAGACTTTGATTACGATAATAGACTGGATGTATCTAAATATAGTTTTTTTTTTGTAGCTGATAAACCCCAAAGAGGATTATGGGATGCCAATCGTCTGTTTGATAGCAATAAAAGAAAACGACCAATAGAGAGAAATAAATAGAAATTAATTACTAACTTTATTCTAATACAGACTACGTTATTTGTCGTATAATCTCTTTAAACATAAAAAAAAGGTTTTACTTTTGTTTATGTTTTATGGTTTCGATCAAAATGATCTCATCAGGACCCTGTCTTATACCTGAATAAGTCAATGTCATTACTTAGTTAAACTTAGTATCAGGTGATAAGATCATTTAGATCGAAACCATGATAGACCCACAACTCTTTTCCACTAGTACTACTATTATTATTGCTCTATGTTTAAGATATATATAATACTTTTGGATAATTTACTTTAAAGTTAAAGTGGGTATATATATATATATATATATATATACATACATACAAATATGCCAGCTAAATCACTGGTTTGGTACTGCAATAAAAAAATTTTTTTTAAATGTATGTAAAGTTGGCGGAGTTGTCTATTGTCGGTATCAGCCGGACAGCTAGGGAGTCTATTTCCTTTATGCTAGCGTTAGATTAGGGTGATTGCTTTTGCTGGGGTGAAGCCCCACACCTATCGTTAGTTCCTCACTTTACCGCACAGATCTGTTTACCTTATCTACGCTACTCATGTGCTCGTCGACCTGAATTCAAATCCTGGACGAGGCAGTTTGCATTTTACAGGGAGCTAATACCCTTGGAAAAGATATGCCTCAAACTACTTTCCCTCTAGCTATATGTAAATAGTAGGGCAGACTGGGATCTTTAACCTTGGTTAGGTAAACAGTCTAGGAGAAGGAAAACGCTAAATTAAAACCTGTTTAACTCCGCTTAAGAAATTGACTGTGTCGCATCCGGCTCGTGCGGAGGGGTTGGTACATATATATATGATTAAGAGATTTGTAGATTTTTATATCTAAGTTTAGGTTATGTTCTCTGGGGAAAAAATTGAAACAAGTAACAATTTTACATTTTTTATTCAAGTTTAAAGAAATCCCCTTTCTTTAAACTTAAATAAAAAAGATGTAAAATTGTAAAATCTGCTGTTGTACCGAAATTTTGGTCATACCCAAAACACACGGTTTATTGTCGTAATTATTGAGAGCTGTAAAAGTTCAAAATATTTGTTCAGTGAAATATTAAACCACCAAAAAGATACTTTTATAGAGATTGTATAGAATTAAATGGACTTAAATATCTTTATAAGAAGATACAACGAAAGTGTAATTGAAATCTAATGATGATCGCAATTTCATTTTAAGCTGTGATAGATATTTTACTTCTTGCAGAATTAATCGATAAACTATTATTTAATAAACTGCAAACATTAAGAAAAATAAGTTTCATTTAATATATTTCGTATATCATTTTTCTTGAAATAGTTTTGTGGTGAAAGTGGATTTAGGAATATGGGCGAAAAACCTGCTCTTAAAAGTGTCAACTCTCATTCTCAAAATTTTACTCGGACTTCAAATAGTTCCCGCTTTTCCATGTTTCATTAAATTCTAGAGGAACATTTAATTGAAATCCGATAATTATTGCAATTTCATATATTGTCGGTGGCAATTGCTAGCTACGATGGAGGTCTCTACGTTGGGCATATGGCCCAACAAAGATACTTCCTACATTGAGTACATAATAAATTTCCTTTTATTTCCAAGTTATAAAAATTGTTATCGTACAAAAAAAATCAGGTATGAAAAATAGTTTTTTTTAAATAACAAAAAAAAAACCCACCGGAAACAATCTCGGCAATTAAAACATGGGAATCCAATATTTCAGGATTGTGAGTCCAGAATTCGACCCGGGATGTTTTTTTTTGTTTTTTTAATTTGCTCACGGAGTTAACCTGATTTCAAAATGATATTATGTGTTGGGCTACGTCCTTTAGGAGTAAAGTTGGAAAAAAATTGACATACCGACATTTGCATTTATCATTTTAGAAGGATTTAGTCCGGAATATTTCTAATTTGCTCACAGAGTCGGCCTGATTCCAAAATGGTATGATAGGCTGGGCTACGGCCTCTAGGATTGAAGTTGAAAAAATGTGACACACTGACATTCTCATTTATCATTAGAGATTTTACTCCCAGGGAAATTAATAAATAAATCACCATTTGATAAACTACAAATGTTAAGAAAAATAAAATAAAAGTATTATCTAGATATTTCGTATATTTTTTTTCCTGTGGTAGTTTTGGGGTTAACGTGTTCTCCTTCTCACATGCCCTTAAAAGAGTAAACTCGCATCTTTAAAATTTGACAAGGGCTTAAAATAGTTCCTGCTTCTTCCTGTTCATAAAAAAAAACAAAAAAAAACAGGAGCTATTTGAAGTTGGTGTTGAGAAGTCGTAAAAACCTTTTCTTACCGTTCGCATCCCCCTCTCCCCACAAAAAAATGCTGAATTTAATTTTGAGCAAATCCGGTTTACCAAAGTCATCTAAAGGATTAACTTAAATTACATAGACTGGCTTTCACTGAAATATTTTTGTAAAGGGTTTTCCCGTTCTGACTGAAGTGGAATGTTACTACCAGTCCGTCCACTTATCTATCGTACCAGGCAAGGGTGAGGTAGGGATTAAAAAAAAGTTTACTGATACCTCGCCCACCTGGTCAACGTTAGTTTAATCTCGCAGATTTTCAGTTACTGGGCGAGACTAAATTATTTCCGTCTTGAAATATTTTTCTTTTTTTTTTCTTTTTTTAGTTAGTGATACCAGAAATCGTCTGCGCACGCGGTGATCAAACGAACGTAATTCGTTTACCTCGACGATACAAGTTACGGCAATAAATTCGGTCATAGTTTAATTTCAAGTGCCTAACATTTTAACATCCGTTTCGTTTCCTTTAAGGTAATAGACATGTACATCAAGTGTACATATGTAAAATTAGCAAATGTATGAGTTGAAAATCCTTATACACCACTGAAAATATAATTAATATTTTACCACGTACCCCACGTGTACGGGTTAGGCACAAGGCTCTTTAACATGGAACCACCCACGAACCGAAGCTCATGGGAGGCGGGTGCAAAAAATGCGTTGATCCTGTCGGCATTCACCCCAAGGGCCTCAGACACCGGGCAATAAACCCAGCCCTGCCCCTTTAAATCAAGGGGCAGGTGTTGCCTGGGCGGATGGCCCTCTAGAATCAACGATGTTAACTTACGCGGTCCAGGGCCATAGCCACCGGACCATTCGAATGGGTTAATACGTAATTTTTTACAATTTTAAATGTAGTATTGACCCCGATGGGATATGACGTTAAACTGTATCTAATGGTGAAGTTCCAATTTTGGAGCTCTGGGAATGTAAAGTACTCCTTCATTGCCAACAGAGTTTTAGTACCTGCTAGGGTCACATCAATGGATTGAATAGATAAAAACGGAGTTTAAAATATTGAATACCTATCAAGAATGAATAAAACAAAACTTCATCGGCATAAAATAACTCAACAATAGTTGACATGCTGTAAAATCCAACCAGCCAACCAAATGACCCCGATGATCGACTGTAGTCTTTCAAAGCCTAAAGTATTTTACCATCCTGTCGGTGAACCTTATAATACGCTGTATCTCCTGCAAAAGTAGTAAAACCCTCCCATAAATGGGTGTCACGGGTATTACACTAAACTGCATCTGATGGCGAGGCTCTAGTTTTGGAGGGGGTAGAGTATCCCTTCATTGCCTTTACTCTGACCGGAGTGGTAGTACATTTTAGGGTTCCATCTAAGGGTCAAATAGATATTTTTGACAATTATTCGTATTCAACAGGAATACTTGATGCCATATAACTAAATTATTACTATTAAGAACAGTTACTTGAACCTATAATTGTTTCCCTAGGATTATAATTAGTTGCAAACAAGTTACTATAAAATTAAAATAATTACTCGAAACCTTATAATTATTCATGTTAGGAATACTTGAAACTATACACCTGTGTGCAAATTATTTGTATTAGATAGAAATACTCGATATCATATAACCGTGTGCAAAAACACAGTAACTTTTAGGAAATTTAATCCAGGAATATTAAAATATTTGAACTTTACTCCCTAATGTTCAATTTTATAGTAATTTTCTAAGCTTATATCAACACAAGAAGTATGGAACACATAGTAAGAATCGAACTCACTAACAATAGTCTGCTATTATATTTCGCTAATCATTACATTTAGTATTTTAAATATATTTACCAACCTCTCCGCACGAGCAGGATGTGACACAGGGTCAATTGTTTAAGCGGAGCTTAACGCATAAATGCTGCATTTTACAGATTTTCATTTATAAAATTCTTCCGTTTTAAAGATTGTAAAACAAATGACTAATGTATTAGTTGCGTTTCCTGTCGGACTCGCGAACCTTCTTGTCGCAATCGGGAGGCTTCACAGAACTTCAAACCGAACTCTTTATTCAACTCACCTGAGTAGATTGTCCTCATTCCGTTCACCATGACTGGGTACAAGTGTTAAGCTGTTTTAAGTATTTTATGATATTATCGCTCTTGGCCAGGATTGAACCTGCAAAGTAGATATGATTGCCACTTAGAACTGTATTAACTCAACCCTTATATCCATGGCTCCATGTATCCAACTGGACAATTCAGAGTGAACTTTTAGAACCTATAAACCTAATGTTCTATTTACCTTTTACATTTAAATAACTTATACATGGGTAATCCCATGTCAAATCATCAAGGCCATATCACCCACCCGCTTCAATTTTTCTGAAATTTTGTACAGGTGTAGACTAGATTAAAGTTAGACAATTCCCCAAATTTGAGCTTCCAATTCGAAATATTCGCCATATTATGTCGATTTTAAACTCGAAAAAATGCAGGGGGGCGAGAAAAATGGTAACATTTTATAATTCATTTTTGTCTATAAAATGTGTTCTAGAGCTCCCATACTCCTAAAAATTGGTTTATAAAAGCTTTTAGGCCTGAGAAATCATAAAATGTTAAATAGGCATAAAATTAACCCTTTTTACATTATTAATGTTTCAGATTTTTTCAATGCAAGATCAATAAGTGAAAAAAATCACAATGTGGCACTACATTAATTTTTTCCTTTAAGTAATTCTACATATATTGAACATTATTTGTACCAAAAAATGGAGTTTTGGTTTTTGCTCACAAGCGAAGTTACAACATCAGTTAAAATTAAAAGATAAAAAGAAAACAAACTATTAACTGTAACATAATGGGGTTGGGTGGTGCCATCAGTGTAACATGACAAGTTTTAGGAAGGATTACGTGTTAAATGAAATGAAAAAGTTTAAAGATGAATCATTAATGCTACATAACTTTTTTTCTATTGGACAAGCCGTGAGACGTGGCGAAGTGGTAGGAGTAAGAGGTGTGAATTTGACAGAGTTAGAATTATGAGTTGAAAAGCCAGACGCGCTCTCGACTGTTTGTAACTTGAGGGAAAATTAATATTTTCTTGAGAAAAAAGAAGTGCCTTGTGGTTTTACTAAAAAACTCTAAATGCACAAGTCTCCAGTCCCCAAGCTGGTTTCCAAACTCCAAACATCAAAGAATTGTCAGCCAACTCCAGCATCGACTCAGCAACCAGGATTCCATCCCCTCCAATTTAGTATCAGTCCAAGAGATAAGTATACAATTAAACAATTTCTGTATGAGCATCATCACTCCATTCGGAAATGGGTGCCATAACATAACACACGTTAACAAGTCATCTCTCCATTCCGAAAAGAGAGCGTAATGCAACATAACTAAGGGGGTGGGGAGAAATGTATGTCCTAAAAGAAAGAAACACACTAAGAGAATGGAGGAAGAGAAGAGAAAGAAAAACAACTTATGAACCAAAGAAAGGAGAAAAAAAGGAATTTGTCCCTTGAAGAAAAGAGGATAGGATGAAAGAAAGAAGAGAAAGGAAAACCAACCAATCAAACTAATTTCTAATTCTACCTGAAAATTCGACGCTGTCACTGAACATTTTATTTTCTAAATCAAAACACGACACACAATCGAAATGAGAAATAAAAGTCTCTTACATTGCTTTATACGATACAAATCGCTTCTGTTGTCACTTTCCTTTAACCAAAACCTCCCATAATACAACGCTTCGAGATATTTACTAACCTTTGTTTGGCACAAGACCAAAACTATTGAGCGGCTAGGACTAAACAAACTAAGTAGTAAGGGTCTATTTAATCTAGATCGATAATAATTATACTGCGCGAGGTGCCAATAAAGCTTTCAAATGGCACACAGCAGGATCAGTATTTAACCACGTTACCTTGGGTGTTTATATATTAATTATGCTTATATATCTCAAATGACAAGTTCCAGGACAATTCTAAAAGCATCGGCTTACTTGATATAGCCTAACACCATTTGTTCCATTAGAAAAAACATTTTCCCCCCTCTCTCTCACATAATAAGGAAGTCTGCAGAGGATAAGACCCAAATTGAGCCACCTGTTGGTCCGTGGATGGTGACCCATGATGCTTAGCCAACCTAGTGGCTGAGCAGTCCATGACATGCCACACTCCACTTTGGTTTCACCTAGGGCTAAACGGGCGGTCGGAGAGGTTCAGCTGATCAATCGGCTGGTCACCTCAAGCCCTAGTCTGATTCCAACTCTGAAACTGAGAGTGTGGTGTACTTCTTCACCCCCATTACTCCAGCGTCCACTCTGACCCGAAGTGGTAGTCGGTGTACATGTTAGGGTAACCTCTATGGGTTAAATAGTAAAAAACATTTTGAAAAATATGTTTAAAAAAATTGAGCACCATCAAAAAGAATAAAACAAAACGTTATCGGCATAAAAACCCACAAGGGTTGACATGCCGTAAAATCCAACCAACCAATCAATTAATAAGCCGCAAGATTCTTTTAAGTGCAATGAAACTTACAGCAGGAGTTTTCATCGAAATCCTTTTCTCAAACTTTTTTTCATTTACTGCGCAAACTAGTGAATCTAATTCGACAGACACGAATCTTCATACTACCAAGGTAATGCAGGGATAGCTCGCTCTCTTATGGATCTGCTCAACTGAATTTAAATCATTTTGACATGTCTAGTGGATACAGAAGCAAATGTTATATGCAAATAATTCAGTACTGACGGATCACCCGGGCTGAAAAAAAAATCGATCAAACATATCTTGAGATCTTTTGCAGACTCTGTAGTCTTGACTTTTCTTTTTAATATGGTCTAACCCCTACAATTTTTTATCCGGTTCGAGAAGTGATTCTTTGCTCTTACTGCCGGTCACTTTATCATACATCAAAAGATTGAAAAATCGTTTTGTTCCTTTCCTATGAGAGATACAGTAATTCATTCTTAGTTCTCTCTGGTTTTATTTCGTCTCTTGCTTGCTTGTCTCTCTCTACCCTACGACCTGATGACGATCGGCCAGGCGTACACGCGGATATGCACATGAGCAAACTGGTTAGCGCCAAGTGCCCAGCGGGCTTTTTGATTTCGGCCGGAAGCAATCACTTTTTCCGCCTCGTGTTCAAATGATGGGAAAGATGACACGTCCGTCTCTTGTCGAGATAGTCATTTCTTCGGTGTGTTTCTGGGTGGAGACCAAGCATCACAAAAAAGTTTGCTTTCTGCTAGATTACGCATGTTACAAGGACGTGACGTGAGGATCACTTAAAACAAATATCAAAGAAACGAAATATATTCCAAAAACCTATTTGAAGTTATCAAATGGTATTCTCGCAGTTGGCGAATCCAGCTTCTACATTTGACTCGTCATTGATCAGCAAGCTTTAACTTCGGCAATCTCAAACGTTAGATAGTGAAGAACACTGGAAGAGAAGACGACTCAAAGAATCAACTCATATGACAGGATATAGTAACATCTTAAGTAGACGAAGTATAGAGATCAATACAATATGACAACCATTAATGAAAAAGGCTAGATTTAATTTTTTTTTTAAAAACGCAATATGAGTCAAGGTAAAAATCATACATAAGTATATAGGTAAATTTTCTACGTAAAAAAGAACATTAGGTCATAAGTTCTGAATTGTCCAGTTGGATACATAGCGTAACGGATATAAGGCTGAGTTAATACAGTTCTAAGTGACAATCATCTGTAGGTTGCAGGTTCAACCCTGACCAGGGTGATAATAACATAGAATACTAACATAGCTTAACACTTGTACCCAGTTATGGTTTATGGAATGAGAACAGTCTACCCTAGTGGATTGAATAAAGGGTTCGGTTCTAAGTTCCGTGAAGGCACATGATGACGACAAGAAACACCTGAAGAAGGCCGGAGAGCACATCGGTCGAAGCCTTTTGCATATAACAATAAAGTGAGGATAATAATACAAATGATACAAAATATCAACAGCATTAGTAAATTTTCCCTTGTATTAAATATTGTGTGTGTCCGAAAATGAGATCTAATGTGATTTTTCAGGAATGATTTAATATAAACTTTCTCCTTCAAATACACCCTAGTTGAGAGCGCAGACAGACGAAAGAAATAAGCATTATTCACAATCACCTGTTGTGACGCGAACACTCGTCTTCGTCAATTATCAAACGACACGCATTTGCTTGTGCTCATTTATCCGGATACTCAGAAAAATGCCCCCCTCCCACGCACACATTCCAAATTACAGTTTCCTGGTCAAGGCAAATAAGATCACTTCATAAAGTACCCAACTTTTGAGTTTTTAATGAAAGAACGTGTAAATGTAAATAAATGTAGATAGTTTTTCGTAATTTCTGTTATTTAGAAATTTCGTAATTTTCTACTTCGTAATGTCGTTTTTCGATATATGAAGAATAAGCCTTTTTATTCCTGAAATGTCACTACCCAGAGAGCGAATATTACAAATGCTAGTTTAGAAATATAGTATAAAAATATTACACAGTATATTGTAATTACCAATAGAAAAGGGACCTGCTCAGCAAGATCTTCCTTAACAGAAACTATTTCGTTGGATAACTATAAACACTTTTAAAAAGTAAAGCTATTGCGTAGTGGCCTATAGTCAGTATCAGTCGAATATAGCGAGGGAGTCTATGCTCTTTCCCCAAGCACTAGACCAGTAGATAGTTTTTTGTTTGTTTTTTTTTTTTAGCTGAGAAGCACCACAATTACCATTGCTCCCAGATACTTTATCGCACAGTCCGAATATCTGAGCTGTGCTATTCATGCGCTGAATTGGTGAACCTGAGTTTCTTAAACAAATGCTCTATCGACTGAACTAACTGTCGCTAACCTACTAAATTTGGTATGTGTATTTATTTATTTATTTATTTTGCTGAATTGGCGAGGACCGGAATTGAACACGAATCTTTACATTTCTAGGAGGATGCTCTACCGATTGAACTAACAGGCCCTTTTAATGGAAAAATTTTTGTTCAACTTATAATATTTTTTTTCGCAACAAGATCTTAATAATCAATTAACATTATGGACTAATAACATGAATTAACCTTTAGGAAGCCAAGTTTTTTCTAAAAGCAAACTAAATGTTCAAATGGAATCTTGAGTAGTTAAACAGCTCTTATTATCACACCATCTCTACTCATGAAAATTCCACGAAATGCATGTTTACTGGTTCCTTGTTGAGACAACATGTCTGGATTGATTAAAGTACTTGTTTTCTCGTCGGCTGCTTACCTTTAATGTGAAAAAAATTCCGAGGGAATCTCCAAAAATATGCCTCTTCAGGGACGGATGTTGATAGAATAAGAATAGGTGAGGTTAACGCAGTAGCTAACACCAATTTTCTAATGAGCTAGGTTATTCAGCGGGTAAACCAAAATTCGAGACATTATATATATATATTAATATTTATTATATAATAAATATATATTATATATATATATATATAGAGAGAGAGAGAGAAGAAGAGAGAGAGAGAGAGAGGAGAGAGAGTGAGTGAGAGAACAAATCCCCTGACAAATATATAACAAATTGACCATCAAACTGATTGTCAAGTTCCAATATTTTGAGCTCTGGGGAATGTAGATACCCCTTCTTCACCATTACTACCAGGTTCACTCTAAACCGAAGTGGTAATAACTTTAAATGCCGTCTAAGACATAATAGAAAAATGATGAGTTTAAAAAAACATTTAAAAAATTTGAAGTACCATCAAGATGGATAAAACAAAATGTCTTAGCTATAAAATAACCAACAAGGTTGACATGCATAAAATCCAACCAACTAAATGTGAGTGATGGTATGTGTTTATTTCCTTTGGGCTTAAGAGGTAATTGTGTGTCTCTTATACTCTTCTGCCGTATAATTCTATGATCAATGAATCTGACGAAAAAGGAAAATTAAGTATTAAGTGACGTGATACACGCTACTGTGCAATTGGACACCTATCACTAATAGGCGTGTGTTCGTTTCCACAGTGAGCGACTAATAAAACACACACTTATAATATATATGTGTGTGGGTGTGTGTGTGTGTTGTTATATTATATATATATATATGTGTGTGTGTATTTTGTTTTTAACAATATATAATCTGATGGATTTTATTACAATCTCATACTTAAAATCGACTATACATGAAACAGCCAGGAGAAGGCTAGAAAATATTTATTTTACTTTTGTCCTATTGTCATTGAATTTATTCATTTCAATATATATATGACCAAAGCGCTCTGGAAAATATTTTATCACAGTGCGCCTGTCTTTAGTAATAAACGGCTGTATGCTGCTTGGAAACCAATGTAACTGACCCTTTAATCGTTTAGTACTCCGTAACAATAGTAGAATACGATTTTTCTGAATTGTTTATAAGAGCTGATAATTTTGTTTATTGACTATTGTCATTTATTGTTTATCTACACAAGCTTCGACCGACAGCCCCCGGCCTTCTTCGGTATTCTTGTCGAACTCTGGATCCTTTTGTCAAACTTTGGAGCGTTCATGGACTTCGAGAACACAACTTTATTCATCCACGGGTAAACTGTTTTCCATTCTGTTAACCATGACCTGGTGCAGGTGTTAAGCTGTGTTTATTATTCTGTGTTACTATCGCCCTTGGCCAGAATTGAACTGCAACCCAGAGGTGACTTACTTAGAACTGTATTAACTAAACAACTATACATCCATCGCGTCATGTTCCAAAGTCGATAACGGGATGTAAGGCTCCCAAGTTTGAAGTTACAGACAAGAAATACGCTGAGAAAGGTCGGAAGCACACTCAATCGAAACGTTGCTAATAACTCAATAAGATTGGACAAAAGTGCCAAATAATACAAAATAGTATGAAATACAGTACATACATGACATGTAGTAAGTATAAGATGTTAAACCGTAGTATGAGGGTTGGAAATTAATATCAGTACTGCTCAAATGACGAGAGGAAAAGAGAGAGGAAAACGGATCAAGGCATTTCCATATTTGCGCTCCTAGGTCAGCTGCGGGCCTTGTCGTGACACACTGTCGTTTGATTACTGCTTGCGCGCGACAACGACCTCTTACCTTCGACGCAAAGAATAGCTTTCAG
Source organism: Doryteuthis pealeii (assembly GCA_023376005.1). Classification (NCBI taxonomy): domain Eukaryota; kingdom Metazoa; phylum Mollusca; class Cephalopoda; order Myopsida; family Loliginidae; genus Doryteuthis; species Doryteuthis pealeii. The sequence goes on along the minus strand of CM042142.1, from coordinate 8,335,481 downwards.
TTTCGTACTTTTTATCACACCAGTTAGGTTACTACCGTAATCTGGTCATGAAACAGACCCTGGAATTCGGCGGCGGTGCCTGACAGGATCACGTCCGCTCATCGTCGAGCTGATCCAGTACTTTTCTGACTTCTGCTCAAAAAGTACGAAACTTGAATAGAAATGTCAGTTTACGTAAACAACCCTCCCAGCCTTCCCCTCTCACTCAACTGAATGATTGAATCGTGAATCTTAGTTATTTTCGATTTTTACTTGAATCTGTCATAGGCAGACACGTAAATTTCCCCCGGGGTCTCCCACGCGAACAAAAAATACCCACACCTTATCAGTGCGATACTACGCAACAAAAAAAAAAACTAGTTAAATTAAAAACTCGAAAAAAAAAAATTAACTAATTCATGACAAAGAACGGTTTAGCTCAGTCTGAGTGAGCCGTCCAACTAGGAAACGCAAGGTTCCGTTTTCAATACTGGCCCTTGCTAACTCAGCGTGTAGTAGCACAGGAATTATGATCGTCAAAAAGTGGTAGTGGAGCTGATGGTTATGGATGCGCTTCGTTCAGACACCCCAACAATCTCTTAGTTTCTAGCGCTTAAAAAATAAAAGACTGATTAAGCGCCACCCGACACTTCACTTTTTATTACTTATCATAGTTAAAGCTTTAGACAAATAAATATTTTGCATCAAGATCGATAATATTCAAATTTACAAAATTAAATGAAATTACGAATAAGAAAAAATAGATATATACTAGCGGTACCTGTGAATATACCACAATATGATAATTTGATTATTACAACGTTTATATGTTATTTAGAGCTATTGCTAAAATGCCTCAATGTGTTAAAAGTTGTGATAATCTCGATTTAACTCCTCTTTCTTTTCATTATGTTCAATTGAAACAGATTAACATTATCACTTCCGCAGCGTTCACCCCCTTTTTCTATCCGTTCCCCTACTTTTTAATTCTTTCTCATTGTTAACTTAGAATGTGTCGTAAGATGATAACGGCCGTACTTTTAAGGAACACGAGAACTAATATATACAGTTTCTGTACAAAATTATGGGATTTAGATAGGATTCGGCATTGAGAATTATAGTCTAGATATCTTGTACGCTATGGTTATTGGAAAATCACATGGTTAATTATAATTGTTTGATATATTCAATTTAAAATTAACAATATTTGGACCACAGAGTAATACTACAACAGATAGAAAAACGATTTCACAATAACAAGAGAATTTCTAAGTGAGAACAAGTGATAATGCATGCAAAATATGTACGAGTTCCCTTTTGTTTTGTTGATTTTTTTAGGTGGTTCGTTGGTTTACGGCATGACAAGCCTTGTTCCGTTATTTTATGCCGAAAAACATTGTTTTATTATTCTTCACGTGTACTCTATTTTTAAAAAACTCATTTTTATATTTTAAACCCTAGATGGGACCTCTATACGTACTACCACTCCAGGTCTGAGAATAAATTGCTGATGAAGAGGTACTCCGTAACATTCCCCTTTTGTAAAACTCCAGAATTGGGGAAACATTACTATCAGAAAAGAGTTTAATGTGGAGTATACCTAGAACACTAAGACCCCAGCACTGCTTCTAAGCACATATTCATTAGCGCATAACGTCGTCTCTTGCGTCTTGCCCATGAAGAGAATAAGGTTTGGGACAATCATATATCCACTTTCAGATCACTATTCTATATATAATATAAAACACTTATATATGTGTGTATGTATTTATATGACTGGTATTTGGGGAAAAAGTGAACTTANTAGTCTGCTATTATATTTCGCTAATCATTACATTTAGTATTTTAAATATATTTACCAACCTCTCCGCACGAACAGGATGTGACACAGGGTCAATTGTTTAAGCGGAGCTTAACGCATAAATGCTGCATTTTACAGATTTTCATTTATAAAATTCTTCCGTTTTAAAGATTGTAAAACAATGGCTGTTATTCCTGTCGGACTCGCGAACCTTCTTGTCGCAATCGGAAGGCTTCACAGAACTTCAAACCGAACTCTTTATCAACTCACCTGAGTAGATTGTCTTCATTCCGTTCACCATGACTGGGTACAAGTGTTAAGCTGTTTTAAGTATTTTATGATATTATCACTCTTGGCCAGGATTGAACCTGCAAAGTAGATATGATTGCCACTTAGAACAGTATTAATTCAACCCTTATATCCATGGCTCCATGTATCCAACTGGACAATCCAGAGTGAACTTTTAGAACCTATAAACCTAATGTTCTATTTACCTTTTACATTTACATAACTTATACATGGGTAATCCCATGTCAAATCATCAAGGCCATATCACCCACCTCCAATTTTTCTGAAATTTTGTACAGGTGTAGACTAGATTAAAGTTAGACAATTCCCCAAATTTGAGCTTCCAATTCGAAATATTCGCCATTTATGTCGATTTTAAACTCGAAAAAATGCAGGGGGGCGAGAAAAATGGTAACATTTTATAATTCATTTTTGTCTATAAAATGTGTTCTAGAGCTCCCATACTCCTAAAAATTGGTTTATAAAAGCTTTTAGGCCTGAGAAATCATAAAATGTTAAATAGGCATAAAATTAACCCTTTTTACATTATTAATGTTTTCAGATTTTTTCAATGCAAGATCAATAAGTGAAAAAAAATCACAATGTGGCACTACATATAATTTTTTTCCTTAAGTTATTATTTTACATATATTGAACATTATTTGTACCAAAAATGGAGTTTGGTTTTTGCTCACAAGCGAAGTTACAACATCAGTTAAAATTAAAAGATAAAAAGAAAACAAATCTATTAACTGTAACATAATGGGGTTGGGGTGGTGCCATCAGTGTAACATGACAAGTTTTAGGAAGGATTACGTGTTAAATGAAAATGGAAAAAGTTTAAAGATGAATCATTAATGCTACATAACTTTTTTTTTCTATTGGACAAGCCGTGAGACGTGGCGAAGTGGTAGGAGTAAGAGGTGTGAATTTGACAGAGTTTAGAATTATGAGTTGAAAGAGCCAGACGGCTCTCGACTGTTGTAACTTGAGGAAAATTAATATTTCCTGAGAAAAAGAAGTGCCTTGTGGTTTTACTAAAAGCTCTAAATGGCACAAGTCTCCCAGTCCCCAAGCTGGTTTCCAAACTCCAAACATCAAAGAATTGTCAGCCAACTCCAGCATCGACTCAGCAACCAGGATTCCATCCCCTCCAATTTAGTATCAGTCCAAGAGATAAGTATACAATTAAACAATTTCTGTATGAGCATCATCACTCCATTCGGAAATGGTGCCATAACATAACACACGTTAACAAGTCATCTCTCCATTCCGAAAAGAGAGCGTAATGCAACATAACTAAGGGGAGGGAGAAATGTATGTCCTAAGAAAGAAAAAAACTAAGAGAATGGAGGAAAAGAAGAGAAAAGAAAAACAAATTATGAACCAAAGAAGGAGAAAAAAAGGAATGTGTCCCTTGAAGAAAAGAGAATAGGATGAAAGAAAGAAGAGAAAGGAAAACCAACCAACAAACTAATTTCTAATTCTACCTGAAAATTCGACGCTGTCACTGAACATTTTATTTCTAAATCAAAACGCGACATACAATCGAAATGAGAAATAAAAGTCTCTTACATTGCTTTATACGATACAAATCGCTTCTGTTGTCACTTTCCTTTAACCAAAACCTCCCATAATACAACGCTTCGAGATATTTACTAACCTTTGTTTGGCACAAGACCAAAACTATTGAGCGGCTAGGATTAAACAAACTAAGTAGTAAGGGTCTATTTAACCTAGATCGATAATAATTATACTGCGCGAGGTGCCAATAAAGCTTTCAAAATGGCACACAGCAGGATCAGTATTTAACCACGTTACCTTGGGTGTAATATATATATATATATGCTTATATCTCAAATGACAAGTTCCAGACAATTCTAAAAGCATCGGCTTACTTGATATAGCCTAACACCATTTGTCTCCATAGAAAACATTTTCCCTCTCTCTACATAAATAAGGAAGTCCTGCAGAGGGATAAGACCCAAATTGAGCCACCTGTTGGCCGTGGATGGTGACCCATGATGCTTAGCCAACCTAGTGGCTGAGCAGTCCATGACATGCCACACTCCACTTTGGTTTTCACCTAGGCTAAACGGGCGGTCGGAGAGGCTTCAGCTGATCAATCGGCTGGTCACCTCAAGCCCTAGTCTGATTCCAACTCTGAAACTGGAGAGTGTGGTGTACTCCTTCACCCCATTACTCCAGGTCCACTCTGACCCGAAGTGGTAGTACATGTTAGGGTAACCTCTATGGGTTAAATAGTAAAAATATTTTGAAAAAATGTGTTTAAAAAAATTGAGTACCATCAAAAAGAATAAAACAAAACGTTATCGGCATAAAATAACCCAACAAGGGTTGACATGCTGTAAAATCCAACCAACCAATCAATTAATAAGCCGCAAGATTCTTTTAAGTGCAATGAAACTTACAGCAGGAGTTTTCATCGAAATCCTTTTCTCAAACTTTTTTTTCATTTACTGCTGCAAACTAGTGAATCTAATTCGACAGACACGAATCTTCATACTACCAAGGTAATGCAGGGATAGCTCGCTCTCTTATGGATCTGCTCAACTGAATTTAAATCATTTTGACATGTCTATGTGGATACAGAAGCAAATGTTATATGGATCAATAATTCAGTACTGACGGATCACCCGGGCTGAAAAAAAAATCGATCAAACATATCTTGAGATCTTTTGCAGACTCTGTAGTCTTGACTTTTCTTTTTAATATGGTCTAACCCCTACAATTTTTTTATCCGGTTCGAGAAGTGATTCTTTGCTCTTACTGCCGGGTTCACTTTATCATACATCAAAAAGATTGAAAAATCGTTTGTTTCCTTTCCTATGAGAGATACAGTAATTCATTCTTAGTTCTCTCTGGTTTTTATTTCGTCTCTTGCTTGCTTGCTCTCTCTCTACCCTACGACCTGATGACGATCGGCCAGGCGTACACGCGGATATGCACATGAGCAAACTGGTTAGCGCCAAGTGCCCAGCGGGCTTTTTGATTTCGGCCGGAAGCAATCACTTTTTCCCGCCTCGTGTCAAATGATGGGAAAGATGACAGTCCGTCTCTTGTCGAGATAGTCATTTCTTCGGTGTGTTTCTGGGTGGAGACCAAGCATCACAAAACAAGTTTGCTTTCTGCTAGATTACGCATGTTACAAGGACGTGACGTGAGGATCACTTAAAACAAATATCAAAGAAACGAAATATATTCCAAAAACCTATTTGAAGTTATCAAATGGTATTCTCGCAGTTGGCGAATCCAGCTTCTACATTTGACTCGTCATTGATCAGCAAGCTTTAACTTCGGCAATCTCAAACGTTAGATAGTGAAGAACACTGGAAGAGAAGACGACTCAAAGAATCAACTCATATGACAGGATATAGTAACATCTTAAGTAGACGAAGTATAGAGATCAATACAATATGACAACCATTAATGAAAAAGGCTAGATTAAATTTTTTTTTAAAAACGCAATATGAGTCAAGGTAAAAATCATACATAAGTATATAGGTAAATTTTCTACGTAAAAAGAACATTAGGTTCATAAGTTCTGAATTGTCCAGTTGGATACATAGCGTAACGGATATAAGGGCTGAGTTAATACAGTTCTAAGTGACAATCATCTGTAGGTTGCAGGTTCAACCCTGACCATGGGTGATAATAACATAGAATACTTAACATAGCTTAACACTTGTACCCAGTTATGGTTTATGGAATGAGAACAGTCTACCCTAGTGGATTGAATAAAGGGTTCGGTTCTAAGTTCCGTGAAGGCACATGATGACGACAAGAAACACCTGAAGAAGGCCGGAGAGCACATCGGTCGAAGCCTTGTGCATATAACAATAAAGGTGAGGATAATAATACAAATGATACAAAATATCAAACGTCATTAGTAAGATTTTCCCTTGTATAAATATTGTGTGTGTCCGAAAATGAGATCTAATGTGATTTTTCAGGATGATTTTAATATAAACTTTCTTTCAAATACACCCTAGTTGAGAGCGGCAGACAGACGAAAGAAATAAGCATTATTCACAATCACCTGTTGTGACGCGAACACTCGTCTTCGTCAATTATCAAAACGACACGCATTTGCTTGTGCTATTTATCCGGATACTCAGAAAAATGCCCCCCTCCCCACGCACACATTCCAAATTACAGTTTTCCTGGTCAAGGCAAATAAGATCACTTCATAAAGTACCCAACTTTTGAGTTTTTGAATGAAAGAACGTGTAAATGGTAAATAAATGTAGATAGTTTTTCGTAATTTCTGTTTATTTAGAAATTTCGTAATTTTCGTAATTTTCTACTTCGTAATGTCGTTTTTCGATATATGAAGAATAAGCCTTTTTATCCTGAAATGTCACTACCCATGAGAGCGAATTATTACAAATGCTAGTTTAGAAATATAGTATAAAATATTACACAGTATATTGTAATTACCAATAGAAAAGGGGACCTGCTCAGCAAGATCTTCCTTAACAGAAATCTTATTTCGTTGGATAACTAAACACTTTTAAAAAGTAAAGCTTGCGTAGTGGCCTATAGTCAGTATCAGTCGAATAGCGAGGGAGTCTATGCTCTTTCCCCAAGCACTAGACCAGGTAGATAGTTTTTTGTTGTTTTGTTTTTTCTTTTTTAGCTGAGAAGGAGCACCACAATTACCATTAGCTCCCAGATACTTTATCGCACAGATCAGATTATCTGAGCTGTGCTATTCATGCGCTGAATTGGTGAACCTTGAGTTTCTTAAACAAATGCTCTATCGACTGAACTAACTTGTCGCTAAACCTACTAAATTTGGTATGTGTATTTATTTATTTATTTATTTGCTGAATTGGCGAGGACCGGAATTGAACACGAATCTTTACGATTTCTAGGAGGATGCTCTACCGATTGAACTAACAGGCCCTTTTAATGGAACAAATATTTTTGTTCAACTTTAAATTTTTTTTCGCAACAAGATCTTAATAATCATTTAACATTATGGACTAATAACATGAATTTAACCTTTAGGGAGCCAAGTTTTTTTCTAAAAGCAAACTAAATGTTCAAATGGAATCTTGAGTAGTTAAACAGCTTTATTATCACACCATCTCTACTCATGAAAATTCCACGAAATGCATGTTTACTGGTTCCTTGTTGAGCAACATGTCTGGATTGATTAAGTACTTGTTTTCTCGTCGGCTGCTTACCTTTAATGTGAAAAAAATTCCGAGGGAATCTCCGAAAATAATGCCTCTTCAGGGACGGATGTTGGTAGAATAAGAATTAGGGTGAGGTTAACGCAGTAGCTAACACCAATTTCTTCTAATGAGCTAGGTTATTCCAGCGGGTAACCAAAATTCGGACATTATATATATATATATATATATATATATATATATATATATATATATATATATATATATATATATAGAGAGAGAGAGAGAGAGAGAGAGAGAGAGAGAGTGAGAGAGAGAGAGAGAGAACAAATCCCTGACAAAGATTATAACAAATTGACCATCAAACTGATTGTCAAGTTCCAATTTTTGAGCTCTGGGGAATGTAGAGTACCCCTTCTTCACCATTACTACCAGGTTCACTCTAAACCGAAGTGGTAATAACTGTTAAATGCCGTCTAAGACATAAGTAGAAAATGATGAGTTTAAAAATACATTTAAAAAATTTGAGTACCATCAAGATGGATAAAACAAAATGTCTTCAAGTATAAAATAACCCAACAAGGTTTGACATGCATAAAATCCAACCAACTAAATGTGAGGTGGTATGAGTGTTATTTCCTTTGGTGCTTAAGAGGTAATTGGTTCTTTATACTCTTCTCCGTATAATTCTATGATCAATGAATCTGACGAAAAAGGAAAATTAAGTATTAATGACGTGATACCGCTACTGGTGCAATTGGACACCTATCACTTAATAGGCGTGTGTTCGTTTCCACAGTGGCGACTAATAAGAACACACACATGTGTGTGTGTGTGTGTGTGTGTATTTTGTTTTTACAAATATAATCTGATGATTTTATTACAAATACTTCATACTTAAAATCGTATACATGAAACAGCCAGGAGAAGGCTAGAAAATATTTATTTTAACTTTTATCCTATTGTCAGTTGATTTATTCATTTCAATATATATATGACAAAGCGCTCTGGAAAATATTTTACAGTGCGCCTTGTCTTGAGGATAAACGGCTGATATGCTGCTTGGAAACCAATGGTAACTGACGCCTTTTAATCGGTTAGTACTCCGTAACAATAGTAGAATACGATTTTTCTGAATTTGTTTTAATGAGGCTTGATAATTTGTATTATTTGGACTATTGTCATTTATTGTTATCTACACAAGGCTTCGACCGACATGCCCCCGGCCTTCTTCGGGTATTTCTTGTCGAACTCTGGATCCTTTTGTCAAACTTTGGAGCGTTCATGGGACTTCGAACCGAACACTTTATTCAATCCACGGGGGTAAACTGTTCTCATTCTGTTAACCATGACCGGGTGCAGGTGTTAAGCTGTGTTTATTATTCTGTGTTACTATCGCCCTTGGCCAGAATTGAACCTGCAACCCAGAGGTGACTTACTTAGAACTGTATTAACTAAACACCTATATCCATTGCGTCATGTCCAAATGTCGATTACGGATGAAGGCTCCCAAGTTCTGGAAGGTTACAGACAAGAAATACCTGAAGAAGGTCGGAAGGCACATCAATCGAAACGTTGCGTATATAACAATAAAGATGAGGACAAAAGTCCAAATAATACAAAATAGTAGAATACTACTAAGAATGAGTGTTAAAGTTACCCGTGAGGGGTGGAAATAATATCATTACTGCTCAAATGACGAGAGGAAAGAGAGAGGAAAACGGATCAAGGCATGGTTTCCATATTTGGCTCCTATGTCAGCTGCGGGCTTGTCGTGACACTGTCGTTTGATTACTGCTTGCGCGCGAACAACGACCTCTTGACCTCGACGCAAAGATAGCTTTCAGTTTCGTACTTTTTATCCGCAGTTAGGTTACTAACCGTAATCTGGTCATGAAACAGACCCTGGAATTCGGCGGCGGGTGCCTGACAAGGATCACGTCCGCTCATCGTCGAGCTGATCCAGTCTATTTTCTGACTACTGCTCAAAAAGTAGGGCAAACTTGATAGAATGTCAGTTTACGTAAACAACCCTCCCAGCCTTCCCCCACACTCAACTGAAATGATCTGAATTCTTAGTTATTTTCGAATTTTTACTTGAATCTGGTCATGGGCAGACCGTAAATTTCCCCCGGGGTCTCCCACGCGACAAAATACCCACACCTTATCAGTGCAAAGTACAGCAACAAAAAAATAAACTAGTTAAATTAAAAACTCGAAAAAAAATTAACTAATTCATGACAAAGGACCGGTTTAGCTCAGTCGGTAGAGCGTCCAACTAGGAACGCAAGGTTCCGTTTTCAATACTGGCCCTTGCTAACTCAGCGTATGAGTAGCACAGGAATCTGTGCGGTAAAGTGGGAGCTGATGGTAGGTATGGCGCTTCGTCTCAGACGCCAAAACAATCTCTTAGTTCTAGCGCTTGTAAAAAGGAAATAGACTGATTTAAGGCCACCCCGACTACTTCACTTTTTATTACTTTCATTAGTTAAAGCTTTAGAAAAATAAATATTTTTAGCATCAAAGTGATATTTCAAGATTTTACAAAATTAAATGAAATACGAATAAGAAAAATAGATATATACTAGCGGTACCTGTGAATATACCACAATATGATAATTTGATTATTACAACGTTTATATGTTTACTTAAGAGCTATTGCTAAATGCCTCAGTGTGTTAAAAGTGTGATAATCTCGATTTAACTCCTTTCTTTTCATTATGTTCAATTGAAACAGATTAACATTATCACTTCCGCGCGTTCACCCCCTCTTTTTCTATCGTTCCCCTACTTTTTATTTCTTTCTCATTTTTAACTAGAATGTGTCGTAAGATGATAACGGCCGTACTTTTAAGGAACACGAGAACTAATATATACAGTTTCTGTACAAAATTATGGGATTTAGATACGGGTCGGTATTGAGAATTTATCTAGTATCTGTACCTGTGGAAATCACATGATTAATTATAATTGTTTTGATATATAAAATTTAAAATTAACAATATTTGGACCACAGATTAATACTACAACAGATAGAAAAACGATTTCACAATAACAACAGAATTTTTAAGTGAGAACAAGTTGATAATGCATTGCAAAATATGTACGAGTTCCCTTTTGTTTTGTTGATTTTTTTTGTAGGGTGGTTGGTTTGGTTTTACGGCATGACAAGCCTTGTTGGGTTATTTTATGCCGAAAACATTGTTTTATTTATTCTTCACGTGTACTCTATTTTTAAAAACTCATTTTTATATTTAAACCCTAGATGGGACCCTTACATATACTACCACTCCAGGTCTGAGAATAATGCTGATGAAAGGGTACTCCACATTCCCCTGAACTCCAGGATTGGAACATCACTATCAGATAGAGTTTAATGTTATACCTAGAACACTAAGACCCCCAGCCACTGCATTCTAGCACATATATGATAAAAGTGGTTGAGTCTTACCATAAGAGGAATAAGGTTGGGACAATCATATATATATATATATATATATATATTATATGGTATTTGTGGAAAAAAGTGACTTACCGGTGAAAATGGTCACAGTGGTTTGTTGATTCAAGTTTCACAGCGATATAACAAATATCAAGTGCTCAATACGTTAGTAGAGCAAATTTATTAACATAAAGGTACACGGTATTAACCTACTCGAGTTTCACCATAAGGATCTTCAGGGTTAAATCTAATGGATTAATCAAGATATTGATTAATGGCAGTCGATTACACGTGTGTAAGGTTTTTTTGGCGGTAAACGGTTGATTCAACGTTTACCGCCAAAAAAAACACGTGTAATCGACTGCCATTAATCAATATCTTGATTAATCCATTAGATTTAACCCTGAAGATCCTTATGGTGAAACTCGAGTAGGTTAATAACGTGTACCTTTATGTTTATATTATATATATATATATATATATATATATATATATATATATGGATTTGCAGTAGGTTTTACTATATAAATACATTGGAAGTATATTTTTTGCAGAATATACACAGTGTATTCTAAGTATGTCGACAGAGCGGAATCAGATATAAAGGCCGATATTTATGTCATATATATATAGAGATTTAGGTTTGGTTTGTTGGATTTTAAGGCATGTAAACCTTTGTTGGGTTATTTTATGCCAAAAACGTTTTGTTCTATATATGCTTGATAGGTATTGAAATATTTTAACACATTTTCAAACTCATTTTTTTTCAATTTAACCCATGTTACCCTAACTGGTACTACCACTCCGACCCAGAGTGGACCGAGAAGTAATGATAATGAAGCAGTACTCCTCATTCCCCAGAGCTCCAGAATTGGAATTTCACCCTCAAATAAGATTTAACGTCATACCCAGGACAATAAGATCCTCAGCCACGGTCTTCTAGCACATATACGTGCTAGCACTTGAAGTGACATGCCGATTAATCGAAGGGGGCCTCTCAGACCGTCCGTCTAGCATAAGTAAGGGCCAAACTAGTGTGTTGCATGTTCTGGACTGCTCAGCCATCAGGATTCAATCCTTAAGCACCCACGGCCAACAGGTAGCCCCATTGTGGGGGGGGGTCTTACCCTTCTGTAGAGGTGCAGTCGGTGTAACAAAATAATTGTTGCGAGAGATAGGAAAGAATGTCAGTATCTAACCATTAAAACTGGATAACTCTTCTTGCCGCCTTTTCATCTTTAGATACATAACTGACATCCTGGTTTCTGATGATAGTCTCTCAGTACCTCACATTCCACAAAATGATGGGTAGGAGGGCTATACTAACACTTCCGGTGGACACACCCATCATTAAAAATAATCCCCTTTGTATTAAAACCGATATCGTGCAAAACTTTGTTCTTGTGAAAATATAAATACATTGGATTATTATTGTTATATACACGAAGTTTTGTCCGATGTGCCCTCCGGCCTTCTTCGGGTATTTCTTGTCGAACTCTGGAGCCTTACAGTTGGATACATGGTGCAACTGATATAGATATCGGGTTAATACAGTTCTAAGACACAATCATCTCTGGCCAAGGGCGATAGTATAACAAAATAATTAACACAGTTTAACTCTTGTACTTCGTCATGGTTAATGGAATGAGAACTGTCTACCCCCATGGATTGAACAAAGGGTTCGGTTCGAAGTTCCGTGAAGGCTCCCGAGTTCGAAGAGAAGGTTCCCTAGTCCGACAAGAAACACCTGAAGAAGACCGGAGGGCACATCGGTCGAAATATTGTGTATATAACTATAAAGATGAGGACACTAGTCCAAACACAAATTATCAAGCCTCATCTCACATATTCAGAGAAGTTACATTTTATAATTTGGATTTTCTCAGGAAGTAGGATTGGTGATTTTTTTCAACATGTGGAATAGTTAAACTCTTCAAGAGTGATTTTGCTGATTTTTCATCTAAAAGAAATATTTCCTAAAATATTTCGGTGTTATGTGCTTTACACAGCTATTAGCAGTTCCTTTACCAACTAACGGAGTGGTTGTACCTGTTAGGGTCCTATGGGTTGAATAAAAAAAAAAGAAATTTAAAAAGATAGATTTAAATACCCATCAAGAATTAATAAAACAAAACGTTTACGGCATAAAATAACCCTACAAAAGTTGACATGTTGAAAAACCTAACCAACTTTTTACCGACTCTGTACTTTTACTGACATATGCTCTTTTTAAATTCTCCTAGTCAGAGCTCCCATTATGCGCTGAGATATATGTTATCGCCATCTACATTTCTTAAATCAGATGAATGTACACTATCTAGAAAGAAAGGCTATGGGTGGCGACCCATTGTGCTTAAGGATGGAATCCAGGTAGTTGAGCAGTCCAGGACAGATAACACACCATCTTTGCCCTTACGTGGGATAGAGGGATATTCGCAGTGGTCCCCTATGATCAATCGGCTGGTAACGTCAAGCCCTAGCACCTATATGATTGTCACAATCCTATTGCCCCTATGGAATGCCGCAACCCTTTTTTATCATATATGTGCTAGAAGGGGGTGGCTCTGAGGGTCTTAGTCTCCTGGGTATGACGTTAAACTTAATACGGTCGAATTCTGGGAATATGGGGTACTCCTTCATCGTCACTACTCCCAGGTCCACTCTGAGTGGTAGTACCTGTTAGAGTCCCATCTATGGGTTATATAGAAAAATGTGTTTAAAAATATTGCTTAACCATCAAGAATGAATAAGACAAAACGTCTTCGGTATAAAATAACCAAACAAGGGTTGACATGCCCTAAAATACAACCAACCAGCATAGAAAGAGAATTTCAAGAGAAGCATTAACAGTAGTTCAGAAACAAATGTTCCATCTATTACCAATGCCTACACACTATGAAAGTTTCTTTCCTGACTTAAAAGGCAACCTCTGATACCTGACTTTTTTTCTCGAAAGGCCTATCAAATGATTGTAATGGGTGGGGGAGTGTCCCGAGGAGGGTTGAACGAAAGGCTCGGTCTGACGAAGTTTTTATTTATTTATTTATTTTTTATTTTATTTTATTTTTTTTGTGGCAGTGGGAAGTCTGGATTCAATGACCCAATAACGAAGAGGCGCCATTAACCTGGTAGGTGATCCAGAACGCTTTTTTTATTTGGCGGGGGGTCGACAGAATCCTGTCGGCGGGGCTGGTTGATTCAGACAGCGCTCATTGGTATGAATTGTAGAACATGCTTTCACTCTAAGATCGTTACACATTGTGTAATCATATTATAGACAAGAAGCCGCTATCCAGTATCGCCAGGGTAGAAATGGGACAAAAAAACTGGTGTATTGATTTGTTTACTTTCTAGATTTACAAATGCTGGACATTTTCAAGTAGAATTTTAATGTTATTTCTATGTATATTTTAATTTTTGAATATCTTCAAATATAAATCAAATCTTTATCATTTTTGCTCAAAATGCAAGAGCCAGTGATATTTAATGTATATACTTTGTTGTTAATTGTTTCAATTTGTACTTTAATTCGAACATACATACATACACACCAAATGCTCTCTATATTGTTATTTACTAAGCTTAGCTTAGATGTGACACATGGCCAAAAGTAGGGGGCATCCAATGAGAATCGAACTCATTAACAATGGTCTGCGAAGCGAGTTTGTCAACCATTACGCCACATGATATGTACTAGAATCGGCTACCCGGCGTTGCCTTGGTAGAGGGGTATAATAAAATTTAGTCTCGCAGATCCATTGATTGTTCTGGTTATACATAATTGATTTATATCTTAATTACGAACGCAACCAATGACTTTCTCTTTTCTATTCAAATCCTACTTTCTTGAGTATCTTTCTAGGTATAGATAAAATCTTCATTATTTTTGCACAAAAAGCAACTTCTGATGATAATGAATGTGAATATATATTTACATTGTCGTTGATTGTTTTATTTTCGTAGTTTCCGCTGAACATACATACACACACAACTGCCCTTTATATATGTACAGATATATTACATGGTTTGTATAAGTCAGTGTGTCGTTTGCCATATGTAGCATTGTTTCTGTATTTATTAGCGTTAATGAGGGAATTGCAAGAAAGGAAATATTAGTTCGGATTAATTGATTGTTTATCTTCACCGCCATCTTTAAGTACCCCCACCACCAAAAAAAAAAAACTTATTTGGAACGTGGGTGAAAGTTTCACGATTGTGTAGCATGATATGGGCCAATATAGAGTGGCATTTGGAGGTTACTAGTAACTGAAGAATTTTGCGTATTCAAAGACTACCTGTCTTGCTTTTACCTTTCAGAGGCGTGTCGGGAAGAATTCCGATGATCATATAACATCATGAGCAGTTCCATCATTTTAGTGACACCTTACCGGAGCCTAGCCTATACCAGATGAAAGAAACTCGGTACGTATTAGTCCATACAGTTTTCTGAATAATTCTTTATGTAAATAAAAATCAAGTTTTACCTAATATCGCTGTAAGTGAATGTTTGATACAAGGAAATTCCACGATCCTCATTTTCCTAATTAAAAGAATTACCGGCACCTGTGGATATTTATGATAATTT
The DNA here is from genome assembly GCA_023376005.1 of Doryteuthis pealeii. Lineage (NCBI taxonomy): Eukaryota > Metazoa > Mollusca > Cephalopoda > Myopsida > Loliginidae > Doryteuthis > Doryteuthis pealeii. Next base: position 8,320,224 of record CM042142.1, on the reverse strand, counting down.
GATTATTACAACATTTTATATGTTTGTTATAGAGACATTGCCAAATAGTTCAATATATGTATGGGACCCTAGAAGGTACTACCACTCACTCTACCGGATCAGAGTGGACCTTGGGGTAATGGTAATTAAGGGGTACTCCACACTACACAGAGCTCCAGAATTGGAACCTAACAATCATATATAGTTTAACGTCATACCCTGGACAATAAGACTGTTAGCCACCGCGTTTTAGCACATATATGATAAAGAGGGTTGGGGCTTGTCATAAGGGCAATGGGACAATCATATAAGTCTTAAATACCTTTTAAAATAGGATGAAATATCTCGTTGTGGTGTAAATAGTTAGTAGTAATTGATCTGCAATATTAGCTTGCTATGTTCAATCTTTACTAGGTGTTTGCCTAATTTCTTCTACCTTGCAATTTCTTTTAGAAAACTCCTAGTTAGAGAACAGTCACAAAAGATATAAAAAAATAATCACTCATCTTATTGAGCAAGCGAAAAAAAGATAATCCAAATTATGTAATATATCTATGCCCCCAAAAGAATAAGATTTAACACGATGTCGCTTTTAATACAGGGGGCCATATGTTTTTGTATGATGGGTGTGTCCATCGCAAGTGTGAGTAACTCCCTCCTACTCATTTGGTGAAATGTGAGGTGCTATCTAAGAGAGTATTCTCAGGAATCAGGATTTCAGTTCTGTTATTGCCTTTTTTTCTATCATTTATAGATAGCCATGATCACTAAGAGGAAGGATATTGGTGTGTCCTGTTGGAATAGGTCGTCACCAACAGGACCTATTGATATAATACAGTATGATGATTTATTTATAAAAACATTTGACATTTTTACTTAAAAGCTATTGAAAATAGTTTAATATGTAAAAAATATTTTTCATGTAACGTTTTTTTTCTTCCTTTCCTTCTTTTATTATGTTCGATTGAAACTGATCAGCGCTATCGCTTCCAACACTCAATCCTCTATCTTTCCCCTCTTTCTTTCTTTTTATATTGTGTGTAGCATATCCTTTTTTATCCCTTTCTTTATAATAAAAATGAAATGGTCCAGTGTTAATCTGAGGTTATGACACTCATAAGAAATAAGAACTCAGTGGATAAGCGACACTAGATTATTAGGATTTACATTTTTGCTTTTTATCTTGGACGATTTGGACTTTCATTTTTAACCAGATGGTGTTGCAAGATTATAACGGTCGTACAATTAAGGAACACGAGTATTAATATATAGATAGATAGATTTTCGGCGACATTCCTTTTCAATGGTCTTGGATAGGGAGTCATAACACCTTTCGTCATCTGTTTTCATTTAGATCCGGTTCTCTTAGGCCCCATCTGATATTACTTCTCCAGATGGTATTCAGTCCCTTCTTTGTAGAAGGATCGGCTATCTTATCTTTCATTTAACTCCCACATTTGATCAGTAATATGGACTAAAGATATTTCAAGTTACCCTTTCAGCCTGCGTTTCTTAGGATTGATAAGAAAAGATCTTCCCTTTTCTGAAGTCGGCTGAGGTTGTAGAATATACCTACTGCACTTCTGTAGAGGAGTAAGACCCCCCCCCCATGGTGTTACCTGTTGATTGTGGGCGGCGATTCGTCATGCTTAAGGAAGAAATCCTGGTGGCTTAGCAGTTCATTACATGCAGCACTCGACTTTGGCCCATACTTAGGCTAGACGGTCGGTCGGAGAGACACCCCTTCGATCAAACGGTTGATCACAAGTCCAAGCATCTATATGAATTTCCCAACCCTATTGCCCTTATAGCAATCCTCAACCCTTTTATCATATATATGCGAGAAGGCGGTGGCTGATGGTTTTAATTTCCTGGGTATGACATTAAACTGATGAATTTTCAATTTTGGAGCTCTGAGGAATGTGGAGTACCCTTTTATCGCCATTACCCCAAGGTCCAACCTGATCCGAAGTGGTAGTACCTGTTAGGGTTCCGTCTATTGGTTAAACAGTTAAAAAAAGGATTTAAAATATTTTGAAAAAATGTTGAGTACCCATCAATAATGAATAAAACAAAAATTAAAATAATCCAATGGGTTAATATGATGTAAAAGCCAATTAACCTAAAAGCAACCGTCTAGTATTATATGTTTAAGTCCTGTGTCGCTTCCAATCATTATCTTATCGGCTATTACACAAAATGACCGTTCATTAATGATAATTGGGACGTAAAAGGCATTTCATCTTTTCAGGATGTTTACAAGATATCAAAAAATACTTTAAGTGGTCAAGCTTTATGCATAGTTCTGAAACCTCTGGTCTTAAATAATTTTGATGTTTCGGACTGTTGTCCTTATCTATATTGTGGTATATATAAACACAAAGTTCAGGTAGCTGTATCCTCGGGCCTTGTTCAGGTGTTTTCTGTTTATCTTAGACTTAAGTCATAACCTTGAAGTCAAGCGTGGTTTCGGAGTTTTAATATCATTTCATTAATTCAGGGCGCTGCCACCAGACTTATTAATAGAAATGTTATTAATATATTAGGTTGATCTTAATTTATAGTAAATTCTATTAAATGATGGATATAGAAAAAAATAAATTGGGTTTATCGAAGCATGGAAGAAAAATTACATATTCTAAAATAGAAAATTTCGTAATGAACGCTATTACTTACCCCTAACTGTTTTCATCTGATTTGGAATTTGAGATGAGGAGGCCTTAAAATGTAGTAATTGTATCTAACAATTTCCCGTTGAGAATATTCTGTGAACCCTAGCCGTTAAATAAACCTAAAGTAAACAGGCTTGAAATTTTGAAATTAAACTATTGATTGAGCAGATATTTAATGTTTATGAAAATAAAAAATAAAAATAAAAGTATAAGAAAATTAAAAAAAATATATTTAAGTTAGTGGAAGCTTCTTTTTTTTTTTAATTTTTAAACGCTAAAATTGTGAAATTATATAGACTAACCGAAGATTAGAAGAGAAAGTTTTGGAGATTTTATTTTTTTTATTTTTATAGTTAGGTACTTTCTTGGAGTTTGCCTTCTCCATTGTTTTAATGCATAAATAACATCTGATTTTGTTCGGAATCGTTTAAAAAGTTTGGTAACAAGATTTAAATTCCGCATCACATGCCATACTCATGTAGAAACGCTTTTTGGATACTGGTTATCGTTGTAGGAAATAAACACGGCGACCAGAGTTCAAATCCCAGACGAGGCTGGTTGCATTTCACATATCAATAATAAACTTGGGAAAGGTGGTATGCATCCAACTATTCTCCCTCTAGCTATGGGTAAATAGTAGGGTAGACTGGGAACTTTGACATTGGTTGGGTAATGTGACATATATATATTATATATATATATATATATATATATATATATATACACAAAATAAACAACAAAAATATGGAAGACTTAAGTGTTGATACTTATAGAACGTCACAACATTTCACCACCAACTGCTTCAATATATATATATATGTGGACATCTTATACATCTATGTTCGTTTTTTAAGTATAGTAAGATTTTATAATAGAAATTATTTAATCAATTGTTGGTTTAAATTCCTTTACTCTTGCATTATTTCAGCGAAAGTGAGCCGGCGTAGTGGAGAGGGGAGCGGTTGGCAGGGACAGGTGTCAGGGTAAATTGATCACAGGGAGAGAGAGATGGGGGTGTATTAAGAATTTCGTAACACGGTTCGCCTGCTGACACGTAGTAACAGTATATGTGCGTGTTTATGGGGGTGTTAGATTTCACTTAGCTTAATGTATCTAAAGATAACCCCATCCCACCCTTAGCGTGACACACGCCAAATCCTAAGGAAGTTAAGTGGTTACAACGGTATTAGTATATAAATTCCTTCAAGTGGACAGTCCGATTTGCACATTAACCATAAGGGTTAATTGTTTTGTTAACCCTGTTTCTTAGTGAAAAATAATTATTTACCTGATATTTAGCGCTGTCGATTGGAGCTTTAGAATACACCGACTGCACCTCTATAGACGGGAAAAATCAACCCAATGGGGACACCTGCTGACCGTGGGTGGCGACTTGTGATGCTTACGGATGGAACCCTTGTGGCTGAGCAGTTCATGACATGCAACACTACTTTTGCCCTTACTTAGTTTAGACCCTATTGTCCTTAGGGCAAGCCCCAACCCTTTGTATCATATGTACCAGAAGGCGGGGGGGTCTAATAGTTTTGGGTATGACCTTAAACTATCTGATGGTAAAGTTCTAGTTCTGGAATTCAACCAACCATCAACAATTGATATTTATAATTGTTACTTTAAAATTTTAAATGTCATTTTTCGTGGCGAATATATACATAATGATAGTAATACTAATAGTGGAAAAGAGTTATGGGTCTACCATGGTTTCGATCGAAATTATATCATCAGCATCCTGCCTTATACTTGACTTAGTTGATGTCATGACTTAGTTAAACTTAGTATAAGACAAGGTATTGATGAAAACATTTAGATCGAAACCATAGTAGATCCACAACTCTATTCAATTATTACTACTAATATTATTGCTCTATGTTTATTATAGATTTAGCACTTTTGGATAATTTACTGATACTACTGCAACGTACAAGTTAAAGCGGCAGTTGGATTATATATATATATGCATGCTAAATCACTGTTTTGGTACTGCAATAAATTTTTAAAAAAAACAACAACAAATGTATCTAAAGTAAGTTGGCGGAATAGCCTATTGTCGGTATCAGCCTGATAGTGAGGGTTTCTATCCTCTTTTAGCTAGCGTCACACCTACCGCCAAGATCAGATTACCCATGCTGTGCTAATCAGACGCTGAGTTGGCGGGGACCAGTATCGAACCCGGAACCTCAAGATTCCTAGGTGAGTGTTCTACCGACTAAGCTTGGTTTTTCACACGGCTTTGCATGCTTTCCAACATGGGCGTCGTTGATAATTGTCGAAGCAAAACGAATCAGTGGAATAATTTGATACTTCTGATATGGGAGTCCACTTTTAATCTCATCTCCTTTAAAAACGATTTATTTCTATCTATTTCTGATAAGATAGGGTCATTCTGTTGACAATTGAAAGTTCGTAATTTGCATTAAAAACGTAAAATATCCTACCGAGGGCCGTCTTGTTGGAAAAAGGCGGCAGAGTTTCCTAAATATTGGAAAATACCTCATCTTTAAATTCTAACTGTGCATTCTGAAGATAACTAAGATCTAACAACAACGAAGTAGTCCTAATATTAGTATATACACTAAGATACTTTCCCTCATTCAGCGTAAATACCAGCCCTAGGGCTTGAGTACATCGACTGCACCTCTGCAGAGGGGTAAGACGCCCCAATAAGGCCACCTGTTGGCCGTGGGTGGTGACCCGTGATGTTTAAGGCTGGAACTCTGGTGGCTAGACAGGCCATGCAACACTCTTATTTGGCCCTAACGTCTCTGGCAATCCACAACCCTTTTCCTCATATGTGCTAGAAGGCGTTGGCTGAGGGTTTTAGTGTCCAGGGTATGACGTTTAACTATCTATTGGAGAAATAATATGGACTACCTCTTCATCACCATTAGTCTCTGGTCTACTCTGACCTGGATTGGTATTACCGGTTAAGGTCCTATCTATGGTTTAGATAGAAAAAATGAGTTTAAAAGAATGTTTCAGAAAGAAATTGTGTATCCATCAAGAATGAATAAAATAAAAACGTCTTCGGCATAAAATGACCTAATAGGTTGACATGCAGTAAAACCCAAACAACCAACATCAGCCTGAATACGAGTTCCCCGGCCTTTAAAAGCCAGGCTGTTATATACTATTGGAGGAGGTAAATTGTATAATTTTAGTGCTCCCTGTAGAAGCCCCAATTACTTAATGGGACAATCCAAAGAGTTCATAAATGTTACTTTGAAAAGTAAGTAAGTAAAGTCGTCGAGGCGGCCTAATGTCGGTATCAGCCAATCAGCGAGTGAGTCTATCTCCTTTTCACTAGCGCTAGACCAAGGAGATTGTTTTTGCGTCTGAGGTGGAGCGCCACACCTACCATCAGCTCCTTACTTTAGCACACAGATCCCTGTGCTACTCATACGCCGAGTTGGCGAGGGCCGGTATCGAACTAAGAACCTTGCGGTTTCTAGCCGAACACTCTACTGACAGAGCTAACCCGGTCCCTAATCTAATTGTCGATGTGGTTAACTTGAAGATTAATACAAGGAAAGTTTAATGAGAAATCACTAGTAAACAGCCCATCTCTCTATAAGATATGTATTTACCCAACCCGTTCGCCATGCGTAGGGTGTGACATAAGGTCGGAAGTATGAGGCATCCAACGAGGATCAAACTCGCGCTTTAGTAGTAATGGATCTGCAAGTTTAGCTTGCTAACCATTACACCACCATGAGACCCCTTTTTGCCCAACTCGTTTGCCACAACTAAGATGTGACACAAGGATCAAACTCGTGATTCAGTAGTAATGGATCTGTATACAAGGATGTATCCGAGTTTTTTTTCCTCCTAGACTGGTTGCCTAACCAAGGTTAAAGTGCCCAGTCTACCCTACTATTTACCCTTAGCTAGATGGAGAATAGTTGGACTCATACCTTTCCCATTGATATTAGCGTTATGTGAAATGCAAACACCCGCTTATAGGATTTGAACTAGTCTCGCCGTGTCCATTTCCTACGATGGTAACCATTACACCACGCGGATCTAACTAAATAATACCTTTGTTGACTAGTAACCAATTTGACCTTGTTTAGGGTGAAAGTTAGTGTAAAAGAAAAAACTGTAACTAAGTAGACTGTCTCCACTTAGTTGCACGGCCCATAACTCAAATTAAGAGACCTGGGAGATAGCAGTCCTCACCCCCACGTGTCCAAATGATTTATCGTTTGTTTTTGGGTTTGTTTGTTTTTTGCTGTTTTTTAGATTTGGTTTTTCTTTAACCTCTTAGCTTTCTGAACATCTTTAATTGTTACAACCTATGCCTGACTAATGGCTGGTTGATCACCTAATGGGATTTCCACCGACCAAGTCCGGGGATCATTCCTGGCCTCTAAAACAAGACAAACCAAGCAAAAAGTTGACCACACAATTAACATTCACCCAAAACGATCATTACATTTTGATTATCTTCAAAGGCCGAAGATTACTAATAAAAAACCCCAAAAGAAACAACTATAAATATATATTTGAAAACAGCTAAACTGCCTACTTTAAACCACTCATAGCGGCTCTCCCACCACTACGAAAGCAAAGTACAAAGAGTGATAGTTACTTCATTGAAATTAATCAGAAAGACTCAGATTACAAAAATAATAGAACGTTATTTGAATAGAATGAGTTCTGGTATGAGCAGATAGTGAACTTTGAAACATCCCATCATGCAGGTAAAAAAAAAATACCAAGAAAATTTGGTAGAAGCCGTAGGAGAAATTTCGTTAGCACAGAGTTAAAGATAATACTGTTTCTTTGATATACTAACCAAACTATTACGGTCAAGTCACGCTGAAAGCACCGGTTACCGCTATGATCACCGAAGTTAAGCAGCGATTAACCTGTACAATTCTTGATGGGTGACCACTTATGCAACAGCGGGTGCTGAGTCCTTTGTGTATAAAAAATGACTTGATTTGGCATTAGATGATCTGAAAAGGGTTGATATGCCATAAAACAAAACCAACCAAAAACCAACTTATCTAAATTTGGCACATGGTCAGAAATATGTGGCACCTAGTAATAATTAAACTCTCTAACAATAGTCTAGCTCAATAACCATTACACCATGAAAGGTGTCCCCCAAAGGAATTTGATGTAGACTTATATTTTTAAAATTTACTAGAATGAATTTATACAATATTTCTAATTCTTGAATAGATTTTATAAATTTGGTTTCTTTAACTTATCAAGAAAAAAAAGGAAAAAAACAGTGATAAAAATAATAAAGTTGTACTATTTCATTAAGTGTTTTACACTTAAATTATTGAGAACGAAAACAAAATAAGATTTGATTTCACTGTGTTGAGTTGTGTAAAATGAATAGTTTGTTGTTAAGATTCCTTCTGCTATTCAAGCAAACACTTGTGTTTAGCACAAGGTTATAAATATGTGGCACCTAGTAAAAAATTAACTCACTAACAATGGTCTGGAATTTAAACTGCATCTAGTATTGATTTTCCAATTCTGGAACTCTGGGGAATGTTCAGTGCCCCTTCATCACCATTAATCCCAGGTCCACACTGACCCGAAGTGGTAGTACCTTTTATGGTACCATCTATAGGTTAAACAGAAAAATGTGTTTAAAAAATGAATCCCCATAAAGAATGAATAAAACAAAGCGTACTATTTCTGAATTTTTGAGATGAGGCTTGATAATTTTTAGCATTTGGATCATACGGACTATTGTCTTCATTTTTATTGTTATCTAGGTAACAGTTCGGTCAATGTGCCCTCCCGCGTTCTTTGTGTGTGTTTTTGTTGAACTTGGGGGCCTTCATAGAATTTCCAACTGAACCATTTATTCAATCCACGGGGAGTAGACTGTTTTCATTCTGTTAACTATGACCTGGTACAAGTGTTAAGCTGTGTTAAGTATTCTATGTTATTATCGCCCTTGGTCAGAATTGAACCTGCGACCTAGAGATTATTTTCATTTAGAACTGTTTTATCTCAATCCTCATATCCATTGCACCGTGTGTCCAGTCGGTGCTGCCGTGGGGTAAATTTGGTAGGCAAAGAGTTAATATAATGACCAAAGTTTATTGGCGCATCTTTAACAAAAAGATTTGATGCTGCATATATCAGACTAACTCTAATTCTAGGGTCCATTTCATAGTTTAGAGTAATAAAAGTATATCTCAGAGAACTTTAAGTAAATTGTTATAGTTCATTAAAATATGATTAGGAAAACATGTCCAAACGCAGCAATCTTTAGCTCTCTAGCTCTCTCTCCCCCACTCCTCTCTCTCTCTCTCTCTCAAAAAAAATTACTTAATCTTAAATTACTGGGTGATTACTTTATAAAAGAAAAGGTTTCTCCACCCAATAGCGTTATACCTTATGTTGTCTGTTAACTGGATTATTTGTCCTACCCACCAAAAACAGGCATGCAACTTAATTCAATTTCTCACTAAAGAATACAACCACCCTCTCCGTTCTCTTACAAATAGAGCATAAACTTTAAACTTGAAATCTCGTATATGTATGCTTGTAATAACTGCACATAAACAGATAATATCTATTGTCAATGATTACTCGTCTGCCTCCCCCCACCCCAAGATGAAGGGTCTTGTTTCTTAATCGGAATTCCAATGTAGATATGTTGCTTATATATTCGGCGTCAGATTGAATTAAATACCGCTTTCTTTATCACAGTATTCCTCGGGCTTTATTCTGCTTACTACGACTACCATTTTCTCATTGGTACTACCATTCTATGTTATTCGGGAACCTCTCCTTAGCCCTGTCGGTTGGGGCTGTAGAATACACCGACCGCATCTCTGCAAAGGGGTAAGACCATCCACCAGTGGGGCCACCAGTTAGCCGACCGGTGATGCTTAAGGACAGAGCAGTCCATGACATGCAACACCCCACTTTGTCCTTATTTAGGCTAGTACTCAATTTTTAAAAAACGATTTCTATTTAACTCATAGATGCTATCATGACAGGTACTACCACTCCGGGTCAGAGTGGACTATACAGGTAAGGGACTGATTTTTTATACATAAAAGTTATGAGACGTTGAAGTCTTAATTCCGCGTCTTGTATTTTCATTCGATTTTTTTTTCTTTTAATTAAGTCTCGTACATTTTCCATGATACCCTGTTCTCATCTTTTGCACGAAACATCCAATCCCTTCTGATCATATTTAAAGGGCGTATATAATTCTTGAAAACAATACGGGAAAATCTAACCGCTGCTGTATCTAATAGTGAAGTTCCAATTTTGGAGTTCTGGGGATTGTGGAGTACCCCTTTCTCTCCATGACTCCTAGGTCCACTCTTACACGGAGTGGTAGTATCTGTTTGGGGTCCCATGTATGATTTAAATAGAAAAATGCGTTTAAAATAGGATGTTTAAAAATGTATTACCCGTGAAGAATGAATAAAACGAAACGTTTTCGGCATAAAATAACCTAACAAACGTTGACATGGCATAAAATCCAACCAACCAGCCAACCAATATCTGAGTGCCGACTTCTCGCGCTAATTATAATGCCAGGATACAGCTCAACGGGTATTTATTTATTTTTATTTTATTATATTTTCTTAAATCTCCATCTCCGCCCTCGACCCGCTCCACTCCCGCTGTTTTGTTTCCGCAATTCAAAAAAAAAGTTCTTTTTTTTATCCCCATGCCCACCCCCACAGCTTTAATCGATTCATTATTGGGTGTGTCTCGCTTCTGGACAGATGTATAGATGTTCTGTTCACGTGCCTACCGAACGAGTCGCAACTAACAGGGCATAACGTAAACATATTACCAAGCCGCTTGTGTAATTTACGAAAGCCCAAAATGACAAAAATTCATTATTGTTGGTGGAGAGCGCGGCGGCACCCATTGCACAGTATGCGCTGTTGCTTCCTGACTATTATTTAGTTTGGCTCACGGTTCTTGCTGTTATTAACTGGTCACCCATCTAAGTACCGATCTTGATTATCGTAGCTTAACTTTGGTGATTTGGCGGAAACCGGAGCTTTCAGCGTAACGAGATAATAAGCCCTGTTATTGTATAATGTTACAAATGAGGAATTTACTGCCCCAGTTTTTTCTTATTTAAAAAGATGAGTAAGTATTTACCCAACCTGTTCACCACGCGTAGGATGTGAAACAAGGTTGCAATTATGGGGCATCCAGCGAGGATTGCACATGTTATTCAGCTGTAATAGATCAGTGAGACTAGCTTGCTAACCATTACACCACGTTGGTACGCCCTGAGTAGGTATTTACCGAACTTGTTCGCCATGAGTAGGATGTGACATACGGTACGAAGCCTCCAGCGAGGATCAAACTCACTATTCAGTAATAACGGATATGCGAGACTAGTTTGCTAACCGTTACACAATGATGGTATGATCTGAGTAGGTATTTACCAAACCCGTTCACTAAAGGTAGAAAGTGACACAAGGTCGCAAGTATGGAGCAACTCACTAGATAAGTATTCGAGAACAATTTGGTTGTGTGAATAACGAAATAATTCTATCAATGTCATTAATCATTTTCTTCCATTATCGTAAAAATGGGATGGTTGGTTGGTTCATTGGAATTCACGGCATGTCAACCCTTGTTGGGTTATTTTAGCCGAATACGCTTTGTTTTGCTCATTCTTGATGGATACGCAGAAGTCATGGTCTGCTATAAACCGATTATCAGTCATATGGAGGTCAGATCTCACAGACAGGTTAAAGCGACAAGTCTTCCAAACCGTAGTTGTGCCAGTGCTACTGTATGTCTGTACCATTTAGACCTTAACGAAGCCCCTTGAGAATAAGCTAGATGGAAGCTGCACAAGAATGCTGCGTGCGATCCTGAACAAATCGTGGAAACAACACCCGACAAGAAAGACGCTTTACGGCTACTTACCCTATTACACAACCCATCCGAATGAGACGAATCAGACATCATAAGCGACGTCTTCATGTGGAAACTAGTATATGGACATGTCAGTGTCCAGCCAAGACTTAAATTGAACAGCTCTGCGCTGATACTGGATGCTGTGCAGAGGACCTCCCGAGGACAATAAATGACAGAGACTGTTGGACCCTAATAGGTACTATCACTCCGATTCTGAGTGGATCTGGGAGTAATCCACATTCCACAGAGGTCCAGAACTGGAACTTCACCATCAGATAGAGTTTAATGTCATATCTAGGACACTTAGACCCTCAGCCATCGTCTTCTAGCACATATGATAAAAAGGGTTTGGGTTTGCCACAAGAGCAAGGAGGTTTGGACTATCATATAGGTGCTGGGGCTTGACATGACCAGCCGATTGATCGGAGAGGGCTTCTTCAACCGCCCGTCTAGCCGAAGTAAGGGCCAAACGGAGTTGCATGTTATGAACTGCACAGCCACCAGGGTTCAATCCTTAAGCTTCACGGGTCGCCACCCACAGCTAACAGGTAGCCCCATGGGAGGGGGTCTTACACCTCTACAGAGAGGCGGTGGGTTTATTCTAAAGCCACATCCGACAGAGCTGCGTTTAGTTTGGTTCACGGTCCCTGTTGGTGTTAAATGGTCACCCATCTAAGTACCGAGCTTGGTTATCGTAGCTTAACTTCGGTGATTTAGCGGAAACCGGAGCTTTCATCGTAACGAGATAATAAGCCCTGTTATTGTATAATGTTACAAATGAGGAATTTATTGTCCCAATTTATTTCTTATTTAAAAAGATGAGTAAGTATTTGCCCAACCTGTTCATCACGCGCGTAGGATGTGAAACAAGATCACAAATATGGGACATCCAGCGAGGATCGAACTCGCTAGATGAGTATGCAAGAACAATTTGGTAGTATAAATAACGAAATGATTAAATCTTTTAATGCAATGAATCATTTTCTTCCATTATCGTACAAAGTAGGGAAAAGCGGCTTACATTTATATTGACTAGCAGGACCTGTGCTTATACCACAGTATGATGATAATTTAATTATTACAATGTTTGATATATTTACTAAAGAGCTATTACAATTGTTCAATATATAAAAAGTATGAATCTTGATTTAACCCTTTTATATATATATATATTTCTTTCTTTATAATAAAAACGGAATGTCCCTTTCTTTCTTTATTATTTAACTGAGGCGATGACACTCATAAGAAATAAGAATTCGGTGGATAAGTAATACCTGAAAATCAGGATTTATAGTTTTGCATTTCATCTTGGACGATTTTGACGGTCCCATTTTTAACCAGAGGGTGTTGCAAAATGATAAATGTCAAACAATTAATGAACACGTGTATTAATACATAGGTACTCAAAAATGTATACAGATATCTTAAAACTATAAAGATGTTATTCAATAAATGACAAAATGGCTTTACTAAGTGCACATTTAGTTCAAAAGCCAAGTAGCTATTAATAGGGTTATTCAATTTTCTTATATCATCCTTTCGAGTAAAACTTGAAATTTTTACTAGCTACTTAATTTTAAAACAATTTGAAATACTCTCACAACGTGTTGTACTTGTTATCGCCATAGGAAAGGAATGCGGTGGCACGAGTTCAAATACAGGAAAATTAGGATTGTCCCTCTTTTTGGTAACTCTTTAGAAGAGTAAAGGAACCACTCGAGGGTGCCCACGCGGTCAATATGGCTATCCTGTAAATTGACTCATTAAAGCTACTTTCAGTAGTATGAAATGTGTTTTTTTTTATTACACTATATAACTAGGCAGAATTTTTATCTGGTATTCTTACAATGTGTTGCAAAAAAAAAAAAAAACAACGTCTGGTGCACTGGAAAGGTACTTCAGGGGGGGGGGCTCTTTTGAGATAATGGTAGTGAGGCTTCGGCCTCGAAACCATTCCTCAACTCAACAGTCATCATCTGCTAAATACTTTGTTGGCGGCATAGCTTTTTTTTCTGCAGAGAATTTGTATGAAATCTTATTATAATGGAGATTCCATAACTGTCTGTAACCGAAACTGCGTCACCATTTCTTTAGTTATTTAATTCATATTCTCTACGATTATGAAAGTCATTATTTAATCTTAATTAGCATCTTATTTATTAACGATGTCTCTCTGAAAGTCTAGTATTTGCCGTAAAACTGTCCATATAATTAATGCATTTAAAATCCTGAGACATGAGTCATATATCTCATAATGATATTAACAAAATTAGGTATAATAAATAATTATTTGCTGTTTTGATTTCTAATACTATCATGTTATTCTCAAACGAATTAAAGGCAATCCTATATATAATTTTATATAGAAATAAATTGAAATAACATTAAAATAAGACTAATATTTTTATATTAGTTTCTATTTAGTTGCGTCAGTAATTTTAATTTAATATATTTTATTACATTAAAACAAATACTTGCGTCGGGCGAATACTTTTGTTAGTATGAATAACGTGTTGCTTTTTTTTAAGTAACTACGCACATTTTGTCTGAAATTCTGAAACAAAATCATATATATTCTTTCGGAATAATTTATTCGGGTTTCTTCTGGTCTTCGTGCGATATAAAAAAACCGTTTGAAATAAGTGGGTCTATATGAAAAAATTAAAATATCTGACAAATAAAGATATATAACCAATATAAAGTATATAAAAACAAGTCAATATCTGAAAATTACTGAATTAAATCCAATGAATAGATATTTGAAGATATTAAAAATTTAAAATATAGAAAATTTAATCAAAATAACTTGATTCGACATTAATTTAATTTCATGATTATGTTCACCTATAGGCCCATGTAGTAAAATCGTATGAGGGTTAGATTTCATTTAGATTAGTCTATTACTTACCACCCATTTAGCGTGATTTATGCCAAATCGGATGGCAATTATAGGTAGATAATATATATTATGTATCGAAGAATGATAAAGCTAAGGCTGTCTCTAACTCGCAAATGTAATTGGTTCGATGTTGTACGCTATGCCACTACATTGGAGTGATCGGAAAAGGGTTTATTGAATATCTAGGCCTATTTGTCTTATTCATTCACATGAGCCTTTTCTCCTCAAAGCTTTTTGTTCTTTAAAACTACTTTTTGCGATGTAATGGTCATTGTTCAATCTAACAATAACAGAATTGACCGTGAAAATGTTCAGATTTTATTTACACACAAAACTAAACGGAATAACTCATTGCCAAAACCGGATCAGCTGATTTTTGCTATACAACTCCTGATAGGCTACAATCTGATTCCTTTTCGTAGTTCGAGAGTTTTTGTCAAAATCCCCAAAAACACAGATGTATCGCAAGATTCTTTTATTATGGGTGCTCTTTTGTGCAGGTGGGAATTCTGTGTTTATTATTTGAATCTGATAAGCAAAAAATGATCTAAAATAAATTCACGTAATGCCCAACACCAAACTCTTTTGAGGAGTAGACTATACTCACAAGATGGACTAGTCAGAGGACTATGTAGTGACCAGCTCTAGAAGCAACTTAAGAGCAAAATATAATAAGAATTAGTAGAGGGAAATATTGGGGGAGAGTGAGCGAAAGCGATAACGCTAATCTGTTTTAACCGAACAATATGAAAATAAGGAAAGAAAGAAAAAAAAATGAGAAAGTTAAATCAAGATTATTTTACTTTTTACATATTGAACTATTTAGCAATAGCTCTTAAGTAAACATATCAAACGTTGTAATGATTCTATTAATATCCTTAGTGATTATTTTTTATTATACCGTGGAATTTCCAGAGTTCTGCTGGACAGAATTTTGGAATTAGAAATAACATTTTGCGGATAGTTTCATATTTTGACCCGTTAGTCAGGATTAACTACCTAAAAAAGCTCTTTCCTTATCCAGGAGAGAGAGTGAGAGAGAGAGAGAGAGACCACCTACGTAAAAACTCATTTGTCATTCAAATAGACACCTGACGAAACCAAAAAATGTACTGTAAAGGCCCGGATTCAAGTGGAACATTGACTTCAATGCATTTGGTGCAAATGCTCTTGAGGTTTTTTTTTACTGTTTGGTTATAATGGTAATTCTAATCTGTCTGTGATCTGTGTTTTTGCTTGTGTATCCAGGAGTCAATAGAGAGAACGTTGCTTATGAGTTCGTCCTTGCTTCTCCAGCAGTTTCCTGTATATCTTGTTTGTCTAACTTGAATGGTTTGTCAGATGGGAGGTTAGAGGCCAAATAGAAGTTGTTTTGTAAATTGCTGTTTACGGTATGTGCTCATAACAGTACGCATCATCCTTGTAAAGCTCTCATCAAGCTTTTTTTTTCTTCAAGGTTTTCGTTTAAATCCAAGGAGTGCCACTGTACCGTAATATTCATTTGGCTACAACTTGGAAAATTCCTGTTTTATTTTATCAGAGAGATTTGATTTCCATATGATCGATAACCTGTCAATAACAGTCCATACCTTTCTTATGTTTATGCTGACATCGCTTTCTTTAGATGATATATTACTACCTAGGTATGTGAACTGGTCCACTGATTCCAGAGACTTCGAATCCCAGGTATAACTGTGAAGATTAACCAGTTATTCCGTTTTTCAAGTTGACGACTCTCTACGTAATTCAGAAATAAAACCTCTTTAAAAACATTTCCAATTTAACCGTTCTTTATTCTTCATCATGATTTTTTTTTTTTTTTTTTTTGCTGAAACTCCTAAAAATCTTATGATAAATTAAGAATTTTCTGGAATAATCATTAACTAGCAGGACCTGTGAATATACCACAGTATGATAATTTAATTACAACATTTGATATGTTTTCTTAATAACTATTGCAAGATAGCTCAATATAGAAAAAGTATAATGATCTTGATTTAACTCACTTTTTTCCTTTTCAAGTTTTCCTTATATTTGAATGAAACAGATTAGCGTTATCGCTTTTGCGAGTTCAACCATCTTTCTATTTTCCCCTACTCTTTCTTTATTATATTTTTTTCTACGCAGCGTGACCTTTTTTTCCTTACTTTATGATAAAAACAGAATGGTCCATTATTTAACTGAGGTGACGACACTAATAAGAAATAAGAACTCGGTGGATAAACAACACCAGATAATCAGGATTTGATTCAAGGGTTGATTCGGCTCTTTAATCTTGATTATGAAACCAGTCTAAGAGAAAAAAAACTAAATTCAAACCCGTTAATCTCCGCTTACGAAATTGACTATCGCATCCTACTCGTTCGGAAGGGTTGTGTAAATATGTAGTTAGAAAAAAAAAGACTTAATTGCAATTTAACTTTTGTTTTCTTTTTAACTTTAACATTATGGACGTAAACTTTTGGTGAAGTCTAACGAAGTGTCCCTATATTGTTTTGTCAGAATGGATCGGAAAACAAACCTGTTAATAAATATCTTTCCACATGAATTCAATAGGAAACTTACTGAAATCAGATTAAAGAAAGAAAGAAAGAAAAAAAGGTGTCCTTGATAATTACCAAACAGGTATTTATAAACTCTTCGATGAGTGTACATGACTAATATCAGGATATAAAAACAAGTAAGGGCCTTAAGGGTCAATACCCGGATGACGGAAGTAACTTGACCTATCAGTGGCAGAATCTCCATCAGAAAAGTCTGATATGACGGAGCAATGACAAAATATTCATCATCAAGGTGTGCTGATGACAGGTACATAGTGACTCATTACAATTACCTCAGTTATCGATTTTTACAACCCAGTGAGTAATCAATATGTTCTCTGTCCATAACAGGTAGATGACTGTAAATCTACCTGCAATAAAGCTGATACAGTCGACACTAATAGCTTAGAGATGAACTAACAAACAAGACACCAGGTACCAGGTTCAAATCCTGGTTAACGAAGGCTAATTGGTCAAACTAGTAGGACCTGTAGATATATCACAGTATGATAATTTAATAACTTTATATAATTTTTAGATAATTTTAATATGAGAGAGAGAGAGAGAGAAGGGGGGGTTAGATCAGGATTATTATACTTTTGTACATATTGAACTATTTTGCAATAGTTAAAGTAAGAGCTATTGCTAAATAGCTCAGTATGTAAAAAGTATGATAATCTTGATTTAACCCTCTCTCACTCTTTTTTCCTTTCTTTTCATCATGTTCGATTGAAACAGATTAGCGTTATTGCTTCCGTGCACTTACCCCTATCTCTTTCCCCATCTCTTTATATTTTTCTCTGTAACATGTCTGTTTTCAACCCTTTCTCTCTTTAAAATAAAGACGGAATGGTCCATTATTTAGCTGAGGTGACGGCACTCATAAGAATAATTCGGCGAATAAGCAACAGATAATCAGGATTTAGATTTTTGTATTTCATCTTGGATGATTAGGACGATCTCATTTTTACCCATAGGGTGTTGCAAGATTATAACGATCATACTTCTAAGGAATACGAGTATAATATTTTAATATTGTTGATCATAACGTTTATAGCTTGGGTTTCTTGTTTTGTTACGATTTTTTAGAAGATTGTCGGGTGTTAGTGACATTATTTATGTTCCAAGCCATAAAGGCATTTTAAAATGCATGCTTCTAAATCGTAAGTTATTTTATTGTCAGTTGATATAACTTCAATAATTTGTAGTCTTTTTACAATTTCTTTTATAGAGAATTGAGTTATTTTCTCCAAGTGGTTGTCGGACGTTCAAGTAGATATTGTGTTTCCTATTTTACAACTGCTAATAATTCTTTGACGTTTTTTACAATCAGTATATTCTCTTTACATTAATGGGTGGGGGGTCAAAATTAGGACTGTCCTGAGGGCCGGTTTAGCTCAATCGGTAGAGCATCAGACTAGATACCACAAGGTTCCGAGTTCGATACCGGCCCTCGCCAACTCAGCGTATGGGTAGCACGGAGATCTGTGCGGTAAAGTGAAGAGCTGATGGTAATGTGGCGCTCCACCTCGGACATCAAAACAATCTTCTTGGTATAGAGCTTGTAAAAAGGGGATAGACTCCTCGCTGTCTGACCGATACCGACTCTAAGCCACCCCCGACGACTTTACTTACTTTTTACACCTCTGCAACTAATGGGTCCACCTGTTGGCCGTAAGTGGCGACCCATAATGCTTACGGACAGAATTCTGGTGGCTGAGCAGTCAATGTCATCCAACACTATTTTGGCCCTTACTTAGGCTAATTGGACGGTCGGAGAGGCCCCTCTGATCAATCGGTTGGTCTCGTCAAACCCGAGAACCTATATGATTGACCCAACTCTATTGCACTTATGGCAAGTCCCAAACCTTTTTATCATATATGTGCTAGAAGGTGGTGGCTGAGGGTCTTAGTGTCCGGGATGTGACGTTAAATTATCTGATAGTGCCCCTTCATCACCATTTCTTACATCTATGTGTTTAAAAAAGAATTGAAAATCCATGAAGAATTAATAAAACAATGATTTTAGCATGAAATAACCAAAGAAGGGTTGCGATGCCGTAAAATCCAACCAACCAAAATAAGTAATACCAGCGACAAATATATATTACGAACGCCTCCGTGCGAGCAGGAAGCGACATAAGGTTAATTGTTTAATATGAGTTGAACAGGTTTGAATTTAGAGTTTTCTTTCTCTTAGACTGGTTACCTAGCCACGGTCAAAGAGCCTAGACTGTCCTACGATATACCCATAGCTAGGGGGAGAGTAGTTGGATATATGCATGTGAAATGCAAACAGCCTCGTCCGGGATTTGAACTCGGGTCGACAAGTCCATTTCCTACGACTCTAGCCATTACACCACACGTCTCCAGCGACAAATAGCCGCAGACATAACCCATAATATGGTGACCGTGTGTTTCACGCAACTGCATTCACAGCCTCTCAAGTGCTCCGCCATATTAAACCCTGTAAATCTTCCAAATTACCGACCAGGCGAATATGGCGGTTACAGTCGTCTGCTTTTTTAAGAGGTTTTGACATACATTGTTGACTTGAACTAATGTTGATAAATGGCTGCTAGTAGAAATCTCTGGTCGTTTCAAAACTATCGTCCTACATCTGTTTGCTTCTCCAACAATGTGTGACAAAAATGCAACATAACATCCCGACATGAAACAAGAATGAATGTTCGTTATTTTTATTTTTTTTTTTTTGTTAGCCATATTTCTTCTTTTTTTTTTTTAAATTCTAGCTCCTTCCTTAATCAAGGCTGTAATAAAAAAATGCGATTATGCTTATTCTTTGAAGTTTTTATTTTTATTTACCCACTTTGATCTTTTTCTAATAATAAATGCGAATGTTAGTGTGTCACATTTCTTCCAACTTTACTCCTACAGGCCGTAGCTCAACATATCGTACCATCTGAGAATCAGGTTTCAACTAAGGCTTAAGGGGGAATAAACATCCCTAATAAATGCGAATGTCAGTGTGTCACATTTTTTCAACTTTACTCCGCGAGGCCGTAGCTCAACATATACCATTTTGAATCAGGCTGACTATGGGGAAAACAATATTCCGGGTCGAATCCAGACCCGCAATTTTGAAATTTTGTATTCATAAGTTTTAAATCTTTGCCTACTTTAAACCGCTCTCAGCGGCTCTCCCACGTGTCACTTGTTTCCACTGAAAAATCACTCCGTAAACACCCCTGCCATCTTTTGTTTTGTCTGAGGTTAATAAATAGAGAACTTTGAAATATCCCATCATACAGGTAAAAAAAAATGGTACGGCCATGCGGAAAATTTGTTTGCTTAAGAAATATTAACAGCGATTGCTTACGGCGATTTTTTGCGACGATTTTTTTTATGGCAATATTTTTTTTTAAATTAACAGCGAAATCCAGCGAAAGTCACCCATGAAATGGAAATAATAGTTTGTACGGAAAGTAAGGTTGGTTGGTTCGATTTTAATGTCAACCCTTGGGTAATTTTATGCCGAAGAAGTTTGTTTTAACACATCACTCAATAAGTCCTGGGCCTGACATATAGATGGCGCCACTAATAATAAAAAAATCCATATGATTTTTATAAAGTACTAACCTTCAAATGGTGAGTGTCAAAATTTGAGCCCAATCAGATTATTAGTTTACAAATTACAGTTATTTAAGTGAAGTTACTATTGAAAAATTTTCAAAACAATGGAAAAATCTGAATTTCGTGTGTTGATAAAGCATTGCTTTCTAATTTAATATATTTTATTACAATTTAAATACTATCACCCATTGGGAGCATTTTTTGCTAGTATTAGTAATATAATAATGAGGCAGTAATTATTATTTAAAAAGGTACAAAGAAGGTTGTATTTACTTAAGTTAGCTTAGATGAGGCACAAGAACGGGGCGCCCAGTAAATGTGTGTATTTTGTTTTACAGCATATCAACCTCGATGGGTCATTTAATGCCGACAAAGTTTTGAAGTAAATTCATTCTTAATGGATACACAATTTTCTTTTTATAAACTCACGTTTATCTATTTAACCCATAGATGGGACTCTAACAGGTACTACCACTCCGTGTCAGGGTGGATCTGGGAGCAATAGTGAAGAAGAGGTGCTCCACATTCCCCGAGCTCCAGAACTGGAGCCACGCCATCAGATAGTTTAATGTCGTACTCAGGACGGCACCCAGTAAGAATCGAACTCATTAACAATGGTCGGTTAATCCAGCTTTCTAAACATTACACAACTTTTGGCGACCAATGTAAAACGAAACTAAAGGTAAAGTTTTTTTTTTAAATTAAACAAAGCCTTTTTCGAATCGGAACGAAATAACACCACCCCTCTCTCTCACCTCCGGAGATCACGGACGGCAGTTGCGAATTATTCATCGTTTGATACCCGCGTGACATATCATTGTCCTTTTTTTCATTTAACACTTTCTTCCTCCCCCTCTTCACTCCGCCACCTCGCCCGGCGTGCAGTTTCTCCATCTCCAAGTGAACTTTGACACGAAGGTTTTAGTAACTGGTCTTCGATTGCCCGAAATAGGAGCTCCGTCACATTTTCCTATCACGAGCATGGTGCTCAATTACGTTGCGTGAGAGCTCGTTGTCTTTTCCAGGTGGAAAGAGGCAACTGTATTATCTAAAAGGTATGTAATGGATGTGAGGTATTCCTGATCATTTCATTTTGACCTTTTGGTTCATGCTTACATTCTTTCTGGACTAACAAAATGTTAACCAGGAGTGTACATAAAAGATTTCTATTTCCACCCCCAATCATATTAGTTTCTTTGTTTTATAATCAGTTAGCTCAGTCGGTAGAGCATCTTGCTCTGAACCACAAAGTTTCGGATTCAATATCAGCCTTCATCAACTCAGCGCATGAGTAGCACAGCTTGGATCTGTACGGCAAAGTGAGGGAGCTGATGGTAGGTGTGGCACTCTACCCCAGACGCAAAAACAATCTCCCTGGTCCAGCGCTAATGAAAAGGGATATATTCTCGTGCTGTCCGGCTGATACCTACAATGAACCTCTCCACCTACTTTATATAAGAGAGAGAGGGAAAGAAGGGGGAGAGAACATTAGGCCTGTGTGGTAAAGAGTTGTAAAAATTCTCATCAACCTGAGTTCAAAATTATCATAATACAGTGGTACCTTGTTTTAGTTAATTATTACGCTAAAGAAAAATAATATTGAAAAAAAAAAAAACAAACATTAAAATATATCACAGCACATAATTCATTACATTATATTATGTTATGTTCTATCCAATGCTGTGCTGTCTTTCTTATTAAAAAAAAACTTAGGGTCTTTGTGTGAATTTGGAACAGATTAATGGCATTTCAGTTCATTTCAATGAGGAAAATTGATTTGATATACGAGGAAATTGAGTTACAAGCGGAACGAATTGAATTAAATTAAATGTTCAATCCTGTCAGAAAAGGCATGAAGTTACTTCTCCCCTCAGCATCTACCCACGCGTAACTAAACTTTTTAAAAATAACGTTACATTTTGTCACTGCATTTTTCGTCTGTTTTATCTATATATTAATACTATTGTACCCAAATTTTCCTACAGTTATCTTGCACAATCACTGGTTAAAAATGAGACCGTCCAAATCCTCCAAGATAAAATGCAAAAATGTAAATCCTGATGATCTGCTGTTCTTTGAATGCCGAATTCTTATATCTTATGAGTGTCGTCAACCCAGCTAGATAATGGATAATTCCGTTTTTATTATCAAGAAAGGGAATAAAGAGGACATACTGCACAGAAAAATATAGAAACAAAGAGTAGAGGAAAGATAGAGATGCAGCGATAACGCTAATCTGTTTCAATCGAACATAATGAAAAGAAGGAAAGAAAAAAAAAGAGTGAGAGTTAAATCAAGACTATTTTTTTACATATTGAACTTCTTTTAAATACCTCTTAAGTAAACATATCAAACGTTGTAATAATTATCATACTGTGATATATCTAAATGTCCTGCTAGTATTAAAATATTCCAGTTCCTTCTTTTTATTATATCAACACCTTGTGAGCTCTTACTCATTCTTAGAACCGCCAATTTCTAGTCCAGACACTTAATCAAATTTTTCCGCTTGTTTTGAAATTCAGGCAGTTTCTTCTGCTCTGTCGATTCACCAAGACGCATCTTTATGGCTCTCTTGAAACCTGATCATTCATTTTTTTTTGTCCGGTTTTAAGGTATACCAACCACAGTGGGTCATTTAATGGCAACAAAGTTTTGAAATAAATTCATTCTCAATGGATACACATTTTTTATAAACACATTTTTCTGTTTAACGCATAGACGGGACCCTAACAGGTACTACAACTCCGGGTCAGAGTGGTCCAGGGAGCAATGGTGATAAAGGGGTGCTCCACATTCCCCAAACCTCCAGAACTGGAACCTCACGTCATTCCTAGGACATGAAGACACTCAGCCACCACCTTCTAGCACCCATATGATAAAAAGGAATGGGGCTTGCCATAAAGGCAATAGGGTGACCAGCCTAATGATCGGAAGGAAGCCTCTCCGACCGTCCATCTAGCCCAAAAAAGGGCAAAAGTGGAATGTTGCATATTATGGATTGCTCAACCACCTGTCCTTTTCTTGTTATTTATTTTTCTTAAATGTACGTATTTGTGTACAATAGATAATGTTTATGTTACATTTATTGTCTTAGGCTTTTCCTTTTGTTATTTTATTTCGTTGTTTCATGTTCTTTCGCTACTCGACCCCTTCGCACAAGTGAGAAGACAGAATACATACACTGACATAAAACCTAAAATCATCTAAATACAGACAATGAAATGGCAACAGTTATGGACCAAAAATACCAAAAAAATATCTCTACCAAATACAACCTATTTCAAAATTAAGAAAACAGGATACTAGTAACATTAGACGAGATGAGACCACCCTGACACAGCTATGCATAGGCCACACCAAATTAACTCACTAGAACATGAACCTCCACCATGTGGAACACCATATACTGTGAAACACATTTCGATGGAATGCACAAATCTCGCCCACACTCTAAGAGAATTCTACAAAAAGCATGAAAGAACTATTTGAAATAACAGAGTCTAATAACAGTCAACTTCCTGAAAAAATCGGTCTTCAATCAAGGATGGAGGTTCATAGACCAAAACCTTCCCTACAAACAGATATCCACATACACTGTTGAAAGCCACTATGTTGGTTGTTTAAGCTATGTTTTGGGGGATTTATTAGGAGTTTTTCTTCCCCTGAATTTTTATTCTTATATTTATAGTGGTCTATGATGGTATTGATGATTCTATTCGGGTAAGAAATGGCTATTTTAATTAGTATTTCATAGTTACTTCAGTTATATCGCAGTTTTAGTTACCTCCGTTACGAGTTCAGTATATATATATATATATATATATATATATATATATATATATATATATACCAACCCCTCTATACAAGTGGGAAAAGGTGACAAAATGTCAATTTCTTAAGCGGGGTTTAACAGGTTTCAGTTATCCTTCTCCAAGACTGGCTATCTAACCAAGAGTCCAGTCAGTCCTACCTATTTATCCATAGTAGGAGGGGGGAATAGTTGGATTCATACCTTTCCCAAGGGTATTAGTGCTATGTTTAATCTCAAACAAGTTTTTTAACAAAGACCATTATGCCAATAAATAAATAAATATTTCATCTGCAAATAACTTTACTTTCTATAAACTGAGATTACTTTATTTACTAGCAGGACCTGTAGATATGACAGTATGAAAATTTAATTATTACACCGTTTGATATATTAACTTAAAAGTCATGGCAAAGTAGTTCAATATGTAAAAAGTATAATAATCTTAACTCTCTCATCGTTTTTCTTTATTATATTTTTCTGTGTAGCATTATTTTCTTTTCCCCTTTCTTTTTAATAAAACGGAATGGTCCATTATTTAGTTCAGGTGATCGCACTCAAAGAAAATAAGAATTTGGTGGATAAGCAATGCCAGATAATCAGGATTAACGTTTTGCATTTCATATTGGACGATTTGGAAGGTCTCATTTTTAACCAGAGGGTGTTACAAGATGATAACGGTCGTACAATTAAGAAACATGAGTATATATATATATATATATATATATATATATATATATATATATATATGGAGAGTTTGTCTATCGATCTAACAAACTTGATATGTATATTTACTGAACACAGGAAAAGGTTATGTAGAGAAAAGGATATCTCATCGATAATCGGTTCATCAATAAACAATAAGGGGGCGTGGCATAATGACAAATGGGCTTGACTGCGATATCGGAGAAAGCGAGTTCGAATTGCAGTCGCTCTATTGCGTTCTCTTTCGGGCTAATAAACTTTGGGAAATATTTTTTAAATCTTTATCTCCCAAGCTATGAGTAAAATAGTACAACTGCTGTTCTTCTACAAGGATAAATTTGAACTTGAATAATCCTTGAAGGTTGATATATTCTTAAAGAAACCAAACCAACAAGCAATAATCAGTGAAAAGCCATATTACTGCTGCAATATGTACAGATTTGTCTTAATTTATCACATGTGGATTGATAATTTGTATTAACAATCCCTATATCCGTTGAGCCCCGTGTTCAACTGGATACATGGCGCAACCAATAAATCCAAGGCCTAAAATAACAGAATACTTAATATAGCTTAACACTTGTACTCGGTCACGGTTGGCGGAATGAGAACAGTCTACCTCGGTAGATTGAATAAAGGGTTCTGTGAAGGCTTCCGAGTTTGAAGAGAAGGCTCCCGAAGAAGGCCGAAGGGCACATCGGCTGAAAGCGTTGTGTATATAATAATGAAGATGAGGACAACAGTCCGAAAACTCCTAATATAAAGATTCGTACAGAATTTGAATGTTCAAATTTCAAGCGAAAACAACGAATTATTCGTCTTAGTAAAATAATTATTTAAATTTAATCAGACATTGTTAATTAGTTTTATGCGTAGTTATTCAAGCTGGAGGTGTAAAACAATTTCAATTAGAATTACTAAATCTCTCTGACCTAACAATGCTGACAAGTAACAAATTTTTAAATTACCAAGTCTTGAGTTTCGCAAACTTTGATTTAAAATAAAGATATTTCTCAAAGATATTTTCTCATTTTGATCCTTTGTGTGACATTTTTTTTCTCATTTTGATCCTTTGTGTGACATTTTTTTTCTCATTTTGATCCTTTGTGTGACATTTTTTTTCTCATTTGATCCTTTGTGTGACATTTTTTTTCTCATTTTGATCCTTTGTGTGACATTTTTTTTTCTCATTCTGATCCTTTGTGTGACATTTTTTTTCATTCATTCTGATCCTTTGTGTGACATTTTTTTTCTCATTCTGATCCTTTGTGTGACATTTTTTTCTCATTCTGATCCTTTGTGTGACATTTTTTCTCATTTTGATCATTGTGTGACATTTTTTCTCATTTTGACACTGTATGACTTCTCATTTTGATCCTTTGTTTGACTTTTGTATCACATTTTTCAATTTGAAATTTTCTCATTTTGACACTTTGTGTGAATTTTTTCTCTACAAAACTATGTAATATTTTCGCAAATGATATTAATATCACAATATAAAAAAACAAATGGCAAATCCCTTTCTGATACGTGAAATTATAGAGACAATTATCTTTTATATCTCTACCTTGTCGGCTGTGGCTGTCGAATACACTGTTTGCAATTCTGTAGACTGGGTAAGACCCCCATCCCCCAATGTAAGGAATCTGCGAGACTAGCTTGCTAACCATTATACCACGATGTGAAGCCCTGGAATACAAAAACCAACGGCTGACCAAAACGGCGATCCTTCACGTCCCAATAGCAAATAACAAGTGTGCGTGTTCAACGGAAATAATTAAAATGCCGAGTACGAAAATATGGTGTTACTATATCCTGGTTCTTCCTCTCTCCTACCGCAGTTTTCTGCTCAGAGTAACAAAGGCAGAAATGCAGCAGCATATCACAAAACAAAGTCTCCGTTGGTACAGAAGCAAGTAGAATCCTTCGCAATCCAAAAGAGGTTACACCCACTTCCTGAAGAGAGGGGGTCAAAATACAGTACCTCATAGAAATATCACCTCCCACGAAGTACACCATCAATTCTTTTGAAGACATCACCTATCAAGACAAGATAGATTGACCCATTCCCTGCACTTCAAAGCTTCTTTGCGACCACACTTCGCTATGAAGCTGATGCAATGGAAAAGATTTACTAAAGAAAGAATTTGGCAAAAGCAAAAGTTGAACGAAACACGTGTTTCGAGAAGGAATTCACCTTTCATAGTTTGGGCAGCATGAGAAACTTCGTAGGGGAGAAAATACCATATTTACCTCGCCTTCTTTTTCTTCTCCCCATCCACTTAAGAGTATGAATGAAACAGTTAGAATTACGAATTAAATTAACATTACAGTAGATGTGTAAATCAACAGACAGCAATATGAACTAAAAAGGAAAGACATCAACAAAAAATCACTAGATTTATAAACTAAAGTCAACATAATAAGAACAAGACAAAGGGTTATCAAAATAAAAACGGTCCAAATTCGTCCACTTTCCTGGTGGAAAGTATATATAAAATGTAGTAGCCCACTTAATTCAGTCTCATGAGTGTCTTGAACACAGAAAACGCGGTAAAATAGATAAAACTATAATATCTTATTATAATGGAGATTGTGTGTTTTTCTGTCTGTAACCGAAACTATATTCCTACTCAAGTCACAATTCTCTTAGTTATTGACATCACATTCTCCATGATTTTATTTTATCTAAACCTAAATTATTAATAAAATTGTCTTACATTATTAATACTGTTAACTATGTCTACATACTGACAACATGCAATTATATTTATATATACAACAAAATAGCGGTTTACAGTGTGAACGGGAAGGCTAATTTGCATATTAATATTAAAAAATCGAATTTAATAAATATGTGCTTAGTATTATTGATTTCTAACTGTTTGGTTTTATTTTAATGAATATAAGCAAAAATCTCTTCTATGAATCTTAAATGAAATCCATTAACAAGATAAAATAACTGTCATTTTATTCTTTACTTCCTCTTATAACTAAATACTTAAATTAGAAAAAATAACAATGAAAGACGAGAGTGATGGAAGAGTAAGGTTCAGTTGTTCTATTTTTCGAATATACTCCCTCTGTTTCAAATCTTTTATTATACTCCCTCTGTTTCAATTTTTTTTTCTGTATTCTTATTTAGTTTCATTAGCCTTTCTAATTTAATACAATATTTTATTACATTAAAACTTAAATACTTGCACCCGGAGGGTGCATATATTTGCTAGTATATATAAATATATATATATATATATATATATATATGTTTAGAGTTGATTATCTGTACTTTGAATAAAGACATGTCACAAAATACGCCTTAAATTACCTTTACATCCTACTGTTTATATACTAGACGGCCTTATTGGGTCTAAAATGCAGAAACTGTCCATTATGTATTTTATATATATATATATATATATATATATATATGAAGGCGTGGCCATCTCTCACCTCTCAATTTTGGTTTTGTGTCGCATTACAGCAGGTTTTTATTAATAAACCAGCACGGTAGTAATTTACCAAGCTTGGCTTACTTTGACGCGCTTCGTTAGACGGTTATCGTCGTAAGAAATGGAATCTGCGACCAGAGTTCAAATCGGAGGCGAGGCTGTTGTCCGTTCACTTCGCGCTAATACTTGTGGGAATGGCACGAATCCCAGTCTTCTTTCATCTAGTTATTTTTACTTAAGAGCTATAGCAATATAGTTCAATGTGTAAAAAGTATAATAATCTCTCTCATGTTCGATTGAAATAGATTAGCGTTATCGTTTCTGTGCGTTCACCTCCTCTCTATTTACTCTTCTTTCTTATGATTTTCTTAGTAGCGTGTCCTTTCTTTCTAATAAAAACGGAATACCAGAGGGTGTTGAAAGAGGATAACGGTCATATAATAAAGGAATATGAGTATTAATATATAGATATTACTCTTCAGTATGCGTGAAGAAATTAATAGATACGTTTGAATTTCTTTGATAACTTTTTTGTTTTTAGAAAATAAACTGAATAACATATTTACATATACTGTACATATACATTTTACTGAAGGAAGACGTCCCATCGAGGTGTAATGGTTAGCAAGCTAGTCTTGCAGAACCATTACTACTGGATGAATTTGTCCTCGCTGAATGCCCCGTACATGCGACCATGTGTCACATCCTGCCGGTGGTAAATGGGTTGGGTAAATACTTATACATTATTGTAGGAATTCTTTTTATTACAACTTTTGTTGCTGTTACGGAAACAAGACGCTTGGTCTATTCGAGTGACGCCGAACATGCCTCATGTTACCATGGTAATGGATTTTCTCATTAATCAATTCGCCCACCCTTTGTAATGGAATATTCTGGTTTCGTAGAAACGTAAAAGTGTCACACACACACATACACATTATATATATATATATATATATATATATATATATATATATAAATGAACAGATGATTGGGATAAATATATTTATATGTGTATTTTGGTATGGATGAAATTATCGTTATTTGTCGACACGTGTTTCAACCAAAATTATTTTACACACACAATATTCTATTTAAAACTATTCTAGATATAGAAATAAAGTAAAATAACAAAAATCACAAACAGTAAGCATGGAAACAGGTCATTATCCGAGCTGGGTGTTTTGATTTAAAAACAAAAAGACGAGTAATACAAGAGAAACATTCGAAATTTATTACGTCATCATATATATACTTACAATTATCTATTCAATATACCTTTCGGATTCATTTCTATATATATATATATATATATATATATATATATATATATACACACACACACACACACACATTATACACAAAGTGTGTCATAAAAGTATCGAGTTTGAAGCTGTTTTTACCAAGGTAGAAGAAAAATTTTTAAAAATCTCGATCATTTTTTACACACACACAATATATATATATGAGAGAAAGAGAGGAGGTAGAGTTATTACATATGTGAATGATGATAATGATATTATGATCAAGATAACTAATGATGACACTGAAGAGAAATTTTGTTAATTGGAATTTCAATTCTGTTCACTGATTTTGTAATCAAGAGCTTATAACTTTTTATTGTTCCTCAAACTTAAAAACATACAGGCGTTCCAAAGCCAGGACTCGAACCATATCCACCTAATTTGATTTATTTGTTTAACACCATATCAAATTATGACTATATTTTCAATGTTCCATTGCACTTTTTCTATTTCCCTAGAATCCTTTGTTTGAACACAGATATATGATATCAAGTATTCCTATGTAATACCAATAATTTTTAGTATTATTTGGATTATTCGGACTATTTTCCTCATCTTTATTTTTATCTGTACAACGTTTCGGCCGATGTGCCCTCCGATTTCGAAGAGAAGGTTCCCGAATCCAACAAGAAATGCCTGAAGACGACCGGAGGGCACATCGACCGAAACGTTGTACAGATAACAATAAAGATGAGTACAATAGTTCGAATAATCCAAATAATCCAAGTTATCAAGCCTCATTTAAAAAATTCAGAAAAATACGATAATTTTTGTTCAATAAGTTTTCAAATATTTCAAGCAATTGCATGATTTCAAGAATTTCTCCAAGTTCTAAGCAGAACTCACTAACTTATGATTTGTTTTACTATATCGCTGCACATTATACAACTATCTTTTCATTAAGAAAATATGAAGAATTTTATCCACTCTAGTGATTACATAAATGACTCAGTAAATCCTGGTAGTCTGGTAGAAAATTCTATTTTATTGCCAACTATATCCAACCTGATATACGTCAGAAGGGATTCACCTTTTCTTTTCCTTGTACATTGTGAAAATACCAACATATCTTGTGGTAAGCAAAGATACTTAATTAAATACCAACATTTTGAAGTATTACGCAAACTCTTAATACAGTTCTAAGTGACAACCCTCTCTGGGTTGTAGGTTCAATCCTGGTCAAGGGCAATAGTATAAAAATACTTAACATAGCTTAAGACTTATACCCGGTCATGGTTAACGAAATGAGAACAATATACCCCGATGGATTAAATAAAGGCTTCGGTTCGAAGTTCCCAGAAGGCACCTGTGTTCGACAATAAACACCTGGAGAAGACCGAAACGTTGGGTATATAAATTTGAGGACAATAGTCCGAAAAATTCAAATAATACAAATTATCAAGACTCATCTCAACAATTCAGACAAATATGCAAACTATAATTTAACAGTTTTCGACTAATATATATATATATATATATATATATATATATATATATATATATATATCTACTTGGCAGTCGAGGTTTCGAGTCACACACGGAGTAGTCTCCCATGTCTATAACCTTGCTGATGAGACCTAATAGGTCGAAATGTACATTCAGGGATTGACATTTTCTAGATTTGTTTAGCCTTACATTTGAACATATATGCCCGCCTAAATTCATTAATCATTAACTAATTAATTTTCAAAATTAGGTATGACTTCAATTAAGCACATATCCTCCAAAAATTGTCGGCTAAAAGCCATATCAAATAAACACATTGTTTATTTACTCACTCATATATATATATATATATATATATATATATATATATATATATTATACACATTGAAAATCAGGTAAGCAAAATATAAGTGCTAACACCTAATTGACAATGTTTCATTCGAAATATTCAAATATCATTTTAAAGTCTTTCTCAAACTTTTTCATACTGTTTCTATATTCTCTATTCTACACTGTTAAAATATTTATATATAATCTATACATATATAAAGGGCAGTTGGTATGTATCTATGTCTAAATGAAACTACAAAAATAAAACAATCAACAACTAAGTAAATATATATATATACACATTAAATATCACCGGTTCTTGCTATTTGTGCAAACAGTATGATGATATGAATTATATCCGTTTATATCCAATTTTTAACCTGATAATCTATACATATATAAAGGACAGTTGGTGGTTATGTATGTAATTCTGGATGAAACTGTGTGTGTGTATATATATATATATATATATATATATAAACATCATCAGTTCTTGCTTTTTGTGCAAAAATTACGAAGATTTGATTTATATTATATTTAGATATCTAAAAATTAAAATATACATAATGGATCTGCGACACTAACTTGCTAACCACAACATCACGTTTTTTTTTGGGGGGGGGGTCTGGGGGGAGTGTCCTCCCTTTACCTAGGTGATAGCCGTTTCTAGTCAATGTATAAAATATAGTGTCGGAACCTTTTTAACTAAAGTTTTGCCAAAACTTGAAAATTTTGGTATTTTCAAATATTTTTCTCTTTTCTGAATCAGTTAAATGTGTACGTATCTATCAGATTTTTATAAAGTTAAAAACTGGGAAATTAATTCATTCATGTACGATTGGTTAGTTGGTTGGCGGATTTTAATGGCATATTAATCCATCTAGGGTTATTTCATGCCTAGAGGTTAGGAAGCAATATATGTTGTATACCTATATTTACACTTTTGTAGTAACAGTTTGAAGTATATGTGAACATCGTTGGGGATCGTATTAATCAGGTTTATCTTTATATTTTTGTATAATAATTTTGTTTCTCTCAAAAAGGATAGAATGTCATCTATGTTTAATTCATGTATGAAATAGTTTAGATACTTAGTTTAACCTGAGTTCTAGCAAACTTTCACAAGTGTGGGATAGTGAGGATTGAACTCGCCAGCAATACATTTTCAGCAACCTGTAAACTATTTCATTCAGACAGGATATATATATATATATATATATATATATATATATATATATTTCGGTCACATAACCGTGTCAATACCGAGTAATAAGAAATTCCGTTATTACGGTAACATGAAACATTCAAAAGATATATCCGTAATTTTGTCACAGTTAATTACTAGGTAAACTATAATATATATATATATATATATATATATATATCGTATCCTTTATCTCTACGCGCAGATGATTTGAAGGGTTCCAGTCGACCCGTACTCCTACGTTCACAACTGATATCCAGAACTTGGAGAGCCGATTTAAATGTAAATAACTTATGGCAGAAATTACACTAGCACAAAGTTATCGCAAACCCGTAACAAAAATGACTACATACACTTCTACTCCCAACGCAAAATCAAAACGGGCCTTATAAAAGGCTTCTAACTACGGGCACTGTGCATATGCAGCCCACAACACCTAGAAGAATAATGCAAATACATTGTAAACTCCATCACAACTTTAAAATACCCTAGACACACACACACACACACACACACACACATATATATATATATAAGTGAGAGAGGGGATGCTGAACAGTTCTTGGCCCTAACAAGAAAAGAAAAGAATTACTTAATATTTTCATCAATGTATTCAAGGGCTAAGGAAACCTGAGAAAGTGTATGCTTAGTATTCTGAACTGGGACAAATATGTGAAATAACATGTACTATTCATGAGTCAACAATTCCTTTTTTTTCTTCTTTTTTTTTGTCTGGCAAAAAACATCAGCACTCATCATATATATATATAGTACAATTTAGATGGATTCGCATTAGGGCTAGTTTAGGGTCGATCGATAGTAAAAAATAAATGAATAGAACCATGTAAATAAAAAAAAAGAAATTAAATAAAAACAACAACAAAGTGAATTAAGGATCAAAATGGCGGCGTGAAAGAAACATAGATGCGGAAGATGTGAAGAAAGCGCGCGAGAAGACCTATACCAAATCGAGAATCCACTTCAGTTATTCTAAAAGACCTGGTCGGTATGAAGGAATGTGGCCAACGCGGTGAGTGCACAAGAGTACACGCTGTCGTCAAAGCTATTTACACTTCATAGCTAACACCACCTCTAGTTTTTTTTCTTCTTCTTTACACATACACTCTCTAACCATCGTACAAAATAGTTGCTTAAACCTGAGGCGGACATGATTCACCACTTGTACACATCAAAAATTAAAACGCCTTCTCTCTTGAAGACTTGCTGCATAGCATAGTAAACCAGTACACGCTACCGACGTGGACACGAAACCCACCCCCATTAGTCTAACGCGCTAAACAGACGCAAATAGCATTCTTTTATAAACTTAGAACATATAAGAAACAGTGTTGGAGCAGTTCTTCTACCAACAAGGCCGAATTAACACCTACAAGTTATATAAACAAACGGACACACAGGCACAAAACACACCCGCTCAAATAGCATAGTATTCACTGGATTCAAATCATTTATATCGTGGGTGCCTTCAACAGCGCCAGCTGGTAACTTTGATTTTTACTTTACTTTTCTTTTCTTTTTTTTTTCTTCTTCATGGCGCACTTAGTTTACATTTCGCTCGTTTCCGTCCTAACTCTATACAGGTAGTTCGAATTTTTTTCTCTGAGTCTAGAATAGAATTGACTAGGTAATCGCAAGGTTCCTGATTCGATACCGGCCCTCGCCAACTCAGCGTATGAGCAGCACATGGATCTGTGATGAGCTGATGGTAGGTGTGGCGCTCCACCTCA
>CM042142.1:8278136-8283136 GCA_023376005.1 Doryteuthis pealeii | reverse complement strand
TTGAACTATTTAGCAATAGCTCTTCAGTAAATATATCAAACGTTGTAATAATTGAATTATCACACTGTTGTATATCTACAGGCCCTGCTAGTCAAACACTGAATGCTTGCATTTGCCTGTAACCAATATGGAGAATATGTGAAGGTACGTACGAATGTATGATAGTGGATTAGCACACAGGTAAGCACACACCTGTTCGTCAGATTTATTCCAGTCCTGAGGAGCACGGTGTCGAAATTCTCCCCCCGAAAATGTTACGAGCACATTTTCGTCGGAACGCTATTTGGCTAGGGAAAACACAAGCAAGTCAGAGTTTGCCAAGAACAAGCGCTAAACATTCCACCAAGCAAACTCTCATTAGATGTTCAAGATATCCGAACATTTATGGTGTCAAGGAGGCGCGCGCGGTGCGTAACGGTTATCGTCGTCGGAAATGGATTCTTAGAGCTGAGTTCAAATCCTAGACAAGGCTGTTTGCACTTGACGTTGTGCTAATACTCACGAGAAAGATAAAATGAGTGCGGATTCAAGAATACTGTCGGGATTAAACACATAGGTGCTGAGGTTTGACGTGACCTGTATTTGATCATATTCCCCAGAGCTCCAGAATTGGAACTTCACCATCAGATAGTTTAATGTCATACGCAGGACATTAAGACCCTTAACCATCGCCTTCTAGCATATATGATAAAAAAGGTTGGGACTTGCCATAAGGTCAATAGGGTTAAAACAATCAAAGGTGCTAGGGCTTGACCTGATCAGCTGATTGATCAGAGGGAACCTCTCTGACTGGCTGTCTATCTTAAAGACAAAAGGGAAGCATTACAAGTAACGTAACCACGAAGAAAACTTAGTTCAGCCACCAGAATCCTGTCCGCAAGCATTACGGGTCAGCACCTTGGATCAACAGGCGACTTCGTTTTTTTTTTTTTGTTTTTTTTTTGGGGGGGGGGGTCTTACTCCTCTGCAGAAGTGCAGTTGACGTATTCAAAAGTCCCCGCCAACAGGCATGCAGTATTCTAACTCCATTACCCATGTCCACACTAAGCCAGAGTAGTAGTTCCATATAACTGTGCAAATTATTTGTATTAATGATAGTTACTTGAGACTATAAGGATTATCTTTATTCGTTGCATAAAATATATATTGATGTGGGTAACGTCGCTTTTGGGTGGTTAGTGTAGAAAATGATTTGAGTTCTGGGTTGTTGAATTCAATCCGAACCGTTAGAGTGATTGGCACTAGATAACTTTTGCGTAACCTTCAATTTCCGGTTACGCAAACGGTGGGAAAGAAGGCTTAGTTAAGCTGTTTGCCGTTAGACCTCATGATGTATAGAGGGGGTTAGCTTGACCTCAGAGTGGTTGAGAAAACCCTAAGATTTAAGGTCTGAATAAAATATGATCACAAAAAACTATACGTCTTGAGTTTGTCTCTAAAAACTATGACAACCTTGGTGTATTCTAAGAACCAGAGAACCTTACCAGCATCTTGAAAGATCACAACCAGAAGTTAAGAGAAAGCAGAACCAGACTGATAGCAGAAATACCAGCCAGGAAGACAGCTACGCAAAAAGTAAGAAGATTTGATATGGGAGGTAAAACCACGGATATCTTCCGTGACGGAATATAGAAGCGATAGACTTAAATATGAAGACACAACCACGGATGTCTCTCGTAAGAAGAA
This sequence comes from Doryteuthis pealeii, assembly GCA_023376005.1. Classification (NCBI taxonomy): domain Eukaryota; kingdom Metazoa; phylum Mollusca; class Cephalopoda; order Myopsida; family Loliginidae; genus Doryteuthis; species Doryteuthis pealeii. The sequence continues at coordinate 8,281,450 of CM042142.1, read as the reverse complement.
TAGAGAACCAGACACAAACCCCTGTCCAATAATATATATATATATATATATATATAATACCAGGCAGAGAATTGGGAGGTGATCGTGTGTAATGGTTGTCGGAGGAAATGGACACGACGAAACGATTTCAAATCCTGGGCGAGGCTGCATGAATTGTATATGGCACTAATACCCTTGGGAAGGTATGAATTCAATTATTTCTCTCTCCAACTATGGGTAAATAGTAGAGCGACTAGGCTCTTCAACTTGGTATGGCAACTGGTCTAGGAGAATGAAAAACTCTGAATTCAAACCTGGTGAATTCCGCTTAAAAATTGACCATGTGTCACGTCCTGTTCGTTCGGAAGAGTTGTAGATAAACACCCGTACGGGTATATAACAAACCATATAATTAATTGCAAATCATTAATGTTACGTAAGAATACTGGAAAACTCAGTGCAAACAAACGATTATTATTGAATAGGAATAGTTACTTTAAACCATATAATTGTGTATAGATTATTAGTATTAGATAGGAATACATAACATACGACTGAGCAATAAATTACTATTTTAGTCAGATAAAAAAGTTTGATCAAACAATTATTGAAATGGAACATTGAATATATAAATAGTTGTGACTGTAATCAAACATTTACCAACAAATCAAATTTCGCCTTTCGATAACCCACAAAAATGGTAATATGCTGTGAAACAAATAAACCAAAGCGATTTATATTGTATTATAATGGAGATTCGGTCTATTTGTTTGTAACCGAAATTACGTTACAGCTTTCGTCATAATACTCCAAACCGTCAATACTTAGAATAAAGAACAATTAATATTAATAAAATTTATAAAGGCTGTTCCTTATAATTCAACATGGTAATAATGACAATTTAGATAAATAAATTAATAATTATTTGAATAAATAAACTATATAAACTATGAAATTATTTGTTTTAAATTGTTAATGGAAAAGATTATTTGCGAAATTTGTAATATTTCTAAAAATTATTTTTTTACTCTCGCCCTTTTTTCAGTAACAAGAAATTAACTGAAATGTTTATGAATAGATAAATGCATACGATTTTATGTAAACTGTAATAAAATATTCAAAATAGTTATTATATCAATAATTAATAGATGCACGCCACATTTTATTTGAGGGGACTAAGTTTCCATATGAAATTGTTTTATTATTTTTTTTTTACACTCTAAATAAACTTTCATTATTTTAGCTTACTCATAATTATAGAACCCTCTGATAATTAATTTTTCAACTCATTAGTTTTTAACTGGTAATATTTTTTTTACTGAATTCGTATGATAGCTAGTCTCTCAGGTCTCTGTGGACGCAGTATCTGCGCTAATCTTCAAATGTTAATGGTATAGATTGTTTAGTCTTCCTACTAAATCTCCAGTTCCCCCAAATATTTTATAGTGTTGGTTGGTTGAATTTTACGGCTGTCAAAACTTTATTGACTTAATTCTATGCCAAAGACGTTTAGTTTTAATTCTCGATGGGAACTCGATTTTTTAAACATTTTAACTCATTTTTTTAACATCTTAGATGAGAACCTAACAGGGTACTACAACCTCTGTGTCAGAGAGGACGCTGGAAGGTAATTAGTGATTGAAGGTAATCCATATTCCCCCTTTTAGCTTCCAGAATTGAAACTGCACCATCAGATAAGTTTAACCGTCATCCGCATGCATTAAGACGCTCTCAACTGTCGCCTTCCTAGCTCATATATCGATAAAAAGGGGGTAAGGTATGCTATAAGGGCATTAAGGTTAGGACAATCAAAACTGGTATGGGCTTCGAAACATACCAGCACCGAAATTGATCGTGTAGGGGCATCTCCGACCGACCGCCCATCTTAAGTAAAAGACAAAGTGGAATGTTGCATGCCTTAGACTGCTCGTCACCAGGGTTCATCCTTAAGCATTACAGGTAGCCACCCACGGCCACGGTGGCTCCCATTGATGGAACAGGTCTTACCCCTCTCAGAGGGGTAGTCGGGTGGTATTCTTCTGCCCAGTCGACAGGGCTATAGTAATAGTAGTAGTTGACTAGTGTAATCTTTATTTGGAATCATCAAGTAATAATTTAACTATAGTTGTTTGAACAGCATTTATCCCCATGACATGGACTTGAGTTCTGAATCCTGCGCCTAAAACCTCAGCCGTTCTACGTGCTCTAATTCTGTCTGTGAATGGCACGTTTCTTGGAACTCAATAACGATGAAGGTACTCCCAAATCATCGACTTTATAGACATGGTTAGTTATTGATCGTTCAACGAATTATCAAGCGATCGGTAATGCAAATATTGATGCGTGTCTTTGTGTTCGCACCATTGCATAGTATTTAATTTTATCAAATATGACCTACTTATTCCCCGGTGTCTACTTGGATAGGGGCGTTGTCGAGTGTTTTTCGCCATGCAGAAAGATTGTTTAATAAGCCTAATACCGACAGACGCAATATTACTTTGTTGCGAGTTCGATCTTCACTTGCCGTTTCTCTTGTGTTGTACGTAAGCAACATTATTTCCAAAATCGTCCTAATGGTTAGAGTCGTAGGAAATGGACTCGTCGACCAGAGTTTCAATTCCCGGACGAAAGGCCTTTTTGGCATAGCGCCAAATACCCCTTGGTTACGGTAAACCAGTCCTAGGAGAAGAAAACTCGAACATTCCAAACCTGTTAAACTCCGCTAATAACTGACTTTGCCCGTTCGCATCCTGCTCGTGCGGAGGGGTTTGGTAAATAATATATTTTGTATATCTTTAATTAGCAGTACCTGTGGATATGCCACAGTAATAATTTGCTTAATGTTCTTATTTGTACGCCCCGGTTATAATCTTGCCAGCACGCTCTGGTTAAATAATGAGAAAACCGTCCAAATCGCAATTCAATGGGTCAAAATAGATTAGTTTGCAAATGAAACTGCAAAAATGTAAATAGTACAATTTATCTGGGTGTTTGCTTTCTCCGCCAAATCATTTTCCTTATGAGTGTCGTCACTCATTGAAATGTTGTGCGTTGAAACGGGAGGGGGTATAATCGAAAAATAGAAAACTGAACTGACTTCCGTCTTTCACTGCTGAAATTTTCCTGAATTTAACTATTTAATTAAAATAGGTAGTAAAGAAATTGAATTATTATTATTCTTGTTAATGGATTTCTTTTAAGATTTATCCGCAGATTTTTGCTCATATTCATTAACATAAACCAAGCAATTAGAAATCAGATAATACTGAGCAGCATGTTATGAAAATAATTTTTTTTAATAATCAATGATGCAAATTAACGCTTCCCGTTCAACA
>CM042142.1:8226917-8271917 GCA_023376005.1 Doryteuthis pealeii | reverse complement strand
ATTATATCTACATGAAGATAATTAATATTCTACTTAAGTAATAGGTACCTGGTACTTTTTACAATATCACATTTTTCCTTAAGGGACTCCCTTTTCGATATACATGCCCGGTACCTAAACTTTGACCCCCCCCCCGTTTTAACGTGAGACACGCTACGCGTTTGTGGGACCGTGGGCAAAATATATATTGAGCTCCGTTAGCTTTTTTCCTAACTCTGTTACTTTTAATGTAATGGGGTAGAAGGGGGAACTGCAACAATCGTGGACGGTGATATAATTGTCCTTAGTCATGAATGACCAAGAAACGCTATCAGAGATCAGATCAGATAAGATATTGAAAAAATCGTTTAAAAATACATGGTAAGATATTTTAATTATAACGTTTGATAGGTTTACCTAATAGTTATTGCTATAATAGTTCAATATGTAAAAAGTATAATAATCTTGATTTAACATAATTTATTCATCATTTCATTATGTTCAATTGAAACAGATTAGTGTTATCGCTTCCGTGCGCTATTTGCATTTCATATAGCGTTAATACCCTTGGGAAAAGTACGAATCCAACTATTCTCTCTCCAGCTATAGGTGAATAGTAGGATATACTGGGCTCTTTAACCTTGGTATGGCAACCGGTCTAGGAGAAAAACACTAAATTCAAACCAAAGGGATTCTGACATCGAATTGCATCTATTAGTGAAGTTTCAATTCTGTGGCTCTGGGGAATGTGGAGTAATCCTTCGCCACCATTACTGCCTGGTTCACTCTAACCCGGAGTGGTACTACCCATAGTATCCCATCTACAGGTTAAATAAATAAAAACTGAGCTTTAAAAAATGTTTAAAAATTGAGTTAAAAATTGATTACTAAACAAGAATAAATAAAACGTCGTCGGCATTAAAATAATCCAAGCTTTGCCATGCCGTAAAATCCAAGCTTTGCCATGCCGTAAAATCCAAGCTAACAACTTAAATACCAAAGGGACTATTTTCTCGTTAGTCAAAATTACTTTGAGAGCTCCTCCCCTTTTTATTACGTATCTGTAAACCTCTTTCTCTGTGCTTAAGAAAAGTTTAATTTCGGCATATTCTCAGATATGGAAGATCCTCATAGATTGCCAACTAGAAAAATATTGCTACCCCATAATTCACAATAAATTCATATTCAGCATAAGTTAGAACTGAACATATGATTGTCGGCAAATCTTCAACGGGCAATGATGGTGGGCACGAATGAAGATGTGTACCGGCAAAAAATAAAGATAAAAATGCGTTTAGTGCAAATAATTAACTTTCATGAATGTTTGAAAACTCTTGATACTGTAATTTTCCGTAAATTCAACTTCAGCATTAGTTTTGGCACATTTGGAAGATGGCCACAAGGCACGGCACCACTTCAGTGTGTCAGAAGAAAGAAAAAAGAAGAAATAAATAAGAGGCCCAATTATTGGAACCATTAATTTGGTAAAATTAGAAAGCGACGCTATCTCATTCTGTTAATAACTCAATCCTCACCGAAAATAATAACAATCGCTTTCCATTTGCGGCATTGAGCAATTAGCAAGTCAATGGGTATTTTGAAAAGAGAGGATGAAAAAAAAAAAGATTGATGTAGAGAAAGAGAAGAGAAATTGGAATATATTGAAGCTGGGGGTTGGGTGGGTTTGCTGGAGAAAGAAACTTATCATGAGGTAGAGAAAGGGAGGGAAAGGATAAAGAAAAAAAGAAGGCTGGTCAAAGACGAAGAAAGAAAGAGAAAGAAGTAGAAACATGAAGTAATTTAAATAAAATTAAGGTAAATGTAAGTTAAAGAGAAGGGGAATTGGAATTTGAAGGAGTTGAGGGGGGGAAAGAAACTTATTAGATAGGGGAAGAGAGTATAGAAAAAAATAGCCATAGAAGGTTTATAGAAGACGAAAGAAAAAGGGAAGGGAATAGAAAATTCTGAAGGAATTTAAATAAAAGAAAGGTAAATATAAATTAGAGAGGGGGGGGGAGAAAAACCCGTTATGGGGTAGAGAAAGAGGGGAAAGAAGATAAAGAAAAATAAGAACTAGACAAAGGAGTCTATAGAAGAGGAAGAAAGAAAAAGGGAGAGAAGTTGAAAAATGAGAAGGAATAGAATTAAAAGTAAATGTAAGGAAAAAATGGAAATTTGAATTTAGAGGAGTTGTGGGAAAGAATAAACTTTTAATGAGGAAGGAAAAGAAAGTAAAGAAAACTAGCTGTATCAGAATTCTATTTAACACAAAAGAAAAACCCACATAGATGGAAAAAATAGAAAAATGAGAAGGAATAAGGATAAATAAAAAAGGTAGATGTAAGTTGAAGAAAAAGGCAAAATAGACGAAAGAGAAAGATGAGATGGAATTGAGAATTTAGTGGGTGTAGGTGTGTAAGGCAGGAAAAATGTTGAATAAACAAAAAAAAAATGGCGAATAAACAAAAATGAAAATAAGGAGTAAGGAGATTAAGCAGGGGAAAATTGAGGGGGGGGGGATAGAAAATATAGGAGTCACAGAAGAAAAGAAATAGATAAATATAGATGAAAGCAAATAGAAAATGATGATAAATTGGAAAGAGAATGGAAGAGAAAGAAAAGACCAACCAGGAAGAAAGAAAGAAATAAAATGGAAGAATGAGACAAAAAAGAAATACGAACAAAAATACAAATTAAAAAAGAAAGAAATCTCAAAAGAAAAAGGTGTAGGTAATAAGGATATTATAATTAATATCAAAATGCGTTATTAATACTAACACTACAGCTAATGATTAACAAGCGAGAAAAGAGTGTGAATGCTGAAAGAGAAAAGGAAGAAAAGTGGACAGAAAGTTGAAAAGAAAAACGAAAGAGTATGTTAAAGACAAAATAAAAAGGACAAACTAAAGAAAAATACAAAAAGAAAGAATCTCAAAAGAAAAAGGTGTAAATAATAATGGTATTATAATTAATATTAAAATGCGTTATTAATACTAACATCAAAATTAATAATTAACAAACGAGAGAGAGTGGAGGCTGGAAGAAATATAAAACAAACGAGAGAAGAGGAAGAAAGGTATAAAGGAAGTTGGAAAGAAAGTTGGAAAAAGAGAAAAAATGGAAGAGTATGTGAGAGACAAAATAAAAATGGTGAACTAAAAGAAAAATTGAAAAAGGAAAAACGAAGGAGAACAGGAAGAAATGTACAAAAAAAAAAAAAAAAAAAAAAAGACTACGACTGCAGTTGATAATAATCACTAAAATAATAACGCTGATGATGCTAGTAGTGTTGATAGTTTTCATTTTCGGAGCAATCTTTGAACGGCGTCGTCGTTTTTGTGGAAGGAGCGGCCATTTTCGTTTGTTCAAAGAGACCGAATCACCAATCCCATCGAGTGAAGCGAGATCGGCACAAGGCAAACTGGTGCAACACCGTTTTCCTAATTAAATGATTGCAAACTTGCAGAGCTCATGCTTCAACCGACGGAGACGAGGGGAGAGAGATGGAGTAGAATTGGGGGAGGCGGGTATCTTGTTTTTGATGAAGTTGTTTTCTATAGCCAACAACGTCAAGCAATTTTCAAGCCTAATCAACTAAAAGACTCTTAAAAAGAGAGAGAAAGAGAGAGAGAGACTACAATAATATTAATAATAATGATGATGATGATAGTAATTAAGGTAGATCTGTCCAAGTTTTGGTGAAAATTGCCATATTAACTGTAAATATTGCAATATAATTTTAGTTTTTGTTTATTCCAAAGTTTTGACTGGATTCTTTTTCATAGAACTCCAGAAACTAAAATAAAAAGATATATTAATGTTGAAATCTTGCCTAATTTTAAGGAATCCGAGAAACGAACGAAAAAAAAAACACAAAAAAAAACAAACTCCCAAAGCAACAAAAATCTGTCCCTTAACAGTGCCAAGAAATATGATTATACATCTGCTGTTTGCAATTTCTTTAAACATCATCGCAAATGTATGATGCTTAGAAATCCCCCAACATCTTTGAGAATTTTGTGCAATATTTAAAAAATCGGGTAGGATTTGGTTTTTTTTATGTTGGGGATGCTATTTTGCATCTTAGATACGAGCCTTTAAAAATGTGTCTGATCTTATCAAAGTTAATGTGGTTAAATATCAAATCGAAAATATTCCGGGACGAAACAAACCCGCAATTCTGAAATTTTGGATTCCCAAGTTTCGATTACTGCGGTTTGAGTTTGTGACATGGGGTGTCATTGTTGGACCGAAGGCCAGCTTTTAAGTTTATACATACATATTACCCCTTGTATTTCTCTTTATCTATCTATCTATATATAATCACCATCCACCCAACTGCCGATTTAACCTTTCCGTTGCAGTGTCATACGTAAATCAACCAAAAGTGGTCAACATATTAAAACATAGAGCAATAAGAAATCATTGTAGATCCATAACTCTTTTCCTCTACTACTATTACAAATAATATATATATATATATATATATATATATATATATATATAAACGAGGTTTTCTAAACAACGCCCTAGCTAAACATATTTTAGACAATAACCATACCTTTGATTTTAAAGGTGCCAAAATATTAACTCACATACACAACAGAACACTACGTAGGATTATGGAATCTTGCGTTATTCTCACCCATCAAACCATCCCCCAAAGACAAGATTTTTTTTTATATATCCCCTTATTTAGCGACACTTGTAGTCAGAAATCATAAAATCCCCTTCACATAACCATTTCCGACATATACTTCCCAACAAATTTAAATTTTCACATTATCCCAAAAACACTTTACAACCATTCATACTTTTTTACTTTATATATAAGAAAAAACATTATCCCAAAAAAACCTTACAACCATTCTTACCTTTTTTACTTTATATGTATAAGAAAAATAAATAAAATAAAAAATTATTTTCTAAAAATCCGTTGCAGGCCTACCGTCAACGGATTAATACTTATCCTGTTTGAAAAAGAGAATTTGTCTATTGTCGATTTTGAAATATGTATTCTTTATTAAAAAACTGTTACAATAATATATACATGACTGTCGCTGGCCGAGAAACGCGTGGGCGGATGTGCTTATATTTGAAACTACCGCATAACATTTTTGCAGCATCAATGTTTTCGTTTTGAATTCATATCATTTTCGTCTCTGCTCTTGTTAAGTCCGGAGTAAAACATGATCTGAAGATGATTTTTATAGATCGAAATGTTGTTCAATATTAGCTATGAATATGATATAAAACATTTTTACTTTACAGTATATCGTGTTGTTTTCATATCCTTTTATCTATACTCATATATATATATATATATATATATATATATATATATATATATATAGAATTGTTAGTCGTAGGAAATGGATTCGTCGACTCGAGTTAAAATCCTGGACGAGGCCGCTTGTATTTCACATAGCCCTAATACCCATGGAAAAGGCATGCATTTAACTGTTTTCCCTCCAGCTATGGGTAAATAGTACGACAGACAAAGCTCTTAAACATTGGCTAGGTAACGAGTCTCGGAGAAAGGAAACTCTAAATTAAAACCTGTTAGACCCCGCTTAAGAAATTGACCTTGTGTCCCATCTTGCTCGTGCGGTGTTGAATATATATATATATATATATTATATATATATATATATATATATATAATGTAGCACGGGTAGCCATGACAATCTCTCGCCAACACTCCCTATCATTCATTGTCTCTGGGAGGTCTTCCGCACAGCAAACAGCATCCTCGCATAGTTGGTCAATGCAGGTCCTTGGTGGGCGCCCCACATTAGCATGTCCATGTGTTGGCTTCCACAGGAGAACTTCGCTTATGAGCTCGTCCCTGCTTTTCCAGCAGTGTCCTGCATGCCTAGTCCGTCTCACTCGGATGGTTTGTGAGGTGGGGGAGGGGCAGGTGGCCGTACAGCTGCTTCCTTGTGGGGTGCTGTTTCCACGACTTGTTCAAGACTGCACGCAGCATTCTTGTGCAGCTCTAATCTAGCTGAAGGCACTTCGTTAGGGTCCAAGTGGTGCAGCCATACAGTAGTACTGATATAACCACAGCCTGGAAGAATTGTCGTTTTAGCTTTTCAGTGAGATCGGATTTCCATATGACTGATAATTTGTTTGTGGCCGACCACACACACACACAATGAGAATTTTAGTATATAGATACGATATTGAAATGGATGAGCTAATCAGTACCAAACGAAGCTGGTTGTATTATGACTTCAATGGTGAAACAAATATATGTAACATAACTAGTAAAAGAGAAACCGTTGCGTGTTCAGGCTCAAGTCACTAGAATTCGATAAGCTAAGATATTATTTCATTCTGTCCACTTAGTCTTCGTTTCGATGGTCTTGCTAAGGTCAGATATCGGTCGGGTGAAACAAATTCCAAAAAGCATTACCTTACACACATCGTTATAGCACTATTCGAATAATGAAAGAAAAAAAAAAGGAATGCAAACTTTGTTTACTAGAGTTATAATCATATTGGAACTGTTGGTCTCTTTATTAAAAGTAAAGGTATGAAGAAAGTTTAATACTATTCATGTGTCATTACCCGGCCTATGTCCAGTGGCTTTGGCCATTGGACTGGTAAGATATTTTATAATTAGTGTGATCCCATTGAACCATCACCCCAGAACGGGGTTTATTGCCTAGTGTCCGAGGAGCCCTAAAGAGGAATCCCGACCAGATTCACACAATTTTTAAAAACAAGCCACGCATGAGCTTCGTTTTGTGGTTCTCGATTTTAATAATAATATAAACTAGGTCTTCTTTGAAGGTATTAGATATTAACGAGGAATGCTACCGATTTTTATTCTAAACTGATCATACCTGAATTAATCGATGGGAAAAGGGTCTATGTTGTATTCGAAACGATGGTGTCTTATTTATCTTAGAAGTAAACAATATCCAATTTCCAGGAATCAGTCGAAAAGAATCAATAACTGGCTCGAAAAATCTAAAAAAAAAAAAATCAAACCCCTCAAAAAACTAAATAAAAAAAAAATTAAACCCGAGGGGAATAACAAGGCAAAAACAATTAGTAAGAATAAAGTAATTACAGAAATGACAATATTCAATGACAGTACCGAAATGACCTTTATGTAAAATTCATATAGTAAATATTATTCTTTTCTATCATTAGTATTGTTGGGGTAAAAATCAGGAATTAGTCCTTTATTTACGTTTTAAATTACAGCAAATAATAACTAACCATTATTAGTAATAAAGAAACAGGTTAGTTATTATTTGCTGCAATTTAAAAATAGGCATAAATAATAGACAAATTGCTGATTACCCCCGACACAAGTAATGAAGAAACTGGTAAGTTACTTCTTTGTAGTCATTATTTTAGGTTGTTGGTGATTCTGTATTAGAAATTATGAAATTTCACTTTGCTCCTTGTGTAATTGTTCTTGTTTTATCTTGCAATGATAATCTTCAGATAATTAACGTTAACGTAATTTCAAATATTGAAGGTTGGTAAGTATTTAGTTCTCTTGGTAAGCCATACACTGACTAAGATATTGTTCCCACTCTGAGAAACAGCCCTGAAAGTCTTCAACAGACACTGCCTTCAGTTAATTCGTCACAACCTGTTGCATGTTCTCAACACTTCCCAAAATAAAGGCCACGGAGATAGATATATTGATTATTCATATTAGATCTAGATCATAAATGTTACGCTTAACTAATAAGTACTGGATACTTTTTACAATATCACAATTTTTCCTTAATGGCCCCCTTTTTTGTCATACATGTGTCGGTACCTAAATTTTGACCCCTTGGTCTCGCACAATCCTTTATAGATAGACTTGGTTGTCTGGTGTATTTCATATCGCTTGCATTCATTCTTGAGCTTCCACTTGTCCGTATTGGCCAAAATCGCTTGGCGATTTCATCTTTTCACATAAAGGGTTTAAAAAATAAATGAATGTTCATATATCTTGTCCCTTATGTTACAATCCTGGTAGCTATTTCATAAAGTTGGATGTATTCTTTGTTGTAGTTATAAAGGAGAAAGAATATAGTGTCTGTAGATACTCCTTGTCAGTCAATCAGTAGTATTCTTGGGTAGAAAGATTGAAGTATCAGTTACTCATTTTAGTCTATAGCGTTCCTTTAGGGAGGGAATCCAATCGGAAACTGATTTTAGGACAATTTATCAACGACCTTAGATAAATTGGTCAATCCAGCTCCTACTACTTGGGACGGTCTATAAGTATAAGTAGTGACTTTTCGTACAGCTTATACCTTTTAAGATAATCCAACGTTATACCATGATTTCGAGTGAGGACATACTAGCCTTGAAAATCGGCATTCGAAATCCTGTATTCGACTATTGTATAATGACACCAATGAGGAATACGCGACTATCTGAGTCACCAAGCAAAATAACCTAATAAATGGATTTTATAACAGCTGCTCGGACAGAAGGAAGAATTTGGACAAAACACCCACGTTTTATTATAAAGTAATTTCTGTCCGCTTTATTATTCGATGAAACAGCCTTCGTTATCCTTGATTTAATATACACTGACGAAGCAGGTTTTTTTGTGAAACCTTTTCGTCTTATAAAATTGAATTAAAATGTCTGTTTTGAATTAACAATGTATTTCTTTTATCGATGTTTGTAACCTTATTAATGTTGTTTTCGTTTTTTTCTTTTACTATTTACCAACTGACTCTTGTTCGTGATTATAAATATCTTTAACATTTATTGCTACTAGCAGGACCTGTGGATATACCACAGTATGATAATTTGATGATTACACCGTTTGATATATTTACTTAAGAGCTATTGCGAATAGTTCAATATATAAAAAGTATAATATTCTTGATTTAACTCCCTCCCCATATCTCTTCATTCTTTTCATTATGTTTGATTGAAACAGATTAACGTTATCGCTTCCGCGAGTGCTCTCTTTCCCCTACTCTTTCTTTCTTATATTTTTTCTGTGTAGCATGTTCTTTTTTCTCTTTCTTTATAATAAAAACGGAATGGTATATTATTAAGCTGAAGTGACGACACTCATAAGAAATTAGAATTCAGCGAATAAGTGACTCCAAATAATTAGAAGTTCTGTCGGCTGGGGCTTTATAATACACCGACTGCACCTCTACAGAGGGGTAAGACCCTCTCCATGCTGATGGACGGTTTCCTCGTTGCTGAGCAGTCCATAACATGCAACAATCCACTTTGACTCTTACTTAAGCTAGGCGCGTGGTTGGAGAACCCTTCTCCAATCAATCGGATAGTTATGTCAAGTCTCGACCCTATTGCCCTTATGGTAACCCCAACCCGTTTTATCATGTGCTAGAAGGCAGTGGCTGAAGACCTTATTGTCCTGGGTATGATGATAAACTGCATCTAATATTGATGTTCCAATTTTGGAGCTTTTGGGACTGGAGTACCCCTTTATTACCATTACTCTTATGTCCTCCCTGACCTGAAGTGGTAGTACCTGTGAGGATCCCATCTACGGGTTAAATAGAAAAATGTTTAAAACTAATTCAGTACTCATCAAGAATGTATAAAACAAAAACATCTTCGGCGTAAAATGACCCAATGGGTCGACATACTGTAAAACCCAACTTATCAACCAAATAATCCAGATTTACATTTTTGCATTTCATCTTGGATGATTTCTAACCAAAGGGTGTTGCAAGATGATAACGTACGGAAGATTAAGGAACCAGAGTATTAATATATAGATAATGCAAAAAAGATGTTAAGAAAGTAAATATCTCAATTCTAAATTACTGAAATAATACAATTTTCTTGAATTATAATAAAAAGTTGTTTGTCTTTATATATGTCTAGAGCTGTTAAAAATGGATACTTTACTTGAAGGGATATTTTTAGGCATTCTCTCTTCATAATAGAGATGATTTTTTGTGGTCTCCCTTTTTCGAGGGATCACTTTTTCTGAAATAACCCTGCATATAGTATAGGAGAGAAACTGGCAACAACCTAGCATCGTTGACAGTACGCTACCCTAACTTAGATAAATATGCTCTCACTGATTTTGAGCACTCTTTGCAATAAATATAAAACATATGTAAGATTAACAAAAAGTGATAAGACAAACAAGAATATTTCTTTTTTGTTATTTCTTTTTTGATTGTTCTCAACTTGTTTCGACCTTAGGTCATCGTCAGAAGATTTCTTGTTTTTAGAAAGTTTAAAGTTTTTTTTTAAAAGTGTTTGACCAGCCACAATAATCCGGACAGAGAAATGTATTAGAAGTTGTGAGTCCATCTGTTCAGAGAAAATCATTCATTTGAAATCTTATTTATATGTGAATATTTTTTTAGTCGTGTGTGTATATATATATATATATATATATATATATACACACACACTCACACACACATGGGTGTGTGAGAGTCTCGGGTGTGGGCACCTGGTTGATGAATTTTCAATTAGGGTTGGGAGTTATTTGTTTGAAATTGTGTGGTCAGTCTATTGTTTAGGTGTTAGTAACACACACACACAGACATATAATTTCCAAAACTGTCTTTTTCTTTCTCTTTCTAAATGTCTTCTCATTTTGCGCTCTCTCTCATATATATATATATATATATATATATATATATATATATATATAATTTTGTTTGATATGTTCAGTCGTTGAAATAACAATATAAGTGGGAGGTAGCTCGCTGTCCGAAAGTTAAATGAATTATACCGTGTCCGACCAGAGAGTGAAATGAATCTCACGGCTTTAAATCTTATTCAATTTTCTTATTAACAACAACCCAAAGTTGATGTTAACACATGATTACAATTAGAAAAACAAGAACAATTTATTTATTACTAGCCGAGCAGCTCTGCGTTAACTCTGCCAATTTAAAATGTTCAAATTACATCTCTAAATATAGATCAATAAAATTTCGTTTTCTATGTAACTGTTTTATCTTTTATTTTTTAAAATATATTCTTGTTTTTAAGTTTATCATTATTCGAACTTACATGAACTTAGGCCTTTTGCTGGTCTCCACCAATGTGACACAATATCGCAAGTATAAGTATCGAAGTCGCTGTTCAGTAATAATGGATCTGCAAGACTAGCTTGCTAACCATTATACCACGATGAGACGCTCTAATTATGAGAGGAAGTATATAATAATAAAAGAAATAACCAAAAATTATCTACAAAGAATTTATATAAGAAGGTATTTATAAGACATTCACCTTAACAACATGGTGATGGTAGTCTTAATAAAAGAATATCAGCAAAAAAAGCGATTTTGATACCCCCCCCCCAAATAGGAAAATCATCTTCATAAATAATATCGCATCTTTCTTGAAATTAAAGAACTTAAGATGCAATATCGGTTACACAAGAGACGCAGTGTTTTTTTCAAAACAAGTAAAATAGCGTGAATGCATATGATCATTTGCGAGCATCTTTGACTAAATGAGTTAACCCTCACCACGGACATCATTGACCTCCCCGGGGACATCAAAGAATGCCCAAGTCGAAGTTCAGCGCATCACAGCCAAAAAGGAACAAGAAAAAATTGTTTGAAAAAAAGATCACAAGACTCGAGGACGCTGTAAAGAGACGGCAACTCGTGTCATGGGAGAGTGCGTTGTGGTGTTTCTTACCAAGGAAGGTTATTTGACAAACTGCCTCTTTTGAGGATCAGTTTCATCTTTGCACTGATTTATGGTCGGTCTAGGCGTAAAATATTGCAGTGGAGAATTGCCCCTGCCTCAGTTAGAGAAATGAAATCGAGCGAGGAGAGACCGCCTGCTTAAGTGCAGCAGTCAGTTTCTACAAGACGCATATAACAAATGAGATGACTGACTTCTGGCGGGCTTATAAAATTGTTCCCTCAGTGACTGTTGTCATCTAATTATCTTGCGATTTCATAGAGATTCTGTTTGTATCGCTGAAGATTGATTTTAAAAAAAGAGAAAGAAGCGTATCTAGCTCTTGTATGAAAATCAGTCAAACCATTAAAAAAATCTGAAACGTAAATTCTCAAAAGCTCTTTCTTTTGACCAGTTCGATGGTTAGTTGGTGTTTTTGGTCAGTTCAAACAATCCTGAGCAAAGAATCTTTTCATTAAAGGGTCAGTCTTGTTTTTTTGGGGGAGGGGAGTAGGAGGAAATGGAATCGGTGAACCAATTTACATCTTGGACGAAGCTGTTTGCATTTCACATAGCACCAATACCCTGGGAAAGCTATGCATCCAACTACTTTTTCTCTAGCTATAGGTAAATAGTAGGACAGACAGGGATTTTTAACCTTGGCTAGGTAAGCAGTCTAGAAGAAAACCTCTGAATTCAAACCTGTTAAACTCCGCTTCACAAACTGACCATGATGACTGAATTCTGGTAGGCTTATATAATCGTTCCTTCAGTAATATCCCTGTCGGCTGAGGCTTTAGAATACACCAACTGCACCTCTGCGGGTTGAGGTGGGGGTAACATTTAATTTAAATTAAATTTAAAGATCACATTGCTGTTAAAATTCAGTGCCATACTACCACCACTAATGAGTTTCTAGTCGGCGAGACAAAGGATTTTTTTTTAGGATTCCTTATTTTAAAATTATGGACGCTTTCTTTTATCAAGCTGAACTAAGTTTGGCACCAGATCAGAAGTGTATGACACCCAGTTAGAATCAAACTCAGTAATAATAGTCTGCTAGCATAACTAGCAAACTAACTCATTACTCTAAATATACCCATGGATTTTATTCAACGAACTTTGATCTAACAAATGTTGTTCAAAAACTCAATACCAGGGGTAATAAATTAAAACTCTAAAAAATATTTTGCAAAACAAATAGAAGACAAAATTATTTTAGTAACATAGTTCATTCCATGTATTCACCACTATCATCATCAATAGTGAATGTGCCATTTCTGAACTCCCTTAAGGCAAGGTTGGATAATCTGTGGAATTAAGATGAATGTTTGGAATATAAGGAACAGCTGACATGTCTCAGACCTAATATACTTACTGAAAAAGATTATTATTATACTATACGAGAACTTCGAAATGACAAGACAATAGCATGTAAAGTTAGGGGATATTGAAAAAAATACCAATCCCATTTCCTGTATCCAAAATTTGCATGCAATTGTTTGTGACTTCGATCTTTCCCGAATGTCTCCCAAATTATGAGTTCTTGGTGACGGGGCAGTCCATGACATGCAACACTCTAATTTGCTAGACGGGCAGTCGGAGAAGCGCCCCTCCGATCAATCGGCTGGTCACATCAAGCCCTAGCATCTATATGATTGCCCCGAAGGCATTGTTCTTATGGTACCCCCAACCCTTTTTACCACATATGTGCTAGAAGACTGTGACTGAGGGTCTTGGGTATGACGTTAAACTGCATCTAGTGGTGAGTTCTCAATTCTGGAGTGTGAAGTACCCCTTCTTCACCATTACTGCCTAGTTCAATCAGACGTGGAGCGGTAGTATCTATGGATTAAATAGATACAAAAATTAGTATAAAATGTGTTAAAAAATTGAATACCCAACAAAAATAGATAAAATAAAAATATCTTCGGCATAATATAACCCAAGAGTTGACATGCCGTAAAAACCAACCAACCAACCTATTATGATGTTGCGTCAGATAAGGCTAGGCTTGGTTAATAACCTACAACATGAACATCATTTTGTGTGACACGCCCAATAAACAAGTGAGGAATGTGGCCTTGTGCTCGAGTTAGCATTGTGCAACCAGTACGTGACGGTTAGATATGATTTTTCTTGGTGTAGTTTATTTGTTATGTTTTGGACAAAAAACTACTGTTACATTGCAAGCAAATCTTGCTGGCACTTGCTCCCGGACAGCACTCAAAAGCTGTCGATCGTCATTCCTCTCTGACTGACGTAATGACGTTGACAAACATGTTAGTTTTTTTTATTTTCTCTTTTTTTTTTCTTCTACATATCTTCCCACTTCTATTCTGATGTTAGAATGTTTTCTTACTGAAACTCAACTGTAATTAAGAAAATAAATTATTTATTCATTATTTTATATATTCGCTCAGATAGGGCAAAATTTCCATACCCCTTAAATTATGCCAATATTTTCTTTGCAACTATCTAACTGCAAATCCTAGCCTCTTGTCTTTAGTTAATAGGAATATATGAACAATGTAAATCCATATTTTATGAAACGATCCTGATAAATACGCTAGACGAGTGGTCGGATCCAATCAAGTGCGTATGACGTTAAACTCTATCTGATGGTGAAGTTCCAGATTTGGAGCTCTGGGGAATGGACTAGCCCTTCATCACCATTAATCCTAGGTCCACTCTGACCCGGAATTGTAGTACTTGTTAGGGTCCCATCTCTAAGTTAAATAGAAAAACTGGAGTTAAAGAATAATAGTGTTCTTCCAATATGTGATCTACAGAATGGTTTCTAATCCAATATGTGATCTACCGGGTTGTTTACATTCCAATATGTGATCTATCCTTTAACTACCCATTACACTAACCCTAAACCTAACTTCTTTTTTCCTAGTAGATCACATGCCATGAATAGTAGATCAATAGTATATCACAAATCTTTGGTAGATCACATATCGGAAGAGCAAAATAATTTAGAAAAAATTGAGTACTCATCAAGAATAAATAAAACATAAACGTCTTCGGCATAAAATGACCCAACAAGGGTTGACATGCCGTAAAATCCAACCAACCCAGATCATTCCTCTCCGACGAGAACATGTCTTTTTTCTCATATCTTTTCACTTCTATTCTGATGTTCTTATGTTTTATTTTTTAAACTCAACCTCATAAGAGAAATATTGGATCACAAAAGGCTAAATCTATAAAGTCGTCGTCGGAGTGGCCTGTTGTCGGTATCAGCCAGACAGCGAGGGAGTCCATCCTCTTTTCGCCAGCGCTAGGCCAGAGGGAGTATTTTTGTTGAGGTGGAGCGCCACATCTACAATCAGTTCCCCACTTTACAGCACAGATCAGATTATACAATATGTGCTACTCATATGCTGAGTTGGCGGGGACCGGTATCGAACTCAGAACTTTGCGATTCCGAGGCGAGTACTTTACCGAGCTAAACCGGCCCCTATAATATAAATCTATAATCCTCTCAAATTATGTCAATATTTTGTTTGCAACCATCAAACTGCTAAAACCTAGCCCCTGTCTTTAGTTAATAGGAACATATCCTATTATAATGGAGATTGTGTGTTTTTCTGTCTGTAACCGAAACTATGTTACTACTCAAGTTACAATTTCCTTTGTTATTTACATCACATTCTCTCTAATTTTATTTTTATTCAAACCTCAATTATTGATAATATTGTTTTACATCATTAAGACTGTAGACTGTATCTACATACTAATAACATACAATTGTATTTATATATATAAAAAAATAGCAGTTTACAGTGTGAATGGGAAAGCTAATTTGCATATTGATCTTAAAAATGTGATTTTAATAAATATATGCTTAATATTATTGACTTCTAATTGTTTGGTTTTATCTTATTGAATATGAGCATAAATCTCGGGGATAAATCTTAAAATAAATCTATTAACAAGAAGAAATAACTGTTATTTTATTCTTTACTTCCTATTTTAACTAAATAGTTAAATTATGAAAATTTAACAATGAAAGACGAGAGTAATAGAGAATGATGGAAGAGTTAGTTTCAAAGTTGTTCTATTTTTCAATCATACCCCCTCTGTTCCAATTTTTTTTTCTGCATTTTTATTCAGTTTCATTAGCCTTTCTAATTTGATATGATATTTTATTATATTAAAACATAAATACTTGCACCCGGAGGGTGCATATATTTGCTAGTATATGCAATGTAAATCCATCTTTACATGAAATCGTCTTTTCATGTTTTGGTTCTCGTATCTTTGCCGTATCATCAAATCATATCAATCATTAAGCCGGTGTTGAAAGGGGTCAACTACATTGAGTAGTGCTCACTCACTATATTACACTTTGACCGCTCTTGAATAAGAACTTGAAAAATCAGTATTCAAGAACAGGTGAAACCAAACCGCTATGAACTATAGTCGTAAGCTATTTGCATTTGTTGCTTTTTTTTTCTTTTTTCTTTTAGCCCATTATTTCACTTGGCAAGCAAAATCGGCCAAGGCGTCATCCACGTGAGACGGGATCCTGTGATGTGGAATGTGAATGCAAAAGTATTCAGTTTACTTATTTTTCTTGATTTACCATTACTAATGTGCGAGTTGTGTAACGGTTATCAGCACGGTAAAAGGAATCGGCAAGCCGAGTTAAAATTCCGACTGAAGCTGATAGCATTTACTTCGCATTAATTCTTTTTTTTCAAAAGGCTTGAATTAATTCCTTCCAGTGATGCTGATAGCTTTTTAATTTAGTGTCTCCTGGAAAGTATGTATTTGATTTGAATGAGTCCCCGGGAGATTTGATAGGTCCCAACTAAAGTTTAACAAATTATAGTTTTTATATCTAACCCTTACCTTGTACCTCATACAGTTTAATTCATTTCTAAGAAACTATCGAAATGTATTTACAGTAAGCTGGGAATAGTAGGTTTTGAAAAAAGAAAAACACCAGGATGCGTGGATATAATTTTAATGCGTCCTTTTAGATTTTTGTGCCTCAGGGACACAGAAGGCGTACCTATCAGCATCTCTGCCTTCTCTTCCTACTCACGGGGAAAAATAGTAGCGCAGACTGGGCTCTCTAGCTTAGGTCAGGCAAACCGTTTAGGAGAAGGACAATTTGGAATAAATTATACTAATACGTCACGGGCTAGTGTTATCAAATAAGATTCATAACTGTTCATGTCTTTCAGATCTTAGGGAAGGCCTGAGTGGTACAGCGGTAGTTGTTAACGTTTTCGTCTCGCAAGCCGTTAAGAGAGTTCGACCCTTTAGCAAGAGATTTGATTTTGGGCCAAAGCGCTTTAAATCAGTATTTTTCCCCTTTAAATTTATCTCGTAGTCTATTTTGGAAATGAGATTCCAAGAGATTCTGTCATTCTCATTGCTGTTGAACATGATCTTAGAGATTTGATCAAATGGAGACTCAAAGCGATATAAATTTTCGTATAGTTCACTAAAGCGTAATACTGGACCCCCCCCCCAAAGAAAAATACTAAAACAAAAATCGGGAGCCTTCACGGAACTTCGAACCGAAACCTTCACGGGGGTAGACTGCTTTCATTCTGTTAACCATGACCGGGTGCATGGTTAACGAAAGGAGAACAGTCTACCCCTGTCGAATGAATAAAGGTTTCGAAGTTCCGTGAGGGGGGAGCCATCACGGAACTTCGAACCGATTTCGATAGGAAATACCAGAAGAAGATCGGATGGTATATCGGCCGAAATTTTGTGTATATAACAAAAACGATGAGGATAATAGCCCGAATAATTCAAATACAAATTATCAAACCTCATCTAAAAAATTAAGAGAAACAAAAAGAAAACAAGTGGAAGTTTTGGGATCTGGTCTCGAGTGACGTTAAAAATATTAAAAGAACAACCAGGAAAATGAAATAAATAAAAGTACCAACACAAAGAATAATGTGGAAATTTTGATTAAATGGTTAATCTTGTAATTCTATAGGATCCGGGGGTCGGGAGGTAAATAGATGGGTGGGTACTGGCAAGACATATCTCTCAGCGTGCATTCTGTTCCTCGCTGAACGAACAGGCAGACTATTAGGAATATGATATTACTGATAGAAGTCACTACAACCACATACCTCACTTAAACATTCACACAGGTAAATATTACACGCTCAAATTAAAATTCATAGTCTGTTTACTCTACTTATATATTTCGGGTTGGCTAAAAAGTTCGTTCTGTGTATTTCATAAGATGGCATTAT
Organism: Doryteuthis pealeii; assembly: GCA_023376005.1. Classification (NCBI taxonomy): domain Eukaryota; kingdom Metazoa; phylum Mollusca; class Cephalopoda; order Myopsida; family Loliginidae; genus Doryteuthis; species Doryteuthis pealeii. The sequence goes on along the minus strand of CM042142.1, from coordinate 8,254,077 downwards.
GTGAGCCACTTACCTATCACTAAAATTCTAATGTTTGCATAAATACAAGTATTCATAGTGTTATACTAAAAAAAGTGACCTGTTGAGTCACCTATATAGATGGATAGATAATTGTAATCAGGAAGAAAGTTAGTTTGCTAAACGAATTAGATTAAAAAAATAAATATGACCGGAGAATAAAAAAACAACAAAAAAAACAAAAAAAAAACCCCAAACATTTAAAATAATTTTGGTGAAATTTGCAATTAAATAAAAAAAAATCTGACTCGTCTTGTATATAAGCTAACCGTTAGCTACTGAATATTAACATACAAATAAGTTCGTCTACTGCTCACACTCTCCAACGTCTCTTAACTCTCACAGAGAAACCTAACATATATAAAGAGGAGTTAATCAAGATATATATACATATACATAGATATATATATATAGAGAGAGAAAGAGAGAGAGGGCTGATTTTTTTTACTTCATTATCAAATTACGACTAATTAGAACCAAATGAAGTGGAATTAAAATAACCTAACTTAATCCCAAAACTAAGGAATATTTTGGGATGTATTTTGTGTCATTAAACTAAATAGCAAAAAAGCCTTTGGCAAACAATCATTGATTTATTCAGCTTTACTATAATAATAGATATGCTTAAATTCATTTGGTAAAGTTCGTTACTATAAATTCCTCGAAAGATATATTTATCCCAAGCCCTTTTCTTTGACCAAGACGACTAGATTGGGATCGTAAAATCTTGAATATTAATACTCGTATTAAGTAACCCAGTACTATCAGTCAAACGTTAGCCATTATGAAACAGCATGGATAAGAAATAAAGAATAGTCTCTTAGCAAGGCTTGAACTTACATTCCCTTGCCTTGAAGAGCCTGGTTTTGTGTGTGTGTGTGGGTGTCGTATCGGTTGTTCTGTGTCACCTACAAGATCTTTTACGTTTAGCAGAAGCTCAAATATAGTTATTAAAGTCGTCAGGGTGGCCTAAAGTCGGTATCTGCCCAACACCGAAGGAGTCTATTCTCTTTTCACTAGCGCTAGACCAAGGAAATTGTTCTTGCATCTACGGTGGAGCGCCACACTTACCACCAACTCCTTTACCACACAGATCCCTGTGCTACTCATACACTGAGTTGGCGAGGATCTGTATCGAACCAGGAACATTGTGGTTTATAGGCGTACACTCTACCGACTGAGCTAAACCGCTTAATCTTTTGACTGTTATCATCTTGCAGCACCCTCTGGTTAAAAACGATATCTTCCAAATCGTCCAAGATGAAATGCAAACGTGTAAATCATGATTATCTGGTATTTGTTATCCGGCGAATTATTTCTCATGAGTGTCGTCACCTCAGCTAAATTATACACCATTCCGTTTTTTATGCTAAAGAAAGGAAATAAAAATATTTTTTAAAAAGTAAGAAAGGGGAAAAAAAGAGTGCAAGTTAAATCTAGATTATTATATTTTTTCACATTTTGAACTATTTAGCAATAACTCTTAAGTAAACATATCAAACGTTGTAAAAATTACATCATCATACTGTGGTATATCCAAAGATTCTGCAAAAACAACATAAACAATTTCTAATTTTTTCTTGAGGTCTAAAGGAAAAAATAGCGTTGACCAATACATGAATAATAATTTAATACTAGCAGGACATGTGGATAAGTATAATTTTATATAATGTAGATTGTGTGATTGTAACCGAAACTATATCTCTATTCAAGTCACAATTACCTTAGTTATTTGCGTCATATTCTCCATGATTTTATTTTTTATTTAAGCATCAATTATTAATAAAAATTATTTTACATTATCAATACTGTTGACCATATGTAGATACTGATAACAAGCAATTGTATTTATATATATATTTACAGTTTGAACGGGAAGGTTAATTTGCATATTGATATTAAAAAAATTATTTTCATAAATGTGCTCAGTATTATTGATTTCTAATTGCTTGGTTTTATTTTAATGAATATGAGCAAAAATCTCGGGGATAAATCTTAAAAGAAATCCATTAACAAGAAATAATAATTCAATTCTTTACTTCCTATTTTAACTAAATAGTTAAATCAGGAAAATTCAGCAGTGAAAGACGGGAGTCAGTTTCAGTTTTTCTATTTTTCGATTATACCCCCTCCCGTTTCAACGACACACATTCAATGAGTGACGACACTCATAAGAAATGATTTGGCGGAGAAGCAACACCAGATAAATACTATTTACATTTTTGCATTTCATTTGCAAACTAATCTATTTGACCCATTGAATTGCGATTTGGACGGTCTCATTTTTAACCAGAGGGTGCTGCAAGATTATAACGGTCGTACAATTAAGAACATAATCAAATTATACTGTGGCATATCCACAGGTACTGCTAATTAAAGATATACAAAATATATATTTACCAACCCCTCCGCACGAGCAGGATGCGACGCAAAGTCAAGTTATTAAGCGGAGTTTAACAGGTTTGAATGTCGAGTTTTCCTTCTCCTAGACTGGTTACCTAACCAAGGGTATTGGCGCTATGTGAAATGCAAAAAGCTTCTTCCGGGAATTGAACTCTGGTCGACGAGTCCATTTCCTACGACTCTAACCATTAGACGATTTGAAATAATGTTGCTTACGTACAACACAAGAGAAACGCAGCAAGTGAAGATCGAACTCGCAACAGTAATATTGGTCTGTGGTATTAGCTTATAAACAATTTCTCCATGGCGAAACACTCGACATAACGCCCCTATCAAGTAGACACCGGGAATAAGTAGGTCATATTTGATAAAATTAAATACTATTGGCAATGGTGCTAACACAAAGACACGCTATCAATATTTGATTACCGATCGCTTGGATAATTCGTTAACGATCAATAACTAACCATTTCTATAAAGTCGATGATTTGGGAGTACCTTCTCGTATGAGTTCCAAGAAACGTGCCATCACAGACAGAAGTTAGAGCACGTAGAACGCTGAGGGTTTTGGCTGCAGATCAGCAACTCAAGTCCATGTCATGGGATAAATGCTTTTCAAACAACTATAGTTAAATTATTACTTGATATTCCAAATAAAGATACACTGTCAACTACTACTATTACTATAGCCCTGTCGACTGGGGCAGAAGAATACACCCGACTACCCCTCTGCAGAGGGGTAAGACCTTTCCCATCAATGGAGCCACCTGTTGGCCGTGGGTGGCTACCTGTAATGCTTAAGGATGGAACCCTGGTGACTGAGCAGTCTAAGGCATGCAACATTCCACTTTGGTCTTTACTTAAGATGGGCGGTCGGTCGGAGATGCCCCTACGATCAATCGGCTGGGTATGTCGAGCCCTACCAGTTTTGATTGTCCTAACCTTAATGCCCTTATAGCAATTACCTACCCCCTTTTTATCGTATATGAGCTAGAAGGCGACAGTTGAGGGTCTTAATGTCATGCGGATGACGTTAAACTCTATCTGATGGTGAAGTTTCAATTCTGGAGCTCTGGGAATATGAAGCATACCTTCATCACTATTACTTCCAGACCCTCTCTGACACAGAGTTGTAGTACCTGTTAGGATCTCATCTAAGGGTTAAATAAAAAAAATGAGTTAAAATGTTTAAAAAATCGAGTTAAAAGAAAAATTGAGTCCCCATCGAGAATTAAAACTAAACGTCTTTGGCATAGAATAAGTCAATAAGTTTTGACATGCCGTAAAATTCAACCAACCAACACTATAAAATATTTGGGGAACTGGAGATTAGAGGAAGAATCTAAACAATCTATACCATAACATTTTGAAGATTAGCGCAGATACTTGGTCACAGAGACCTGAGGAGACATGCTATCATACAGAATTCAGTAAAAAAATTACCAGTTAAAACTAATGAGTGAAAATTAAGTATCAGAGGGTTTATATTATGAGTAAGTAAAATAATGAAATTTATTAGAGTGTAAAAAAATAATAAAACAATTTCATATGGAAACTTAGTCCCCTCAAATAAAATGTGGCGTGCATCTATTAATTATTGATTAAATAACTATTTTGAATATTTTACATAAAATCGTATGCATTTATCTATTCATAAACATTTCAGTTAATTTATTGTTACTGAAAAAAGGGCGAGAGTAAAAAATAATTTTTAGAAATAATTACAAATTTCGCAAATAATCTTTTCCATTTATACAATTTAAAACAAATAATTTCATAGTTTATATAGTTTATTTATTCAAATAATATATAATTTATTTATCTAAATTGTCATTATTACCATGGAAAGGATTCAAATGTTGAATTATAAGGAACAGCCTTTATAAATTTTATTAATATTAATTGTTCTTTATTCTAAGTATTGACGGTTTGGAGTATTATGACGAAAGCTGTAACGTAATTTCGGTTACAAACAAATAGACCGAATCTCCATTATAATAAAATATAAATCGCTTTGGTTTATTTGTTTCACAGCATATTAACAATTTGGTGGGTTATCGAAAGGCGAAATTTGATTTGTTGGTAAATGTTTGATTATAGTCAAAACTATTTATATATTCAATATTGTTTGATCAAACTTTTTTATCTGACTAAAATAGTAATTTATTGCTCAGTCGTATGTTATGTATTCCTATCTAATACTAATAATCTATACACAATTATATGGTTTAAAGTAACTATTCCTATTCAATAATAATCGTTTGTTTGCACTGAGTTTTCCAGTATTCTTACGTAACATTAATGATTTGCAATTAATTATATGGTTTTGTTATATACCCGTACGGCTGTTTATCTACCAACTCTTCCGAACGAACAGGACGTGACACATGGTCAATTTTTAAGCGGAATTCACCAGGTTTGAATTCAGAGTTTTTCATTCTCCTAGACCAGTTGCCATACCAAGGTTGAAGAGCCTAGTCCGCTCTACTATTTACCCATAGTTGGAGAGAGAATAATTGAATTCATACCTTTCCCAAGGGTATTAGTGCCATATACAATTCATGCAGCCTCGCCCAGGATTTGAAATCGTTTCGTCGTGTCCATTTCCTCGACAACCATTACACCACGATCACCTCCCAATTCTCTGCCTGGTATATATATATATATATATATATATATATATATATATGGACAGGGGTTTGTGTCTGGTTCTCTATTCTTCTTACGAGAGACATCCGTGGTTGTGTCTTCATATTTAAGTCTATCGCTTCTGTATTCCGTCACGGAAGATATCCGTGGTTTTACCTCCCATATCAAATCTTCTTACTTTTTGCGTAGCTGTCTTCCTGGCTGGTATTTCTGCTATCAGTCTGGTTCTGCTTTCTCTTAACTTCTGGTTGTGATCTTTCAAGATGCTGGTAAGGTTCTCTGGTTCTTAGAATACACCAAGGTTGTCATAGTTTTTAGAGACAAACTCAAGACGTATAGTTTTTGTGATCATATTTTATTCAGACCTTAAATCTTAGGGTTTTCTCAACCACTCTGAGGTCAAGCTAACCCCCTCTATACATCATGAGGTCTAACGGCAAACAGCTTAACTAAGCCTTCTTTCCCACCGTTTGCGTAACCGGAAATTGAAGGTTACGCAAAAGTTATCTAGTGCCAATCACTCTAACGGTTCGGATTTGAATTCAACAACCCAGAACTCAAATCATTTTCTACACTAACCACCCAAAAGCGACGGTACCCACATCAATATATATTTTATGCAACGAATAAAGATAATCCTTATAGTCTCAAGTAACTATCATTAATACAAATAATTTGCACAGTTATATGGAACTACTACTCTGGCTTAGTGTGGACATGGGTAATGGAGTTAGAATACTGCATGTACCCTGTTGACGGGGACTTTTGAATACGTCAACTGCACTTCTGCAGAGGAGTAAGACCCCCCCATCCCCCCAAAAAAACGAAGTCGCCTGTTGATCCAAGGTGCTGACCCGTAATGCTTGCGGACAGGATTCTGGTGGCTGAACTAAGTTTTCTTCGTGGTTACATTACTTGTAATGCTTCCCTTTTGTCTTTAAGATAGACGGCCAGTCAGAGAGGTTCCCTCTGATCAATCAGCTGATCAGGTCAAGCCCTAGCACCTTTGATTGTTTTAACCCTATTGACCTTATGGCAAGTCCCAACCTTTTTTATCATATATGCTAGAAGGCGATGGTTAAGGGTCTTAATGTCCTGCGTATGACATTAAACTATCTGATGGTGAAGTTCCAATTCTGGAACTCTGGGAAATATGATCAAATACAGGTCACGTCAAACCTCAGCACCTATGTGTTTAATCCAGACAGTATTCTTGAATCCGCACTCATTTTATCTTTCTCGTGAGTATTAGCACAACGTCAAGTGCAAACAGCCTTGTCTAGGATTTGAACTCAGCTCTAAGAATCCATTTCCGACGACGATAACCGTTACGCACCGCGCGCGCCTCCTTGACACCATAAATGTTCGGATATCTTGAACATCTAATGAGAGTTTGCTTGGTGGAATGTTTAGCGCTTGTTCTTGGCAACTCTGACTTGCTTTGTTTTCCCTAGCCAAATAGCGTTCCGACGAAAATGTGCTCGTAACATTTTCGGGGGGAGAATTTCGACACCGTGCTCCTCAGGACTGGAATAAATCTGACGAACAGGTGTGTGCTTACCTGTGTGCTAATCCACTATCATACATTCGTACGTACCTTCACATATTCTCCATATTGGTTACAGGCAAATGCAAGCATTCAGTGTTTGACTAGCAGGGCCTGTAGATATACAACAGTGTGATAATTCAATTATTACAACGTTTGATATATTTACTGAAGAGCTATTGCTAAATAGTTCAAAATGTAAAAAGTATAACAATCTTGATTTAACTCTCTCGTTTTTTCTTTCCTTCTTTGCATCTTTTTATTATGTTCGATTGAAACGGATTAGCATTATCGCTTCCGTTCGCTCACCCCGTTTCTCTATATTTCCCCTCTCTTTATTTCTTTCTTGTTATATTTTTATGTGTAGCATATCATTTATCTTTTTCCTTCTTTATAATAAAAATGGAATAGTCCATTATTTAGCTGAGGTGACGACACTTATAAAAAAAAAAGGATTCGGTGGATAAGCGACACCAGATAATCAGGGTTTACATTTTTTGCATTTCATCTTGGACGATATTGGGCACTTTCGGGTAATTCATTAATGCCATTGTAACTCCAAAGTTAAAGCGGCAATTTGATTCTCTCTCTCTCTCTCTCTCTCTATTATATTATATATATATATATATATAATATATATATATATATAAAATTTAATTTTTTTTACACTTACCTAAGCTACCGGCCCACTAAAAAACATGTGACAACAAATCTATTTATATTTTCCAGCTTTCTTTTCAAAACGAAAAATATTAACACACTTTTTCTTATTTAATTTTATTATGACACAAAATTTCACTAATGATCACTAATATCATATTAAAAACAACAAATAAATTTACCAATATAAATACACCGTGTTCACTATTTAAAAAAACAAATTTTTAATCATATATTAACAGTTTCTTAACTTTTCTTTGCACAAGTAAATAATATTATTTATGAAATCAAAAATTCCACTTTTTTCAAATGTCACTCTCCAACGAATATTTTTTATTCAGTAACCGTAACCGTCATCAAATATCATTGTTTTCTCCAGCTATAGTGTGTTTTTCAAATAATTAAAAAAAAACATTTTTTCGAACACTTCAAAATTCTCTGTATTTTGACCGTTTAACTTCAAATATCAAACATTTTCCCTTGAGGAAGACCGCTTTTCTTTGTATGCTTAAACATTTTATAATTTTCTATTTTATTTTCTATTTAAAATAATAATAAATATAATACATGTGTACATGAACAAACTCCTGGCCGAAACACAAACTGAAATTAAATCAATTTTATCCTTTCAACATATCGTCGGATTCATTTCCATTTTCAACTTATACAACGCACGTGAGCGTCCCAATACAGCTTTAACTTTTCCGTTGAAGTATCATTTCAGTAATTTATCATAGAATGTTAGTAAATAATTTTCATTAACTTCATGTTAATCAATAAATTAGAAGAAATAACTTCATGTGTATTAGATTGGCGGTTAAGTTAATTTTCATTAACTTCATGTGTATCAATAAAACTGGTAGAAATAATTTTCATTGATTTATAAACATATCTATTTGACCCATAAATGTGACCCTAACAGCTACTACCCCTCCGAGTCGGAGTGGACCAGGATGTAATGATAATGAAGGGGTCCTCCACACTCCCCAGAGCTCCAAAATTGGAACCTCATCAATAGATTCAGTTTAGCATCATACCTAGAACATTAAATTAGTAGAAATATTTTCATTAATTTCATGTCTATCAACAAATTAGAAGAAACAACTATTAACTATCTATCAATAAAGTGGTTGTTGGCCTCAGTTCTAGCTTTCTAGCACCTATATCATAAAAACGGTTGGCAGTTAGCCATAAGAGCAATTTGAGGAATACGGTCGGGACAATCATATAGGTAATCGGGCTTGATCAGTTGGGGCCTCTCTGATCGCCCGTGAGTCCTGGCTGAGACATTAAATTCCATCTATTGGTGAAGTTCCAATCCCGGAACTATGGGGAGCGTGGAGTGCCCATTCATCGCCATTACTTCCAGGTTCACCCTGCCCCCGTATGGTAGTACTTGTTAGTATCCCATCTATGGGTTAAATAGAAAAAAGGAGTTAAAACGATTGTTAAAAAATTGAGTTTGAATTTTTAAAAATTTGAATACCCAACAAAGTGGAGCCGAAATGGAGTGTTGCATGTCACGGAACCCCTTACTACCCGGGTCACAGACCACTCAGCCATCACGGGTCGCTACCAACGGCCTAAAGGTGGCTCTATTGGGAAAGGGGTGTTACCTCTTCATCAGTTGGCATATTCTATAGCTCAAACCGACAGGCTGTGTAATATCACTGAGAAGATAGTGAGCGATTTTGTGCTGAATGTTGAGGAACACAGCGGATAAAGGCACACACTATTGCAATCAATATTTCGGCTTTGTGAATTTACGAGGCTTATTTTGAAAAATTTTTCAAGAACCCCCGTACATTTACAAAGGCGAAATATTAATTAATTGTAATTGTTTTTATCTACTGTGTTCCTCAAAATTTACTCACATTTTGTCGTTTTTTCCCTCTGTTATTTCCTCATATATATATATATATATATATATATATATATATATATATTAGTAAGTTAGTCGAGGTCGCCTAAAGTCGGTATCAGCCAGATAACGCGAGAGTCTCTCCTTTAGACCAATGAGATTATCTTTAAGCGTCTGAGGTGGAGCGCCACACCTACCATCAGCTCATCACAGATCCATGTGCTGCTCATACGCTGAGTTGCGAGGCCGGTATCGAATCAGGAACCTTGCGATTACCTAGTCAATTCTATTCTAGACTCAGAGAAAAAAATTCGAACTACCTGATAGAGTTAGGACGGAAACGAGCGAAATGTAAACTAAGTGCGCCATGGAAGAAAAAAAAAAGAAAAGAAAAGTAAAGTAAAAATCAAGTTACCAGCTGGGCGCTGTTGAAGGCACCCACGATATAAATGATTTGAATCCAGTGAATACTATGCTATTTGAGCGGGTGTGTTTGTGCCTGTGTGTCCGTTTGTTTATATAAACTTGTAGGTGTTAATTCGGCCTTGTGTAGAAGACTGCTCCAACACTGTTTCTTATATGTTCAAGTTTATAAAGAATGCTATTTGCGTCTGTTTAGCGCGTTAGACTAATGGGGGTGGGTTCGTGTCCACGTCGGTAGCGTGTACTGGTTTACTATGCTATGCAGCAAAGTCTTCAAGAGAGAAGGCGTTTTAATTTTGTTGTGTACAAGTGGTGAATCATGTCCGCCTCAGTTTAAGCAACTATTTTGTACGATGGTTAGAGAGTGTATGTGTAAAGAAGAAGAAAAAAACTAGAGGTGGTGTTAGCTATGAAGTGTAAATAGCTTTGACGACAGCGTTACTCTTTCACTACCGCGTTGGCACATTCCTTCATACGACCAGGTCTTTTTAGAAAACTTGAAGTGGATTCTCGATTGGGTATAGGTCTTTCTCGCGCGCTTTCTCAACATCTTCCGCATCTATGTTTTCTTTCACGCCGCCTTTTGATCCTTAATTCACTTTGTTGTTGTTTATTTAATTCTTTTTTATTTACATGGTTCTATTCATTTATTTTTACTATCGATCGACCCTAAACTAGCCCTAATGCGAATCATCTAAATTGTACTATATATATATATGATGAGTGCTGATGTTTTGCCAGACAAAAAAAAGAAGAAAAAAAAAGAAATTGTTGACTCATGAATAGACATGTATTTCACATATTTGTCCCAGTTCAGATACTAAGCATACACTTTCGTCAGGTTTCCTTAGCCTTGAAATATATTGATGAAATAATTAATTAATTCTTTTCTTTTCTTGTTAGGGCCAAAAGAACGTTCAGCATCCCCTCTCTCACTTATATATAATATATATGTGTGTGTGTTGTGTGTGTGTGTGTGTGTGTGTGGTCTAGGTATTTTAAAGTTGTGCAGGGAGTTACAATTGTATTTGCATTATTCTTCTAGGTGTTGTGGGCTGCATATCACAGGCCCGTGAGTTAGAAGCCTTTTATAAGCCCGTTTTGATTTTGCTTGGGAGTAGAAGTGTATGTAGTCATTTTTGTTACGGGTTTGCGATAAACTTTGTGCTAGGTAATTTCTGCCATAAGTTATTTACATTTAATCGCTCTCCAGAGTTGTGGAATCAGTTGTGAACTTAGGAGTACGGTCGACTGGGAACCCTTCAAATCATCTGCACGTAGAGATAAAGGATACGATATAATATATATATATATATATATATATATTATATATATATATATTATAGTTTACTAGTAATTAAACTGTGACAGAAATTACGGATATAGCTTGAATGTTTCATTTACCGTAATAACGGAATTTCTATTACTCGGTATTGACACGGTTATGGACGAAAATATATAATATATAGATATATATATATATATCTCCTGTCTGAATGAAATAAGTTTAAGGTTGCTTGAAAAATGTATTGCTGCGAGTTCAATCCTCACTATTCCACACTTGTGAAAGTTTGCTAGAACTCAGGTTAAACTAAGTATCTAAACTATTTCATTACATGAATAAACAGATGACATTCTATCCTTTTTGAGAGAAACAAATTATTATACCAAAAATATTAAAGATAAACCTGATTAATACATCCCCAACGATGTTCACATATACTTCAAACTGTTACTACAAAAGTGTAAAATTATAGGTATACAACATATATTCCTTCCTACCTCTAGCATGAAATAACCCTAGAGGATTAATAGTGCCATTAAAATCGCCAACCAACTAAACAATCGTACATGAATAATTAATTCCCAGTTTTTAACTTTATAAAATCTGATAGATACGTACACATTTTAACTGATTCAGAAAAGAGAAATATTTGAAAATACCAAATTTCAAAGTTTTAGCAAAACTTTAGTTAAAAAAGGTTCCGGACCACTATATTTTATACATTGACTAGAAACGGCTATCACCTAGGCTAAAGGGAGACACTCCCCCCAGACCCCCCCCAAAAAAAAACGTGATGTTATGGTTAGCAAGTTAGTGTCGCAGATCCATTATGGTATATTTAATTTTTAAGATATCTAAATAATATAATATAAATCAAATCGTTCGTAAATTTTTCACAAAAAGCAAGAACTGATGATGTTTAATATATATAGTAATATATATACACACACACAGTTTCATCCAAGAATTACATACATAAACACAACTGTCCTTTATATATGTTATAGATTATTCAGGCTTAAAAATTGGATATAAAACGGATATTTAATTAATATCATCATACTGTTTGCACAAAATAGCAAGAACCGTGATATTTTAAATGTGTATATATATATATTTACTTATTGTTGATTGGTTTATTTTGTAGTTTCATTTAGACATAGATACATACAACTGCCCTTTATATATGTATAGATTATATATAAATATTTTAACAGTGTAGAATAGAGAATATTAGAAACAGTATGAAAAAGTTTGAGAAATTACTTTAAAATTGATATTTGAATATTTCGAATGAAACATTGTTCAATTAGTGTTTAGCAATTATATTTTGCTTACCTGATTTTCAATTTGTGTATAATATATATATATATTATTATATATATATAATAATATATATGATTGAGAAAATAAACAATGTGTTTTATTTGATATGGGTTTAGCCGACAATTTTTGAGGATATGTGCTTAATTGAAGTATACCTAAGTTTTGGAATTAATTAGTTAATGATTAATGGAATTTAGGCGGGCATATTATGTTCAAATTAAGGCTAAAACAAATGCTAGAAAATGTTCAATCCATGAATGACATTTCGACCTATAGGTCTCACAGCAAGGTTATAGACATGGGAGACTACTCGTGTTGTGACTCGAACCTCGACTGCCAAGTAATATATATATATATATTATTATATATATATTTATATATATATATATATATTATATATATATATATTATATTATATATATATATATATATCTATTGCAGTCAGGTTTGAGTCAACACGGAGTAGTCTCCCATGTTCTTAACCTTGCTATGAGACCTAATAGCGTCGAAATGTACATTCAGGGAGTTGACATTTTCTAGATTTGTTTAGCCTTACATTTGAACAATATATGCCCGCCTAAATTCATTAATCATTAACTAATTAATTTTCAAATTAGGTATGGACTTCATTAAGCACATATTCCTCCAAAATTGTCGGCTAAAAGCATATCAAATAAACACATTGTTTATTTACTCACTCATAGATATATATATATATATATATAATATATATATATATATTATACACATTGAAAATCAGGTAAGCAAAATATAAGTGCTAACACCTAATTGACAATTGTTCATTCGAAATATTCAAAATACATTTTAAAGTCTTTCTCAAACTTTTTCATACTGTTTCTATATTCTCTATTCATACACTAGTCTAGAAATATTTATTATATAATCTATACATATATAAAGGGCAGTTGTATGTATCTATGCTAAATTGAAACTACAAAAATAAAAAACAAGCAACAACTAAGTAAATATATATATACACATTAAATATCACCGGTTGCTATTTGTGCAAACCAGTATGATGATATGAATTATATCCGTTTATAGCCAATTTTTAACCTGAAATCTATACATATATAAAGGACAGTGGGGGTGGGTATGTATGATATTCTGGTATGGAAACTGTGTGTGTGTATATATATATATATAGATATTAAACATCATCAGTTTTGCTTTTTGTGCAAAAAATTACCGAAGATTTGATTTATTTATATATATTTAGATATCTAAAAAAATTAAAATATACATAAGATCTGCCGACACTAACTGCAACAAACATCACGTTTTTTTTTGGGGGGGTCTGGGGGAGTGTCTTCCTTTCCAGGTGATAGCCGTTCTAGTCAATGTATAAAGAATATAGTGTCGGAACCTTTTTAAACTAAAGTTTTGCAAACGAAAATTTTGTATTTTCAAATATTTTTCTCTTTTCTGAATCAGTTAAATGTAGTACGTATTCTATCATTTTTATAAAGTTAAAAACTGGAAATTAATTTCAATTCATTACGATTGTTAGTTTGGTTTGGCGGTTTTAATGGCATACTTAATCCAATCTAGGTTATTTCATGGCCTAGAGTTAGGAAGCAATATATGTTGTATTACCATATTTACACTTTTTGTAGTAACAGTTGAGAGTAATGTGACATCGTTGGGGATCTATTAATCAGGTTTATCTTATTTTTGTATAATAATTTTGTTTCTCTCAAAAAGATTAGAATAGTCATCTATGTTTAATCATGATGAAATAGTTAGATACTTAGTTTAACCTGAGTTCTTAGCAAACTTTCACAAGTGTGAATAGTGAGGATTTAACTCGCCAGCATAAACATTTTTCAGAAACCTGTAACCTATTTCATTCAGACAGGATATATATATATATATATTAATTATATATAATTTCGTCACATAACCGTGTCAATACCCGAGATAATTAAGAAATTTCCGTTATTACTGTAACATGAAACATTCAAAAAGATATATCCGGTAATTTTGTCACAGTAAATTACTATAGGTAAACTATAATATATATAGTATATATATATATATATATTATATATATATATATATATATCGTATCCTTTATCTCTACGTGCAGATGATTTGAAGGGTCCAGTCGGACCCGTACTCCACGTTCACAACTGATATCCAACAAACTTGGAGAGCCGATTTAAATGTAAATAACTTATGCAGAAATTACACTAGACACAAAGTTTATCGCAAACCCGTAACAAAAATGACTACATACACTTCTATCCAACGCAAAATCAAACGGGCCTTATAAAAGGCTTCTAACTAGCGGGCACTGTGCCATATGCGCCCACAACACCTAGAAGATAATGCAAATACATTGTAACTCCCTCACAACTTTAAAATACCCTAGACACACACACACACACACACACACACACACACACACATATATATATATATATAAGTGAGAGAGGGGACTGAACAGTTCTTGCCCTAACAAGAAAGAAAAGAATACTTAATATTTTTCATCAATGATTCAAAGGCTAAGGAACCTGAGAAAGTGTTATGCTTAGTATTCGGAACTGGACAAATATGGTGAAATAATCATGTTACTTATATGAGTCAACAATTCCTTGGTTTTCTTTTTTTTTGTCTGGCAAAAAACATCAGCACTCAATCATATATATATATAGTACAATTAGATGGATTCGCAATTAGGTAGTTTAGGTCGATCGATAGTAAAAAAATAAAATGAATAGAACCATGTAAATTAAAAAAAGAAATTTAAATAAAAACAACAGACAAGTGAATTTAAGGATCAAAATGGACGGCGTGAAAAAACATAGATTGCGGAAGATGTTGAAGAAAGCGCGCGAAGAAGACCTATTACCAAAATCGAGAATCCACTTCAGTTATTCTAAAGACCTGGATCGGTCATGAAGGAATGTGGCAACGGGTGAGGCACAAGAGTACACGCTGTCTCAAGCAATTACACTTCATACTAACACCACCTCTAGTTTTTTTTCTTCTTCTTTACACATACACTCTTAACCATCGTACAAAATAGTTGCTTAAACCTGAGGCGGACCATGATTCACCACTTGTACACATCAAAAATTAAAACCCTCTCTCTTGAAGACTTGCTGCATAGCATTAGTAAACCAGTACACTGCTACGACGGTGGACACGAAAAACCCACCCCCAGTTAGGTCTAACGCGCTTAAACAGACGCAATAGCATTCTTTATGAAACTAGAAAACCATATAAGAAAACAGTGTTGGAAGCAGCTTCTTCTACCAACAAGCCGAATTAACCACCTACAAGTTATATAAACAAACGGACACACAGGCACAAAACACACCCGCTCCAAAATAGCATAGATTCACTGGATCAAACATTTATATGTGGGTGCTTCAACAGCGCCACTGGTACTTTGATTTATTACCTTTACTTTTCTTTTCGTTTTTTTTTTCTTTTCATGCCACTTAGTTTACATTTCGCTCGTTCCGTCCGAACTCGTATACAGGTTTGTAGTTCGAATTTTTTTCTTTGAGTCTAGAATAGAATGACTAGTAATCGCAAGTTCCTGATCGATACCGGCCCTCGCCAACTCAGCGTATGAGCAGCACATGGATCTGTGATGAGCGATGGTAGTGTGGCGCTCCACCTCAGACGCTAAGATAATCTCATTGGTCTAAAGGAGAGAGATCTGCGCGTATCTGCTGATTACCGACTTTAGCGACCTCGGACTAAACTTACAAATATATATATATATATATAATATTATAATAAATATATGAGGAAATAACAGAGGGAAAAAACGACAAATGTGAGTAAATTTTGAGGAACACAGTAGATAAAAACAATACAATATAATTTAATATTTTCGCCTTTGAAATGTACGGGTTTCTGAAATTGCAAAATAAGCCTCGTAAATTCACAAAGCCCGAAATATTGATTCAATATGTGTGCCTTTATCCGCTGTGTTCCTCAATCACTCAGCACAAACGCTCACATCTTCTCAGTGATATTACACAGCCTGTCGGTTTGAGCCTATAGAATATTGCCAACTTGATGAAGAGGTAACACCCTTTCCCAATAGAGCCACCTTTAGGCCGTTGGTAGCGACCGTGATGGCTGAGTGGTCTGTGACCCGGTAGTAAGGTTCCGTGACATGCAACACTCCATTTCGGCTGCACTTTGTTGGGTATTCAAAATTGTTAAAAATTCAAACATCAATTTTTTAACAATCGTTTTAACTCCTTTTTTCTATTTAACCCATAGAGGGATACTAACAAGTTACTACCATACGGCCAGGGTGAACTGGGAAGTAATGCGATGAATGGCACTCCACGCTCCCCATAGTCCGGGATTGGAACTCACCAATAGATGAATTAATGTCTCAGCCAGAGACTCACGGGCGATCAGAGAGCCCCAACTGATCAAGCCCGTTACCTAATATGGATTTGTCCGACCCCGTTATTCCTCAAAATTCTCTTATGGCTAACTGCCCAAACCGTTTATGATTAGCGTGCTAGAAAGCTAGAACTGAGGGCCAACAACCACTTTATGATAGAGAGTTAATAGTTTTTTCTTCTAATTGTTATAGACATGGAAATTATGAAAAATATTTCTACTAATTTAATGTTCTAGGTATGATGCAAACTGAATCTATGATGAGGCTTCCAATTTTGGAGCTCTGGGGAGGTGGAGGACCCCTTTCATATCATTACATCCTGGTCCACTCCGACTCGGAGGGTAGTAGCTGTTAGGTCACATTTATGGTCAAATAGTATGTTTATAAATCAATGAAAAATATTCGACCAGTTTTATTGATTACACAGAATTAATGAAAATTACTTAACGCCAATCTAATACACATGAAGTTTTATTTCTTTAATTTATGAGTTAAACATGAAGTTAATGGAAAATTATTACAACATTCTATGATAAATTACTGAAATGATTACTTCAACGGAAAGTTAAACTGTATTGGGACGCTCACGTGCGTTGTAAAGTTTGAAAAATGAAATTGAATCCGACGATATGTTTGAAAGGATTAAATTACGTTAATTTTCAGTTGTGTTTCGGCCCAGAGTTTGTCATGTACACATGTATTAGATTTATTATTTTAATAGAAAATAAAATGAAAATTTATAAAAATGTTAAGGCATACCAAAAGAAACGGTCTTCCTCAAGGGAAAAAATGTTTGATATTTGAAGTTAAACCGCGTCAAATACAGAGAATTTTGAAGTGTTCGAAAAAAAATGCTTTTTCTTTAATTTTTGGAAAAACACACTATAGTGTGGAGAAAACAATGATATTTGATGACGGTACGTACTAAGTAAAAATATTCTTGGCAGAGTGACATTTGAAAAAAGTGGAATTTTTGATTTCATAAAATAATATTATTAGTGTGTCAAAGAAAGTATTAAGAAACTGTTAATATAGATGAAAATTTGTTTTTTAAAATAGTGAACACGTGTATTATATGTGGGTAAATTATTTTGTTTGTTTTTAATGATGATATAGTGATCATTTAAGTGAAATTTGTCATAATAAAATTTAAATAAGAAAAAAGTGTGTTAATATTTTTCGTTTTGAAAAGAAAGCCCTTGGAAAAATATAAATAGATTGTTGTCACATGTTTTTTAGTGGGCGGTATAGTTAGGTAAGTGTTAAAAAAAATTTAAATTTTATATATATAGTATATATATATATATATATATATAATATATATGAGAGAAGAGAGAAGAGAGAGAATCAATTGCCGCTTTAACTTTGGATTACAATGGCATTAATGGAAGTTACGCCGAAAGTCCCAATATCGTCCAAGATAAATGCAAAAATGTAAACCGTGATTATCTTGTGTCGCTTTATCCACCGAATCCTTTTTTTTTATAAGTGTCGTTTCAACCTCAGCTAAATAATGACTATTCCATTTTAATTATAAAGAAGGAAAAAGATAAATGATATGCTACACATAAAATATACAAGAAAAAATAAAGAGAAGGAATATAGAGAGAAACGGTAGCGAACCGGAAGCGATAATCTAATCCGTTTCAATCGAACATAATTAAAAAGATGCAAATTAAGAAAGGAAAAAAACGAGAGAGGTTAAATCAAGATTGTTATATTTTTACATTTTGAACTATTTAGCAATAGCTCTTCAGAAATATATCAAACGTTGTTAATAATTAATTATCACACTGTTGTATATCTACAGCCCTGCCTAGTCAAACACTGAATGCTTGCATTGCCTGTAACAATATGGAGAATATGTGAAGTTACGTACGAAATGTATGATTAGTGGATTAGCACACAGTAGCACACACCTGTCTCGTCAGTATTTATCCAGTCACTGAGGAGCACGGTGTCGAAATTCTCCCCCCGAAAAGTTACGAGCACATTTTCGTACGGACGCTATTTCTAGGGAAACACAAGCAAATCAGCAGGTTTAGCCAAGAAGAACAAGCGCCTAAACATCTCCACCAAGCAAACTCTCATTAGATGTTCAAGATATCCGAACATTGTATGGTGTAAGAGGCAGCGCGCGAGTTGCCGTAATGTTATCGTCGTCGAAATGGATTCTTAGAGCTGAGTTCCAAATCCTAGACAAGCTGTTTGCACTTGACGTTGTGCTAATACTCACGAGAAAAGATAAAATGAGTGCGGGATGTCAGAATTACTGTTGGATTAAACACATAGTGCTAGGTTTGACTGACCTGTATTTGATTCATAATTTCCCAGAGTCCAAATTTGGAACTTCACCACATGATATTAATGTCATACGCAGACATTAAGACCCTTAACCATCCGCCTTCTAGCATATATGATAAAAAAGGTTGGACTTGCCATAAGTCAATAGGGTTAAAAACAATCAAAGGTTGCTAGGGCTTGACCTGATCAGCTGATTGATCAGAGGAACCTCCTCTGACTGGCCGTCTATCTTAAAACAAAAGGAGCATTACAAGTAATTAACACGAAGAAAACTTAGTTCCAGCCACCAGAATCCTTTCCGCAAGCATTACGGTCAGCAACTTGGCATCAACAGCGACTTCGTTTTTTTTGGGGATGGGGGTCTTTACTCATCTGCAGCAAGTGCAGTACGTATCAAAATCCCCGTCAACAGGGTTACATTTGCAGTTATTCAACTCCATTACCAGTCCACATAAAGCCAGAGTAGTATCCATATAACTGTGCAAAATTTGATAATGATAGTACTTGAGACTATAAGGATTATCTTTATTCGTTGCCATAAAATATATTGATGTGAGTACCGTCGCTTTTGGGTTAGTGTAGAAAATGATTTGAGTTCTGCGGTTGTTGAATTCAAATCCGAACCGTGAGTATTGGCACTAGGATAACTTTGCGTAACCTTCAATTTCGATTACGCAAAACGGTGGGAAGAAGGCCTTAGAACTGTTTGCCCCGTTAGACCTATGATGTATAGAGGGGTTAGGCTGACCTCAGGTTGAGAAATCCTAAATTTAAAGTCTGAAATAAAATATGATCACCCAAAAACTATACGTCTTGAGTTTGTCTCTAAAAAACTATGACAACCTTGGTTATCTAAGAACCAGAGAACCTTACCAGCATCTTGAAAAGATCAAAACCAGAAGTTAAGAGAAAGCAGAACCCAGACGGATAGCCAGAAATACCAGCCAGGAAGACAGCTACGCCCAAAAAGTAAGAAGATTGATATGAGGTAAACCACGATATCTTCCCGTGACGGAATACAGAAAGCGAATAGACTTAGAAGTATGAAGACAAACCACGGATGTCTCTTCGTAAGAAGAATAGAGAACAGACCAAACCCCTGTCCATAATATATATATATTATATATATTATATAATATTATATATATATACAAGGCAGAGAATTGGAGTGCTCGTGGTCAATGGTTGTCGAAGAAATGGGACACGACGAAACGATTTCAATCCTGGCGAAGCCTGCATGAATGTATATGCACTTAATACCCTTGGGAAAGTATGAATTCAATTATTCTCTCTCCAACTATGGGTAAATATAGAGCGGACTAGCGCTTCAACCTTGGTATGGCAACCTGGTTCTAGAGAAGAATTGAAAAACTCTGAATTTCAAACCTGGGAATTCGGCTTTAAAAATTGACCATGGTGGCACGTCCTGTTCGTTCGGAAGAGTTGGTAAATAAACAGGCCGTACGGTATATAAACAAAACCAATAATTAATTGCAAATCATTAATGTTTACGTAAGAATACTGAAACTCCAGTCAAAAACAAACGATTATTATTTGAATAGAATAGCTTATCTTTAAACCATATAATTGTGTATAGATTATTAGTATTAGAGAGAATACATAACATAACGACTGACAATAATTAGATTTTAGTTCAGATAAAAAGTTTGATCAAAAACAAATATTGAAATATAAATAGTTGACTATAATCAACATTTACCAACAAATCAAAATTTCGCCTTTCGATAACCCACCAAATGTTTAATATGCGTGAAACAAATAAACCAAAGCGATTTATATTTTATATAAATGGAGGATCGTCATTTGTTTGTAACCGAAATTACGTACAGGCTTTCTCATAATACTCCAAAACCGTCAATACTTAGAATTAAAGAACAATTAATATTAATAAAATTTTAATAAGCGCTGTTCCCTTATAATTCAACTATTTGAATCCTTTCCATGGTAATAATGGACAATTTAGATAAATAAATATATTTATTTGAATTAAATATTTTTTGTTTTTTTTTTTTTTTTTTTTTTTTTTTTTTTTTTTTTTTTTTTTTTTTTTTTTTTTTTTTTTTTTTTTTTTTTTTTTTTTTTAACTAATAAACTATGAAATTATTTGTTTTAAATTGTAATAAATGGAAAAAATATTTGCGAAATTTAATCATCTAGAAAATTATTTTTTACTCTCGCCTTTTTTCAGTAACAATAAGATAACATGAAAATGTTTATGAATAGATAATGCATACGATTTTATGTAAAATATTCAAAATAGTTATTAATCAATAATTTAATAGATGCACCGCCACATTTATTTGAGGGGACTAAGTTTCCATATGAAATTTGTTTTATTATTTTTACACTCTAATAAAATTCATTATTTACTTAACTCATAATAATAAACCCTCTGATACTTAATTTTCACTCATTAGTTTTAACTGGTAATTTTTACTGATCTGTATGATAGCATGTCTCCTCGGGTCGCTGTGGACCAAGTATCTGCGCTAATCTTGCAAAGTTTATGCGTATAGATTGTTAGATTTTCCTCTAACCCAGTTCCCCAAATATTTTTATAGTTGTTGTTGGTTGAATTTTACGGCATGTCAAAACTTATTGACTTATTCTATGCAACAAAACGTTTAGTTTTAAATTCTCGATGGGGACTCAATTTTTCTTTTTAACTCGATTTTTTAAACATTTTTAACTCATTTTTTTCTATTAACCCTTAGAGAGGATCTACAGGTACGACAACTCTGTGTCAGAGAGGGTCTGGAAGTAAAGTGATGAAGGTATGCTTCATATTCCTCAGAGCTCCAGAATTGAAACTTCACCATCAGATAGAGTTTAACGTCATCCGCATGACATTAAGACCCTCAACTGTCCCTTCTAGCTTCATAACATAAAAAAAGGCGGTAGTAATTGCTATTAAGGCAAAGTGTAGGACAATCAAAACTGTAGCTCGACATAGCCCAGCCGATTGATCGGAGGGCATCTCCGACCGACCGCCCATCTTAAGTAAAGACCAAAGTGAATGTTGCATGCCTTAGACTCTCATGTCACCAGGGTTCATCCTATCAAGCATACAGTAGCCACCACGGCCAACAGTGCTCCATGGATGGGAAAGGTTTACCCCTCTGCAGAGGTAGCGGGTGTATTCTTCTGCCCCAGTCGACAGCTATAGTAATAGTAGTAGTGACAAGTGTACTTTATTTAGGAATATCAAGTAATAATTTAACTTAGTTTGTTTGAAAAGCATTTATCCCATGACCATGGATTGAGTTGCTGATCTGCCCAGCCAAAACCCTCAGCGTTCTACGTGCTCTAACTTCTGCTGTGATGGCACGTTTCTTGAACTCATACGAGAATACTCCCAAATCATCGACTTTATAGAAATGGTTAGTTATGATCGTTAAACGAATTATTCAAAGCGATCGTTAATCAAAATATTATAGCGTGTCTTGTGTTAGCAACCATGCCAATAGTATTTAATTTTATCAAATATGACCTACTTATTTCCCGGGTGCTTCTACTTGATAGCGGGCGTTATGTCGAGTGTTCGCCACTGGAAAATTGTTTATAACCTAAAATACCACAGACCAATATTACTGTTGCGAGTTCGATCTTTAACATTGCTGCTTTCTCTTGTGTGTACGAAGCAACATTAATTTCAATCGTCTAATGGTTAGAGTCGTAGGAAATGACTCGTCGACCAGAGTTCAATTCCGGAAGAACTTTTTGCATTTAAACTAGCGCCAATACCCTGGTTAGGCTAACCAGTCTAGGAGAGGAAAACTCGACATTCAACCTGTAAACTCCGCTTAATAACTTGACTTGCGTCCGCATCCTGCTCTGCGGAGGGGTTGGTAAATATATACTTTTATATCTTTAATTAGCAGTTACCTGTGAATGCCACAGTGATAATTTGATTATTTCTTAATTGTACGACCGTTATAATCTTGCAGCACCCTCTGGTTAAAAATGAGACCGTCCAAATCGCAATTCCATGCGGTTCAAATTGATTAGTTTGCAAATGAAATGCAAAAATGTAAATAGTATTTATTGTGTTGCTTCCTCCCCAAAATCATTTCTTATGAGTGTCGTTCACTCATGAATGTGTGTCGTTTGAAACGGAGGGTATAATCGAAAATAGAAAACTGAAACTGACTCCCAGTCTTCACGCGAATTTTCCTGATTTACTATATTAGTTAAATAGGAGTTAAATAATTAAATTATTATTTCTGTTAATGGATTTCTTTTGAAAGATTTATGCCCGAGATTGTTCTCATATCAATTAAAATAAAACCAAGCAATTAGAAATCAATAATACTGAGCCACATTTATGAAAATAATTTTTTAATATCAATATGCAAATTAACTTCCGTCAAACTGTAAATATATATATAAATACAATTGCTTGTTATCAGTATTCTAACATATGGTTCAACAGTATTGATAAGTAAAATAATTTTTATTAATAATTGATCGCTTAAAATTAAAAAATAAAATCATGGAGAATATGACACAAATAACTAAGTTAATTGTGACTTGAATGAGATATGTTTCGTTACAATCAACAATCACATATAATAAAATATTATACTTATCCACATGTCCTGCCTAGTATTTAAATTGTATATTCATGTATTGGTCAACGCTATTTTTCCTTTAGACCCTCAAGAAAAAAATTAAAATTTTTATGTGTTTTTGCAGAATCTTTGATATACCACAGTATGATTGATTAATTTTTACAACGTTGATATGTTTACTTAAGAGTTATTGCTAAATAGTTTCAAAATGTGAAAAATATAATAATCTAGATTTAACTTGCCACTCTTTTTTCCCTTTCTTACTTTTTAAAAAAATATTTATTTCCTTTCTTTAGCATAAAAAACGAAGGTGTATAATTTAGCTGAGTGACGACACTCCATGAGAAATTTATTCGCCGGATAACAATACCAGATAATCGATTTACACCGTTTTGCCATTTCATCTTGGACGATTTGGAATATATCGTTTTTAACCAGAGGGATGCTGCAAGATGATAACAGTCAAAAGATTAACCGGGTAGCTTCAGTCGGATAGAGTGTCACGCCATATAAACACAAGTTCCTGTTCGATACAAATCCTCGCCAAACTCAGTGTATGAGAGCCACAGGGATCTGTGTGTAAAGGAGTTGGTGGTAAAGTTCGCTCCACCGAGCATGCCGAAGAACAATCCTTAGGTTCTAGCGCTAGTGAAAAAGAGAATAGACTCCTCGGTGTTGGCAGATACCGACTTTAGCCACCCTGACACTTTAATAACATATATTGAGCTTCTGCTTAAACGTAAAAGATCTTGTAGGTGACCAGAAACAACCGAACACCCACACACACACAAACCAGCTCTTCAAGCCAAGGAAGTAGTTCAAGCCTGCTAAAGACTATTCTTTATTTCTTATCCATGCCTGTTTCATAATGGCAACGTTTGACTGATATACTGGGTACTTAATACGAGTATTAATATTTCAGATTTTACGATCCCAATCTAGTCGTCTTGCGTCAAAGAAAAGGCTGGAATAAATATATCTGGCTCGAGAATGTATAGTAAACGAACTTTACAAATGAATTTAGCATATCTATTATTATAGTAAAGCTGAATAAATCAATGATTGTTTGCAAAGGCTTTTTGCATATAGTTAATACACAAAAATACAGCCCAAAATATTCCTAGTTTTGGGATTAAGTTAGTTATTTTTAAATTCCACTTTCAATTTGGTTCTATTAGCTCGTATGATAATGAAGTAAAAAAATCAGCCCTCCTCTCTTTCTCTCTCTCTATATATATCTAGTAATGTATATATATCTGATTAACTCCTCTTTTATATATGTAGTTCTCTGTGAGAGTTACAGAGACTTTGGAGTGTGAGCCAGAGACGAATCTTATTTGTATGTTAATATCAAGTAGCTAACGGTTAGCTTATATTACAAGACGAGTAGATTTTTTTTATTTAATGCAAATTTCACCAAATTATCTTTAAATGTTGGGGTTTTTTGTTGTTTTGTTGTTTTTATCTCCGTCATATTATTTTTTAATCTAATGTCGTTTAGGCAAACTAACTTTCTTCCTGATTACAATTATCTTTCCATCTATATAGTGACAACAGGTCACTTTTTTTAGTATAACACTATGAATACTTGTATTTATGCAGAACATATTAGAATTTTAGTGATAGTAAGTGCTCACATTAATGCCATCTTATGAAATACACAGAACGAACTTTTTAGCCACCGAAAATATATAAGTAAGTAAACAGACTATTGAATTTTAATGTGAGCTTGTAATATTTACCTGTGTGTGTTAAGTGAGGTATGTGGTTGTAGTGACTTCTATCAGTAATATCATATTCTAATAGTCTGCCTGTTCGCAGCGAGGAACCAGAATGCACGCTGAGAGATATGTCTTGCCATACCCACCCATCTATTAACCTTCCCGACCCCCGGATCCTATTAGAATTACAAGATTAACATTTAATCAAATTCCCACATTATTCTTTTGTTGGACTTTTATTTATTTCATTTTCCTGTTGTTCTTTAATATTTTTAACGTCACGTCGAGACCAGATCCCAAAACTTTCCATCTGTTTTCTTTTTTGTTTCTCTTAATTTTTTAGATGAATTTGATAATTTGTATTGGAATTATTGCGGGCTATTATCCTCATCGTTTTTTATTACACAAATTTCGGCCGATATACATCCGATCTTCTTCTGGTATTCTCCTATCGAAATCGTTCGAAGTTCCGTGATGGCTCCCCTCACGGAACTTCGAAACCTTATTCATCGACAGGGGTAGACTGTACTCCTTTCGTAACCATGCACCCGTCATGTGTTAACCAGAAATGAAAGCAGCTCTACCCCGTGAAGGTTTCGCGTTACGAAGTTCCGGTGAAGGCTCCCGATTTTGTTTTAGTTATTTTTCTTTGGGATCAGGGGGGTCCAGTATTACGCTTTAGTAAAACTATACGAAAATTGTATATCGCTTGAATTCCATTTGATCAAATCTCTAAGATCATGTTCAACAGCAATGAGAATGACAGAAAATCTCTTGGAATCTCATTTCCAAAATAGACTACGAGATAAAATAAAGGAGAAAACAATACTGATTTAAAGCGCTTTGGCCCAAAATCAAATCTCTTGCTAAAGGGAACTCTCTTAACGGCTTGCGAGACGAAAACTTAACAACTGACCGCGTATCCACTTCAGGCCTTCCCTAAATCTGAAAGCAGACATGAACAGTTATGAATCTTATTGATAACAGCTAGCACCGGACGTATTAGTAATAATTTATTCCAAATTGTCCTTCTCCTAAACGGTTTGCCTGACCTAGCTAGGAGCCCAGTCGCGCACTATTTTTCCCCGTGAGTAGAAGAGTAACAGAGATGCATGATAGGTACGCCTTCTGTGTCCCTGAGCACAAAAATCTAAAAGGACGCATTAAAATAATCCACGCATCCGGGTGTTTTCTTTTTCAAAACCTAGCTATTCCCAGCTTACTGTAAATACATTTCGCATACGTTCTTAGAAAATGAATTAAACTGTATGAGTACAAGGTAAGGGTTAGATATAAAAACTATAATTGTTAAACTTTAGTTGGTGACTACTCAAATCTCCCGGGGATCTCATTCAAATCAAACATACTTTCCAGGAGACACTAAATTAAAAAGCTATCAGCATCACGGAAGAGATTAATCAAGCATTTTGAAAAAAAAGAATAATGCGAAGTAAAATGCTATCAGCTTCAGGCGGATTTAACTCGCTTGCCGAATTCTTTTACGTGCTGATAAACCGCTTACACAACTCGCACATTAAGTAATGGTAACATCAGAAAAATAAGTAAACTGAATACTATTTGCCATTCACATTCCACATCACAGATCCCGTCCACGTGGGATGACGCCTTGGCCGATTTTGCTTGCCAAGTGAAATAATGGGCAAAGAAAAAAGAAAAAAAAAGCAACAAATGCAAATAGTTTACCGACTTATAGTTCATAAGCGGTTTGGTTTCACCTGTTCTCTGAATACTGATTTTTCAAGTTTTATTCAAGAGCGGTCAAAGTGTAATATAGTGACTGATCACTACTCAATGTAGTTACCCCTTCACACCGGCTTAATGATTGATTATGATTGATATACGGCAAAGATACAGAACCAAAACATGAAAAGACATTTCATGTAAAGATGGATTTACATTGCATATACTAGCAAATATATGCACCCTCCGGTAATCTCTCTACTTTTTTT
>CM042142.1:8082043-8226817 GCA_023376005.1 Doryteuthis pealeii | reverse complement strand
GCGACACGCAGAACATGTTGCTTTTGAACCTTTATTGATTTTTGGTCATTACGTTATGTTATTACATCACTTGCCAACCGCACAATCTATGGAAATGTGACTGAATAGGGTATTTCTTGTATGTGGCGGAGCGTCAGGTGTACTGTAGCGAGACTGATCGTCTAACTCTTCACGCGCGCGCGCGCGTATATTCTTATTAAGCGCATATTGCATCGAGGACCGTGATGCTGCCCCACGACGTTCTATTATCTCTAAAGAGACCAGATTATTGTGTGTTATCCGAGAACCCAGAAGGTTGATATCTGTCTACCACAGTGAGTCATCCCACGCAAACTCTTCTCACTGCGTATATTATTCTAACTCTTAAAGAGCGAGCATGTCTCATCGCCTAACGACTTCAAACCATTACACCAACGCCGCCTCCACTATATAATATATATATATATAATATATTATAATTATTAATTATATGATCTGACTGATGCTTCAGCCCTGAAACCAATGCCATGCATGTGAAGGT
The DNA here is from genome assembly GCA_023376005.1 of Doryteuthis pealeii. Lineage (NCBI taxonomy): Eukaryota > Metazoa > Mollusca > Cephalopoda > Myopsida > Loliginidae > Doryteuthis > Doryteuthis pealeii. The sequence goes on along the minus strand of CM042142.1, from coordinate 8,226,297 downwards.
TTTTTCACGGCGGAATGCAAACTAAATAATATGTATACAGATAATTGAGTGATATAGAAGTTTCACGGATGCTTTCGTAATTTATTGAGTATGGTTATAAGAAATAAAATAAATTCGTATTTTTTGTTTTTTAAAGAATGTATGAAGGGTGAATGTAAGTATGCAAATAGAACGAATTATTTAAGCACACACTCACCGATACGTTATGGTCCAATAATAATGTAAATGATAGACACTGGGAAGTATTAAATGCTCTATTCATACCATCGCTTATTAAAAACACACACAAATTATTTTTTCTTTCCCCCCACACCCACCCCCCCCTTTTTGTTTTATCTTTTAATATCACAACCCTCCGTAACGAGCAGAATGGCGACACAAGGGTCAATTTCGTTACAGCCGGAGTGGAGAGCCCCGCGAGTCAGAATCTATGTGGTGGTTTCCATTACTAATTTATATATCCAACCAACCTTAAGTCATGAGACACGATGTAGCAATGTGGATGGATCGAGAACACACCCGGTTCTCTATGTGACGCTCGCTGTTACGCAAATGAGGAATGTATCTCTTTATCTATCATACTATCTGTATCTTCTTTTTACAATATTCTTCTACAGTATATTCCCGCATAAACTTCGGTCTTTCACTTCGCAAGGGATTACAATCTATACATCGCGGTCCGATGAACCATCGATTAAGACTAGAGAGAAGAGACTCCAGTTGATCGACGCGTGTTAATCAAATAAAACGTGTCGAAGACGGAATCATATGAGTCACTGTTAATGATACTATTTGAGCGACGCGAGCGAGGAGGTGTCAGGACGCCTGGTTACGCACAGCAACTCTATATATCTCTGTTTCGCAGTATGTTTTTATTCAGCACTCTCGCGAGCTGTGTAGAGTAATCTAAACGCGCGCGAAAGCGTACCATCCTCGCCCCACTATGTGTATAGACCCCCCCTTAATCCATGGGCGTAACTGAGCGCCAATATGGGTGTTTGACGCATACCCATAGGCCGTGGTGAGGTAGGCCTGTATTCTCCTCTTTCCACACTCCGCTTCTCTATGGAGTACGTCCATGAATGGACAAGCCGACAGTAGTTGGTGTCTCACGCCGTGAGAGAGATATCGGAATAATAAGAGTCTCGTGCGATCTGAGAACTCACACTCTGGCCCCAATGACGAGAGCGCAACTACTTTTATGTAATTACTTTGTGACTGACGTGAATCTGAACGAACTAAACGTCACGAGACGCGGTGGCTGAGTGTAATATGTAACTAGTGGTATGATGTATGTACGAGAGACCCGTACATCACATCGCGCACGGTCTGCGAGATAAATCATGGAGAACTGTTCGTACCGGTATAGGATAACGCGTCATCGAGTCTAGATGTCGACCACGCTGTAATATAGTAAGAGCGAAGTATATCACAGCGACTACCGGTTTTTCGGCGCGAACTTCCAGTTTAGCAAGACTTCGTAGAACTACATAGACCACATTGAACAATATAAATATATTCGCTGATATGACTTTCAGACTGCGAGCATCGAAGAGTGTAATGCGTACCCACTTCTCACGCTCGTCACAGTCTGTTCAATCTTATCATACTAAGAGAGCGGCATATCAAGTCCAACTCTGATTCCCGCCCTCGCTCTCGCCACGCATTGTGTAGAGTAGATAAATCAAGGGGCAATTCTCGCAATGTCTATCGGCTCTCTGTATTGCCTCTCCGTCTTCCGAGATATCTGAGCGGTTTTACTCTCTCTTGAGAGGACGGAGCGCCAGAGGCGTGTATCTTAGTACCACGGTCTACTATTTCAATATCTCATTTAAATATATTCAGAAATTAAATAAACTCTTTAATTAATTTTTGTACAGAAAAGCAAGTTCCGAATGATATGAATGTGTACATATATTTGATTAATTGCCTTATTTGTTTTTCATAGTTTCTTCTGGAGACATAACAATACAAAACTATCCTTCTAAATTTGTATTTGATGGAGAATTCGGTGTCTCTGTCTGTAACCGTTAACTGTCCACACATACCTCCAAAATCGTAAAATACATTGAATAAAGAAACTACCCTGTATTATATCATTTTAAATTCTAATCTTACTAATATGTTCAGGCATATTAATGGAACATATAGAAAATGTTCCTTATGGAACTATTCAACACGTTATGTAGAACTCCCTTTCCTGTTGTCAAATAATATGACAAATTTAATTAATAAACTAGTGAAATTGATTATAAAGAGGTAACAGTTTTACTATAAATGGAAAAACATATTGCAATCAATTTTTAAAGTTATGTTTTTACTCTCGACCTTTTTTCTATTAGAGTTTAACGTAAAAGTGTTTTAAAAATAAATACCAGACGATTATTAATTAAAAGAAAATAATAGTAACTTTCCTCGATGGGGAGCCGTTGGATTAATTGTATAGATAATTATTGAATTAATAATAGATTGCACGCCACAATTGTAATTTGAAGGGGACAGAAACTAGTTTATATTTTGAATGTTTTTTCAACTCATTTTAAAAAATCTGAATTTACTTATGATACAAAACCCTTGAAATTGGAATTTTTAACTCCCAAACTCCTTCAGGCAATGTCTTTCAAAAAATAATTTTACACCGCCTACAGGGCCGTTTTTTTCTAGTATAATGATTTAACATTTCATTACTATGCTCTTATGTTGTACATTGGTGAATTTCACATTTTGGTATAGCAATTCAGCGTCTGCCGTCGTAAATGACGTCAGTTAATTCATATGGTGGCATCACTGAAGAGACGCTTCGTGTGTTGGGGGCTCATTACAGTTGGACTGAGAAATGGAGAATTACATGCGGGGTTCATTTTAGCTGCATTTTCAGCGAGGAGGGTGGGACTTGAAAAACCGAATAAAGGTCGGGAGGTTGTAAGGTGGTGGCTGCTGGGGGGTGTTCCAGGGATAGCGGTAAGGGATGAATGCGGTTCGAGGAACCGTACTTTAACTCTGAGAAGTCCTCAGTTTGTTTGAGGGAGAGTTTGTTGGTGACATGAACAGCAGTTAGTTTGTTTTCAAGTCAGCAATAGTGTATAATATAATAGAGAGGAAGGAGGAGAGAGATTTAATGCATAGGGCGGTTTTGTTGCCAAATTTATGCGATAATGGAGCATACACAAGGACACATGAACGTAATAGATATAGGTGTTCTATGTTAAGACCAGGGCTAAGTGTGGAAGCAGTTAATCGCTAGGCTGGGCCGGCTTAATCCTCGGTCAAAGGCGACAGTAACATAGAATAATAATTAACACAGCTTTAACACTTGTCCCAGTCATGCGTCAGTGCAATGGGAAAAGTTATATCCCACATGGATTGAATAAAGGGTTGGGTCAGAGTTCCGTGAAGGTTCTCGAGTCTAATGAGAAAATACCCGAAGAAGGCCGGAGGGCACATCGACGGCAAAAACATTTTTACAGATACAAAGATAAGGACAATAGTCGCGAAATAATCCAAATAATACCAATTAAAATACATATAATCCTTTATTAATATTCTTATTAAATTCGTTAGTATTAAAAAAATCTAAAATTTCATACATTAAAACTTAAATATTAACAACCAGAGGGCGCACGTTCTTGATAGTAATAACATAACATCACCGCACACAATAACACTTTATACATTTAGATAGATATAATTATGTATCTCATAACGTTACGTTATAAAAAAAGAAAGAAATTATGTAATAAATTTATCATTGCTTTTAGATTAAGGAAATCTTATTCTCTTTTTATTTTCTGTGGAATAAATGTGAATTTGTAATAAAATTAACAATCACTTTATTATATTTGACTTGGGTGGATCTTCTTGAAAACACTCACACACTCCTACATCCAGTCATTTACAAATGAAGCACATTCAAGCAACTCGACCATATATAGGGAGAGTCTCCGTAGCCTTTAGCTAACGTGCTGGACTGCTCTGTCATAGCGAGTTCGAACTACAGATAGGCTGTCAGGTTCCCTTTCGGATTAATACTCTTGGGAAAGGTATGTATCTGCCCTTCCACCCAGCTATGTGTTAAATAGTTATACTACTACTTCTCTACAAACATGGCTTTGGCTTTAGCTTACCACGAAGGTTGATATGCCATTAAACAAGAAACCACTTATAAACACGATTGTGAACACAAACACACGCCTACGTATGGTTATTAAAAAATGACGATTTCCAACTGTTTCAAACGATAAAATTCTGAATATTATTATTTAATAACCTACGATTTGAATCTTTAGTAAGCAAGAAAAAAAAAATGTTTACTGCATTTCTTAAGGTATACATCTTTGCTCGAATACAACTTTTACTTAGAATTATCAAACACCTCTCGAAAACCTACCTTCACGCTATCCTATATCTCTGTTTGAATATATATATATATATATATATATATATAACTAGACAAAACGTGACCCGTTGGGTCACCCATTGAACTCTAAAGGTAAGATAATTGGGAATTAAATTAAAAAAATAAATACGGACGCAGAGAATTAAAAAAAAACAAAAAAAAAAAAACAAATATTTGTAAGATTTCTTAAGGGAACGTTTTACCTAAATCTAAATTGAAATGGACCTGATTCGGGCTCGCTGCTGCTGAAAAATGTCCCTTTCACATTTACTCTCCAATCTCTCTTTACACACCCAGTAGAAACTAATATATATAACGAGGAGGTAATCAAAATATACATAGGGAGGGGGAAAGTGACATGTAGAATGTAGCAAATTACGATTAATTAGAACCAATTAAATTGATTCTTCCCAAACATAACTCAATCCTAGAACTAACAATATCTTTATGATTCTGTCATTATACTAAATAGGGAAAAAGCCTTCAGCAAACCACCATTGATTCACTCAGCTTAAGTATATATATATATATATATATATATATAATAGAGAGAGAATATCTATCTGAGCCAGCTATTTAGCCTTAGTACAGCAAGTAGTATAAGAGATGGAAAACTGAATACAAACCAGTTTTACTCCGCTTAAAAATAGACATTATATCGCATCCAGCGCATGTCAGAAGGGGTTGGGTAAATACATAAAATTTAATTTAATCAATTTGATAAATTTTCACATTCATACAATCACCAGATATCATTACGCGAGTGCAACGCCTACACAAAGACACATGCAAACATCTCCCCCACACACACACGACACACGTACCAGAAATATGGAGTCTTTATATACTACTGTTTACAATAACCCAGAGAGACCACATTCTTCGTTTAAATTAAAAAAATAAAAAAATAATTTATTTTCTGCCCTCTTTTATGTATCTCCTTTCGAAATTCATACGGCATTTGGGGTGGTTGAGTACACAGATGCAATATAATCATTGACCCTTGGGTACACACCCATGTTTAGAAACACTTGCACAATGAATACATAGGTTCATAAAAACGGAAAGAAAAACAACACAAACAAATAACGAACAAAATAACTGGATTTTTTTAGTAGCAGGTGAGGACCGAATGTATGAATTGTTGGACTCGACTCGGCTTTGTGTCTTAGTCTGGCACACGCTGTTGCTTACCGCACCTGCCGTTACTATGAGGTCTTTCATCTAAGAAGGCTTAAACATTTGTCCGAATTTTTGAGTTTCGGTCGATGTGCCTTCCAGCCCTTCTCAGGTGTTTTTTTTTAGATGAGGCTTGATAATTTTTATTTGGATTGTTCGAACTGTTATCATCTTCATTGTTATATACAACAACGTTTCGGTCGATGTGCCCCTCGGCATTATTCAGGTGTTTTTTTTGTTTTTTTTGTAGAATTTTTGAGATAAGGCTTGATAATTTGTATTGTTTGGATTTTCCGGGCTGTTATTGTTATATACACAACGTTTAGGTTGTATTTCTTCAGGTGTTTCTTGTTAATTTTTTAGAATTAGTATTGATAACTTGTATAATTTTAATTTATCGAACTGATGTCCTCATTTTGTTATATACACAATGTTTTGGTCGATGTGCCCTCCGGTCTTCTGAATAAAGGACTCGGTTCGACGAGAAACGCCTAAAGAAGCGGAGAGCACATCGCCAGAAAGGTTGAGTATATAAGAAAGATGAGGACAAACAGTCGAAAAATCCAAATGATACAGAGAACTTAAACAGGTTGAATGAAGGAATAACAAGTCGTTTGTTGTACTATAGTCCAGTGCTCATTGTTGTGTAATGGTTAGAAAGCTAGTTTCGCAGCCCCATTAATACTGAATAGCGAGTTCGATCATCGCTGGATGACCCATACTTGCAACCTTGTCACATTCCATCCTGGTGAACCGGTTGTGTAAAGACGCCCCATTGTGATGCAATGGTTATCAAGCTAGTCTCGCTGGTCCATTCATATTGAAGAGTTCGATCCTCGCTGGATGCCCTATATTTGCAATCTTGAGTTACACCCTACCCGTGGCTAACGTTTGCTAAATATCGTCAAAGGTTGTCCACATTTTATCTTTCTTGTCATTGATTTTGATGGGTCATTGGCATTCTAGTAGGATCATCATTAGATCTGTGGACAGGTAGGTAAGTGCAAATAATGGAACATGAATAATAAGATATTGTGTGAGAGTTGTATCGGGAAACTGTCAAAATTGGCACGAAAAAAAAGTATGAATAATGGACAAGGATAAAACAGCGGTGAGGACAAAGAAGACTTTATAGCGCATACAGGGTGATTGTAAAGTAACTCCCTTTCCTTTTTTAAAAATCTGATAATTTATTTCTGAATTATTATATTTACAAGAAATGAATATCAGAACACACATAACATGGGGTTTTATATAAAATTCTATATGGGCACCAACATTCGCCTTCAGCCTCTCGAGCCGCTCGGGAATCACATCAACTGATCTTCCAGATACCTCTTGGGGAATGACAGAAATACATTCTCGTATTCGTCCTTCAAGTTCTTCCAAAGTCGTTGGTTTCGTAAAGTAGACTTATTCCTTCAACCAAACCCATGAAAAAGTCACAGGGCGTTAAATCAGGGCATCTAGCCGGCCACTTTTATGGACAACGTTTACCACGAACATGGTGATTAAACTATTCACAAACAATAACAAAAAGGCGTAAAAAACATAATTCCTTAGATACTTACCGCTCAACCTTTCTGCTTTTTTATTCTTATTTGTGTTTTTTACCCCATATTGAAAAACTATCTAAATTATTTTACGGATAAAAAGCGAGAAAGAGCGCACGTTAATATCTTGGGAGTCAAGTTTTTTTCACCTGAAACCATCAAACATAGCGTAAATAAAGGCAGGATTCCGGAACGTCAGAATATTTACAGACCCCTTTGTCGTAAGAAATTCTGTTGATTTAAGGATATGATTAGAAAATATGTATGATTGATAAATACACAAAGAATGTTTTTGTACATATCTGATTTTGCTTAAGATTACACACACACACACACACACACACACACACAGAAATTGAACAAACCTCACACTACAACCCCTCCCCCGAAAAAAAAAAAAAAAAAACAAACAAACAGTTACCACAAATAATCCCATGTAAGTAGCTGAAAGCACTTAGGAACGAAATACGGGGCACCTTCTGTATCATTTGAACCTCAACATAAAGAAAAATTACACGAGGGTTTGAACGTAAGCAATTGAAGATAAAGAAATATTCCGTGGTATTCAACCAAATCTTTTTTTATATATGGTATGCATTTTCAATAAAGATTGCGGTCTGACGAAGCTCATGGGTATATTCAGATAACTATGATTTGAAATAGTACCATAACCGCATAATACCCGATTTTTAAGCTTTTTCTTTACTAATTATATTGCTCTGTTTATATATAAAAAATAAACATCTAGCTCTCAAATCGGACCTGAACTCTAACATTTTACCGTTGGAAGAAAGAACCAGCTTAGAATCATCCTAATACCAAATTACCTGGTATCCTACCTACGAATATATATATATATATATATATATATATATATATATATATAATATAATCTGTGTGTGTATGCACGCAGGTACCTAAAAACAAGATATCATACAAATGTCAGGACTTATCACAGCACCAGTTTCTGACAGAACTGGTTTCTGTGAGGTGGACTTATTTTATTTATTGAAACTCTTTGTTCATTTTGTTATTTTTTTTCTTAATGAGTGGGTGTTTTTTGTGTGTACCCTGAGTAAATTTCTGGGACAGTGCACATAACCTGATTTTAGACTAACTTGTAAATGGAAACACACACACACACACACACACACAGAGAGAGTACACCGGTACAAATATCTTGTATATTTATGAGGTTCGACTGAAAAGTTGGAGGAATTTGAACAGCGTGCACAAACCAAATCTAACACTCTTGGTACTGGCCTTTGTAAATATTACTGTAAGTTGGTTGGATTTTACGGCACGTCAACATTTATTGGGTTATTTTACCCAGAAGACGTTTTGTTTTATTTGTTCTTGTTGGGTTATTAATTTTTTCTTAAATACTTCTAAGAAATTCATTTTATTATCTATTTAACCCATAGATGGGACCCTAACAGGTGCTACAACTCCGAATTAAGAGTGGTCCTGGGAGTAATGGCAATGGAGGGTACGTGTCACTCCATAGAGCTACAGAATTGGAATTTCACCATTAGATGCAGTTTACCATCATAGCCAGGACACGAATACCTGTAAGACAGAAGTCTGTTTTAATTCTTCTGATCAGAATTAAACACAGAACAATAAAGAAATAAAGATTAATGAAATGCGTTATTTTTAATTCGTATTCTTTTGATACAGAGAGTTTACCCCCCCCCCCAAAAAAAAAAGTTTCTTTTAGCAGGTGGTCAGAAGTGTCCTAACATGTATTATTACAAACTGGGCTTATTTACACAAGCAACAAGTATTAACGTTTTCCTGAAATGGTATGTATCTCATAAATACATATATTTACAGCCCCCACCCGTCGCCACACGAGCAGGATGTGACAAAGTTTAGCGGAGTTTAACAGATTTCAATTCAGTTTTTACTTATAGAATGGTTAGCTAGCCCAAGGTTAAAGAGCCCAGTCGGTCCTATTTACCCATAGCTGGAGGAAAAGTAGTAGGATGCATACCAAAAATTATTTGCGCCATGTGAAATGCGAACAGCATCGTCCAGGATTTCAACTCAGTTCGACGATTCCATTTCCTACAATTTTACACCACGCGCCTCGTCGTGATATATGAAAGAAAAATTGAACGCCTGTAACACTGACGTCTCTGTTTTATTCAACTCTAGTGATCCGAATTATACATAAAACATTTAAAAAAATGAGTGCACGTGATTTTCGATTCGTATTTTTTGGATCCAGTGATTTAAAAGGAAATTGAAGAGTTCGTTTAGCGGGGTGGTCAGAAGCGTCCAGACATTTATTATTACAACTAGGCTTATTTACAGAAATAAGTATTATTGACATTTTCCTGAAATGGTGTGTATGTCATTTATATAATTCAATTATTAAAACGTTTTGATATGTTTAATTAAGAGCAATTGAAAAATAGTTCTTTATTTAAAAAGTATAATAATCTTCATTTAACTCTCTAATCATTTTTTCTTTCATTCCTTTTCATCTTTTCATGATGTTCGATTGAAACAGAATAGCATTAGCGCTTCCGTGCGCACAGTCCTCTCTATCTTTCCTCTACTCATTCTATTTTTCTGAGTAGAATGTTCTTTTCCTTTCTTTCTAACAAAACCGAATGTCTATTATTTAGCTGAGGTGATGACTCATAAGAAATAAGAATTCGACGGATAAGCAATACTAGATAATCAGGATTTACATGTTTGCATTTCGACGGTCTCATTTTTAACCAGATGGTTTTGTAAGATGAAAACGGTCGTACAAATAAGGAATACAAGCATAAATATATAGAATTTAATTAGAGGCCGGGTTAGCTCAGTCGATAGAGCGTTCGGGCAAAAACCACAGGATGCCTAGTTTCGATACCGACCCTTGCCAATTCAGCGTATGTATAGCACAAGGATCTGTGCGGTAAAGTAGGGAGCTGATGGTAGGTGTGGCGCTCCACCTCAGACGCAAAAAACAATCTCCTTGGTCTAGCGCTAGTTAAAAGGGGTTAGACTCCCTCGCTGATTGGCTGATACCGACTTTAGGCCACCCCAACGACTTTACTTTTTTTTTAAACTTTATTATCATTATTGTTATTATTGATAATTTTCTGAAATGGTATGTATCTCATCGATATATAAAAGATTATTGGATCATTAATTTGAGTATCTTTATCTTTGTTTCGATTACAGCATTTCGATCAGTGAGATCGCCCTCCACCCGCAAGTGTAATTTATATCATAACTTTCAAATATGCAATCATACTGAAGTGTGTGTTTCAGTCCAAGGATCAGCCCCCTTCCTCAACGGGTCCACTTGTTGGCCATGGCTGTGATGCTTAAGCATTGGAACTCTGGTGGTTGAACAGTCCATGACTTACAACATTCTTCTTTAGCCCTTACTTGGGCTACACGAGCGGTGGGAGAGGTCCCCTCCGATCAATCGGATACAAGCTGTACTACTCATGCGCTTAGTTGGTGAATGCCGGTATCGAACCCAGAAGCCCATGTCCCATCTATGGGTTAAATAGAAAAAATGGTTTAAAATGTTGAGTACCCATCAAGAATGAATAAAACTTCTTCGGCATGAAAATACCCAACAGCAGTTGACATGTCATAAAATCCAACCAACCGGATCTAGTGTTTAAAGGATTTACGTAGATTCACTCATTTCACAGTGCACTCAAACCCTTGGGAAAATTATGAATTCAACTACTCTTCCTCCAGCTATGGGTAAATAGTAGGCTACACTGACTTCTTTAAACCTTGACATGTCAACTGGTCTAGAAGAAGGAATTCAAACCTGTTTAACTATGCTTAAAAATTGACCTGGTGGAACGAACTGAGCTCGTCTAGCCTAAGTAAAGGCCCGAGTGCAATGTTGCATGTCATGAACTGCTCAGCCACCAGGATTACGTCCTTAAGCATCACAGTTCGCCATCCACAGTCAACAGGTGGCCTAATTGAGGAGGGTCTTACTTCTCTGTAAAAGTGCAGTCGGTGTATTCTAAAGCCCCACCGACAGGGCTGAAAAGCTCAATTGAAGAATTTAACAGATCGGTACTATACAATTCATACATCTTTTAAAAAGCTGATTGATGCAATCAAACCTGTCAACCAAAATTAAATCTTGTAGAATAATCGGTTAAAAATAAGCGACGAACAGTGTTTTTGTAAGAAAACGAGTACAAAGTAAATCGCTAAATAATCTATCAAAATAGGCAATTAAAAGTGGGATTTCTTTTTCCCATACATTTAACAGAAGCATTCAGGGATAACAAAAAATATTTTTTTTTACTCCAGCGTAAGATAATTAAAATGTTTTTTCAATAAACACCTTCATTCACGAGATTACGATCATGAACTACTTATAATAGTCTCTGACTTGCAAAGAATACAAATGGCATATCAGTTCAGTCTACTTTGGACGAAGGAGTTGATAACAATTAAGCGAAACTATAGAAATAGCGTATCTTATTGATTTTGAATAAGTCTTTCTAAAAGTCTGAAAAATCATAACCATTGAGTTTTTTTTTTTTAATTTTCAAAACCGAAGTTTTAAAGTTCGTTACGAGAAAGATTTTGTGATATTATAGTACTACGAACAAAGGATTACATTTGTCGATATTTTGATACACTTCTGCCTCTCATTCATCCGGACAATGAAAAGGTTTTGGTAGACGGGCTCGTTCTCTTGTGGAAAACAGCACATGAGCACACCAGTGTGGACCGTCCAGCAAAGATTTACATTGACCAGCTCTGTGCAGATACTGGATGCTACACATAGGACCTTCCGAGGGCAAATAACGATAGAGACGGTTGGCGAGAGAATTTAATGAATATCCGTGCTACGAGCGTTACATGATGATGATGAATTGCGCTTTTTGCATTGTTGAACTGCACGACTTAAATTTTAAGATAATTTACATCTTCTGTCATTGTTATTTAAAAATATAGATATGATTTGGATTATTCGGACTATTGTCCTCATCTTATTGTTATTGTCCAATTGCGCACATGGCGTAGTGGATATAGGTATTGAGTTAATACAGTTCTAAATAAGTTATCTCTAGGCTGCAGGATCAATCCTGGTCAAAGGCCACAGTAATATAGAATAATAATTAACACAACACGTTATGGTTCACGAAATGGGAATAGTATAACCCTATGGATTGAAATAAAGGGTTGGGTTCAAAGTTCCGCGATGGCTCCCGATTACGACAAGAAGGTTCCCGGGCTAGAAAAGGCTTCCGTGTCCAACAAGAAATACCTCAAGAAGGCCGTAGGGCACATCGGTCGAAATGTTGTACAAATAACCATGAAGATGAGGACAATAGTCCGAATAATCCAAATACAAATTATCAAGCCTTACCTAAAAAAATTCAGAGAAATATCGATATCACTTTTCAGTTAAGTTAATCATTTTTCATTTTCTTTGAATTTTTTTTAAAAACTTTAAAAAAAGATTTAATGAAAAATCTAAAAGAAAAATCAGTAAATTTTGATCAAGAGAGAATGGAATTTGTCGCGTTTTTGTTGTCAAAACTACAGAAATCATCCGAACATTTCCTGATGACATAAAAACATATAAGAACTATTATCATATAGTCCCATAATAGATAGTACATTTCATGTATAACATATGTAAATATAAAAGCTATTATGGTGAAGTCACCATGAACTACTACCTCTGTCCCATGATAGATAGTACATTTAGTTTATAAAGTTTATATGGAAATATAGCATCCGAGTCACCATGAATGGGTCAAATAGATATGCTTAAAAATATATTGATATTATTGGACCAACTAGTTTTGTTTTGCCCATTAATAAAAATCAAAGGTGAGATAGTAATTTATTAAGCTTAATTAATTGTAGCACAAATACAGAAGTAAATATTTTCCTAACCTTCCACCTGGCCAGATTAATATAGTCTTTTTTTTTTTTTACGTGGAGGAGCACAATGTGATGGACAGGAAAAAAATGGTGAATCCTGTTGGGGACTTGTGACCTTGTATCGCATCCGACCAATGATGAACAGGTTGCGCATAAAGGGAGTTCAATCGTGGTGTAAATTGTTCGCAAGCTAGTATCGCAGATCCATTACTACTGAATAGCGAGTTTGATCCCTGCTGGGTGTTACAAACTTGCGACCTTGTATCACATCCTAGCCGTGGCGAACGGGTTGGGTGAATACTACTCGCGTTCCTTTCATTCTGTTTTATGTGACGGACGGACGGACGGACGATTGTCTCACCTTATTTGTAATGATTATGCAATTGGTGTTTTATGAGAGAATTTAGAGATATATATATATATATATATATAATGTCTTCCTTCTCTTAGATTGCCTAACCATGATTAAAGAACCAAGTCTCCTACTATTTACCCATAGCTGGACGGAAGTAATAGGAGGCATACATTTCCCAAGGCTATTAGCGCTATGTGAAATGCAAACAGTCTCGCCCAAGATTTGAACTCAGGTCGACAACTCGAACCATTACACCATGCGCCTCCATTTTCATGTAGATTATAAGAGTTGACTTTATTAATAAGTACTTAGTTTCAAGCTGACATTTAGCCAACCAGTCCGTAAGTTCAGGTAAGTTCTTGGTTGATTTATAGACGTTAATTAAATGTATATTGATGAATAGTTGAATAGATATATTTAAACATCAAGTAGGAAGCGGGTTCAGCTGGGGTAGTCACCCATGGCGCCAAGTGTTAGGGGGCGTATGTAATGTGTCTGAGAGACACTTGGACTTTCAAAATATAAACGGAAAACATTAAGCAATTAAACAATAAAGAACTCAGTTTAAGAAAGTTTTCTGATGTGAGTGCTCACAATAGATGGTGCCTGGGAATGAGAGATTAATGGGCTGAGACCGCAGTCTTAAAGGAATTTCTGAGCCACGCTTGCCTTCCGTTTTATTATATATAAAGCCAGTTTAGCCAACCCTCCTTCTCTCTCTTTCACACACTCCTTCTCTCTCCTCGTCATTCTTCGGGATCTTTATGTTGCTATTCAGAACCTTTTCCATATTTTCGGCGAATTGTAAAAGTTCTAAGAACGTTCAACCTTGATTGTATACATGAGCAAGAATATGCGCCCTCCGAGCGTAAGTATTTAAGTTTTAATGTAATGAAATCTATCAAACTAGCAAAACCTGTGGATATACCACAGTATGTTAATTTGATTATTACAACGTTTGATATGTTTACTTAAGAGCTATTACCAAATAGTTACATTTGTAAAAAGTATGATCTTGATTAAACTCTTTCACTCTTTGTTTCTTTATTTCATTATCTTCGATTGAAACGGATTAGTGTTATCACTTCCGTGCACTCAACCCCTCTTTCCCCTACTCTTTCAGCTTGTTGTCTGGTTAGCATGTCCTTTTTCTTCCCTTTCTTTATAATAAAAATGGAATGGTCCATTATTTAGCTGAGCTGACAACACTCAAAAAAAATAATTAGGCGGATAAACAGCAGATTATAAGGATTTACATTTTTGCATTTCATCTTGAACGATTTGGGCGGTCTCATTTTTAACCAAAGTGTATTACTTTTAAGGAACACGTGTATTAATATATAGATGTGAAGTATAAGAGTTTATATACAATATAAAAACTTTATTAAAGAGTACTTATAATTTTAAGATGGCATTTAGCTGTCCGTAATTTCAGGTAAGTTCTCGGCTGCTTTTATGGAAGTTAAATTAATGTATATTGATGAATAGTTGACTAGATATGTTTTAAACATTAAGTAGGAAGCGGGGTGGGACCAAGGTTCCGGCAATGTGGGTAGTAACCCATGGCGCCAAGTCTTGGGGAGCGTATGTAATGTGTCTGAGAGAGAGAGTAGGACTTTCAGAATATAAATGAAAAACATTAAGTAATTAAACAGAAGAAAAAAAAGAGACTCCGTTCAAGGTGGTTTTCTGATGTGGGTGTTTACAATAGCTGGTGCCTGGGAAGGAAGGTTAATGGGGTGAGACGAAGTTGTAAGAGAATTTCTGGGCCACGCTTCCCCCTCACGCGGACGCAAGGGTAAGGACAAAAAATTACTCTACTCCGCGGGCATGGAAGCGCGTGGTATAATTGTTAGTTGTAGGAAATGGACGCGTAAATCCGATTTCAAATGCTGGACGAGGCTGTTTGCATTTTACATAGTTACTCCTGGGAAAGATATACGTCTAACTACTTTACCTCCCACAATGGGTAAATAGTAGGGCATACTGGGCTCTTTGACCTTGGCTAGGTAAACAGTAATAGAAGAAAAACTCTGAATTCAAACCTGTTTAAACTCCTTAACAAACTGGCCTTGTGTCACATCCTGCTCGGCGGAGGGGTTGGTAATATATATATATATATATATATATACACACTTTGTGGACATAGCTCTTGGGCGTGTATCAGGGATTGATTATACTCTAAGTGCAATGGGGAAGGTGGAGCTTGCAAGTACAGTCTCCTTGAGGTTGTACGATATGATCAAAGCACTGGCCACAAATGACCGTTGGCTCAGAAACATGGGCCAGATATTTTCAATGAGCAGGGTCTTCACATTTTGTTTTTGTAAAATGTTTTGAGAAACCATCAATATAATAATACTGTTCTTATAAAATACGACCATTATCATCTTGCAACACCCTGCTCATTGAAAATATCTGGCCATGTTTCTGAGCCAACGGTCATTTGTGGCCAGTGCTTTGATCATATCGTACAACCTCAAGGAGACTGTACTTGCAAGCTCCACCTTCCCCATTGCACTTAGAGTATAATCAATCCCTGATACACGCCCAAGAGCTATGTCCACAAAGTGTGTATATATATAATATATTATATATATATATATATATATATATATATATATTACCAACCCCTCCGCCGAGCAGGATGTGACACAAGGCCAGTTTGTTAAGGAGTTTAAAACAGGTTTGAATTTCAGAGTTTTCATTCTATTACTGTTTACCTAGCCAAGGTCAAAGAGCCCAGTATGCCCCTATTTACCCATTGTGGGAGGTAAAGTAAGTTAGACGTATATCTTTCCCAGGAGTAACTATGTAAAATGCAAACAGCCTCGTCCAGCATTTGAAATCGGATTTACGCGTCCCATTTCCTACAACTAACAATTATACACGCGCTTCCATGCCCGCGGAGTAGAGTAATTTTTTTGTCCTTACCCTTGCGTCCGCGTGAGGGGGAAGCGTGGCCCAGAAATTCTCTTACAACTTCGTCTCACCCCATTAACCTTCCTTCCCAGCACCAGCTATTGTAAAACACCCACATCAGAAAACCACCTTGAACGGAGTCTCTTTTTTCTTCTGTTTATTACTTAATGTTTTTCATTTATATTCTGAAAGTCCTACTCTCTCTCTCAGACCATTACATACGCTCCCCAAGACTTGGCGCCATGGGTTACTACCCACATTGCCGGAACCTTGGTCCCCCCGCTTCCTACTTAATGTTTTAAACAATATCTAGTCAACTATTCATCAATATACATTAATTTAACTTCCATAAAAGCAGCCGAGAACTTACCTGAAATTA
Organism: Doryteuthis pealeii; assembly: GCA_023376005.1. Classification (NCBI taxonomy): domain Eukaryota; kingdom Metazoa; phylum Mollusca; class Cephalopoda; order Myopsida; family Loliginidae; genus Doryteuthis; species Doryteuthis pealeii. The sequence goes on along the minus strand of CM042142.1, from coordinate 8,209,627 downwards.
CGGACAGCTAAATGCCATCTTAAAATTATAAGTACTCTTTAATAAAGTTTTTTATTGTATATAAACTCTTATACTTCACATCTATATATTAATACACGTGTTCCTTAAAAGTAATACACTTTGGTTAAAATGAGACCGCCCAAATCGTTCAAGATGAAATGCAAAATGTAAAATCCTTATAATCTGCTGTTTATCCGCCTAATTATTTTTTTTGAGTGTTGTCAGCTCAGCTAAATAATGGACCATTCCATTTTTATTATAAAGAAAGGGAAGAAAAAGGACATGCTAACCAGACAACAAGCTGAAAGAGTAGGGGAAAGAGGGGTTGAGTGCACGGAAGTGATAACTCTAATCCGTTTCAATCGAAGAATAATGAAATAAAGAAACAAAGAGTGAAAGAGTTTAAATCAAGATCATACTTTTTACAAATGTAACTATTTGGTAATAGCTCTTAAGTAAACATATCAAACGTTGTAATAATCAAATTAACATACTGTGGTATATCCACAGGTTTTGCTAGTTTGATAGATTTCATTACATTAAAACTTAAATACTTACGCTCGGAGGGCGCATATTCTTGCTCATGTATACAATCAAGGTTGAACGTTCTTAGAACTTTTACAATTCGCCGAAAATATGGAAAAGGTTCTGAATAGCAACATAAAGATCCCGAAGAATGACGAGGAGAGAGAAAGGAGTGTGTGAAAGAGAGAGAAGGAGGGTTGGCTAAACTGGCTTTATATATAATAAAAACGGAAGGCAAGCGTGGCTCAGAAATTCCTTTAAGACTGCGGTCTCAGCCCATTAATCTCTCATTCCAGGCACCATCTATTGTGAGCACTCACATCAGAAAACTTTCTTAAACTGAGTTCTTTATTGTTTAATTGCTTAATGTTCCGTTTATATTTTGAAAGTCCAAGTGTCTCTCAGACACATTACATACGCCCCCTAACACTTGGCGCCATGGGTGACTACCCAGCTGAACCCGCTTCCTACTTGATGTTTAAATATATCTAATTCAACTATTCATCAATATACATTTAATTAACGTCTATAAATCAACCAAGAACTTACCTGAACTTACGGACTGGTTGGCTAAATGTCAGCTTGAAACTAAGTACTTATTAATAAAGTCAACTCTTTATAATCTACATGAAAATGGAGGCGCATGGTGTAATGGTTCGAGTTGTCGACCTGAGTTCAAATCTTGGGCGAGACTGTTTGCATTTCACATAGCGCTAATAGCCTTGGGAAATGTATGCTCCTATTACTTCCGTCCAGCTATGGGTAAATAGTAGGAGACTTGGTTCTTTAATCATGGTTAGGCAATCTAAGAGAAGGAAGACATTATATATATATATATATATATATATAAATCTCTAAATTCTCTCATAAAAACCAAAATTGCAATAATCATTACAAATAAGGTGAGACAATCGTCCGTCCGTCCGTCCGTCACATAAAACAGAATGAAAGGAACGCGAGTAGTATTCACCCAACCCGTTCGCCACGGCTAGGATGTGATACAAGGTCGCAAGTTTGTAACACCCAGCAGGGATCAAACTCGCTATTCAGTAGTAATGGATCTGCGATACTAGCTTGCGAACAATTTACACCACGATTGAACTCCCTTTTATGCGCAACCTGTTCATCATTGGTCGGATGCGATACAAGGTCACAAGTCCCCAACAGGATTCACATTTTTTTTTCCTGTCCATCACATTGTGCTCCTCCACGTAAAAAAAAAAAAAGACTATATTAATCTGGCCAGGTGGAAGGTTAGGAAAATATTTATTTCTGTATTTGTGCTACAATTAATTAAGCTTAATAAATTACTATCTCACCTTTGATTTTTATTAATGGGCCAAAAAAACTAGTTGGTCCAATAATATCAATATATTTTTAAGCATATCTATTTGACCCATTCATGGTGACTCGGATGCTATATTTCCATATAAACTTTATAAACTAAATGTACTATCTATCATGGGACAGAGGTAGTAGTTCATGGTGACTTCACCATAATAGCTTTTTTTATATTTACATATGTTATACATGAAATGTACTATCTATTATGGGACTATATGATAATAGTTCTTATATGTTTTTTATGTCATCAGGAAATGTTTTCGGATGATTTCTGTAGTTTTGACAACAAAAACGCGACAAATTCCATTCTCTCTTGATCAAAATTTACTGATTTTTCTTTTAGATTTTTCATTAAATCTTTTTTTAAAGTTTTTAAAAAAATTCAAAGAAAATGAAAAAATGTTAACTTAACTGAAAAGTGATATCGATATTTCTCTGAATTTTTTTAGGTAAGGCTTGATAATTTGTATTTGGATTATTCGGACTATTGTCCTCATCTTCATGGTTATTTGTACAACATTTCGACCGATGTGCCCTACGGCCTTCTTGAGGTATTTCTTGTTGGACACGGAAGCCTTTTCTAGCCCGGGAACCTTCTTGTCGTAATCGGGAGCCATCGCGGAACTTTGAACCCAACCCTTTATTTCAATCCATAGGGTTATACTATTCCCATTTCGTGAACCATAACGTGTTGTGTTAATTATTATTCTATATTACTGTGGCCTTTGACCAGGATTGATCCTGCAGCCTAGAGATAACTTATTTAGAACTGTATTAACTCAATACCTATATCCACTACGCCATGTGCGCAATTGGACAATAACAAATAAGATGAGGACAATAGTCCGAATAATCCAAATCATATCTATATTTTTAAATAACAATGACAGAAGATGTAAATTATCTTAAAATTTAAGTCGTGCAGTTCAACAATGCAAAAAGCGCAATTCATCATCATCATGTAACGCTCGTAGCACGGATATTCATTAAATTCTCTCGCCAACCGTCTCTATCGTTATTTGCCCTCGGAAGGTCCTATGTGTAGCATCCAGTATCTGCACAGAGCTGGTCAATGTAAATCTTTGCTGGACGGTCCACACTGGTGTGCTCATGTGCTGTTTTCCACAAGAGAACGAGCCCGTCTACCAAAACCTTTTCATTGTCCGGATGAATGAGAGGCAGAGTGTATCAAAATATCGACAAATGTAATCCTTTGTTCGTAGTACTATAATATCACAAAATCTTTCTCGTAACGAACTTTAAAACTTCGGTTTGAAAATTAAAAAAAAAAAACTCAATGGTTATGATTTTTCAGACTTTTAGAAAGACTTATTCAAAATCAATAAGATACGCTATTTCTATAGTTTCGCTTAATTGTTATCAACTCCTTCGTCCAAAGTAGACTGAACTGATATGCCATTTGTATTCTTTGCAAGTCAGAGACTATTATAAGTAGTTCATGATCGTAATCTCGTGAATGAAGGTGTTTATTGAAAAACATTTTAATTATCTTACGCTGGAGTAAAAAAAAATATTTTTTGTTATCCCTGAATGCTTCTGTTAAATGTATGGGAAAAAGAAATCCCACTTTTAATTGCCTATTTTGATAGATTATTTAGCGATTTTACTTTGTACTCGTTTTCTTACAAAAACACTGTTCGTCGCTTATTTTTAACCGATTATTCTACAAGATTTAATTTTGGTTGACAGGTTGATTGCATCAATCAGCTTTTTAAAAGATGTATGAATTGTATAGTACCGATCTGTTAAATTCTTCAATTGAGCTTTTCAGCCCTGTCGGTGGGGCTTTAGAATACACCGACTGCACTTTTACAGAGAAGTAAGACCCTCCTCAATTAGGCCACCTGTTGACTGTGGATGGCGAACTGTGATGCTTAAGGACGTAATCCTGGTGGCTGAGCAGTTCATGACATGCAACATTGCACTCGGGCCTTTACTTAGGCTAGACGAGCTCAGTTCGTTCCACCAGGTCAATTTTTAAGCATAGTTAAACAGGTTTGAATTCCTTCTTCTAGACCAGTTGACATGTCAAGGTTTAAAGAAGTCAGTGTAGCCTACTATTTACCCATAGCTGGAGGAAGAGTAGTTGAATTCATAATTTTCCCAAGGGTTTGAGTGCACTGTGAAATGAGTGAATCTACGTAAATCCTTTAAACCACTAGATCCCGGTTGGTTGGATTTTATGACATGTCAACTGCTGTTGGGTTATTTCATGCCGAAGAAGTTTTATTCATTCTTGATGGGTACTCAACATTTTAAACCATTTTTTCTATTTAACCCATAGATGGGACATGGGCTTCTGGGTTCGATACCGGCATTCACCAACTAAGCGCATGAGTAGTACAGCTTGTATCCGATTGATCGGAGGGGACCTCTCCCACCGCTCGTGTAGCCCAAGTAAGGGCTAAAGAAGAATGTTGTAAGTCATGGACTGTTCAACCACCAGAGTTCCAATGCTTAAGCATCACAGCCATGGCCAACAAGTGGACCCGTTGAGGAAGGGGGCTGATCCTTGGACTGAAACACACACTTCAGTATGATTGCATATTTGAAAGTTATGATATAAATTACACTTGCGGGTGGAGGGCGATCTCACTGATCGAAATGCTGTAATCGAAACAAAGATAAAGATACTCAAATTAATGATCCAATAATCTTTTATATATCGATGAGATACATACCATTTCAGAAAATTATCAATAATAACAATAATGATAATAAAGTTTTAAAAAAAAAGTAAAGTCGTTGGGGTGGCCTAAAGTCGGTATCAGCCAATCAGCGAGGGAGTCTAACCCCTTTTAACTAGCGCTAGACCAAGGAGATTGTTTTTTGCGTCTGAGGTGGAGCGCCACACCTACCATCAGCTCCCTACTTTACCGCACAGATCCTTGTGCTATACATACGCTGAATTGGCAAGGGTCGGTATCGAACTAGGCATCCTGTGGTTTTTGCCGAACGCTCTATCGACTGAGCTAACCCGGCCTCTAATTAAATTCTATATATTTATGCTTGTATTCCTTATTTGTACGACCGTTTTCATCTTACAAAACCATCTGGTTAAAAATGAGACCGTCGAAATGCAAACATGTAAATCCTGATTATCTAGTATTGCTTATCCGTCGAATTCTTATTTCTTATGAGTCATCACCTCAGCTAAATAATAGACATTCGGTTTTGTTAGAAAGAAAGGAAAAGAACATTCTACTCAGAAAAATAGAATGAGTAGAGGAAAGATAGAGAGGACTGTGCGCACGGAAGCGCTAATGCTATTCTGTTTCAATCGAACATCATGAAAAGATGAAAAGGAATGAAAGAAAAAATGATTAGAGAGTTAAATGAAGATTATTATACTTTTTAAATAAAGAACTATTTTTCAATTGCTCTTAATTAAACATATCAAACGTTTTAATAATTGAATTATATAAATGACATACACACCATTTCAGGAAAATGTCAATAATACTTATTTCTGTAAATAAGCCTAGTTGTAATAATAAATGTCTGGACGCTTCTGACCACCCGCTAAACGAACTCTTCAATTTCCTTTTAAATCACTGGATCCAAAAAATACGAATCGAAAATCACGTGCACTCATTTTTTTAAATGTTTTATGTATAATTCGGATCACTAGAGTTGAATAAAACAGAGACGTCAGTGTTACAGGCGTTCAATTTTTTCTTTCATATATCACGACGAGGCGCGTGGTGTAAAATTGTAGGAAATGGAATCGTCGAACTGAGTTGAAATCCTGGACGATGCTGTTCGCATTTCACATGGCGCAAATAATTTTTGGTATGCATCCTACTACTTTTCCTCCAGCTATGGGTAAATAGGACCGACTGGGCTCTTTAACCTTGGCTAGCTAACCATTCTATAAGTAAAAACTGAATTGAAATCTGTTAAACTCCGCTAAACTTTGTCACATCCTGCTCGTGTGGCGACGGGTGGGGGCTGGTAAATATATGTATTTATGAGATACATACCATTTCAGGAAAACGTTAATACTTGTTGCTTGTGTAAATAAGCCCAGTTTGTAATAATACATGTTAGGACACTTCTGACCACCTGCTAAAAGAACTTTTTTTTTTGGGGGGGGGGTAAACTCTCTGTATCAAAAGAATACGAATTAAAAATAACGCATTCATTAATCTTTATTTCTTTATTGTTCTGTGTTTAATTCTGATCAGAAGAATTAAAACAGACTTCTGTCTTACAGGTATTCGTGTCCTGGCTATGATGGTAAACTGCATCTAATGGTGAAATTCCAATTCTGTAGCTCTATGGAGTGACACGTACCCTCCATTGCCATTACTCCCAGGACCACTCTAATTCGGAGTTGTAGCACCTGTTAGGGTCCCATCTATGGGTTAAATAGATAATAAAATGAATTTCTTAGAAGTATTTAAGAAAAATTAATAACCCAACAAGAACAAATAAAACAAAACGTCTTCTGGGTAAAATAACCCAATAAATGTTGACGTGCCGTAAAATCCAACCAACTTACAGTAATATTTACAAAGGCCAGTACCAAGAGTGTTAGATTTGGTTTGTGCACGCTGTTCAAATTCCTCCAACTTTTCAGTCGAACCTCATAAATATACAAGATATTTGTACCGGTGTACTCTCTCTGTGTGTGTGTGTGTGTGTGTGTGTTTCCATTTACAAGTTAGTCTAAAATCAGGTTATGTGCACTGTCCCAGAAATTTACTCAGGGTACACACAAAAAACACCCACTCATTAAGAAAAAAAATAACAAAATGAACAAAGAGTTTCAATAAATAAAATAAGTCCACCTCACAGAAACCAGTTCTGTCAGAAACTGGTGCTGTGATAAGTCCTGACATTTGTATGATATCTTGTTTTTAGGTACCTGCGTGCATACACACACAGATTATATTATATATATATATATATATTCGTAGGTAGGATACCAGGTAATTTGGTATTAGGATGATTCTAAGCTGGTTCTTTCTTCCAACGGTAAAATGTTAGAGTTCAGGTCCGATTTGAGAGCTAGATGTTTATTTTTTATATATAAACAGAGCAAAATAATTAGTAAAGAAAAAAGTTTAAAAATCGGGTATTATGCGGTTATGGTACTATTTCAAATCATAGTTATATGAATATACCCATGAGCTTCGTCAGACCGCAATCTTTATTGAAAATGGATACCATATATAAAAACAGATTTGGTTTAATACCACGGAATATTTCTTGATCTTCAATTGCTTACGTTCAAACCCTCGTGTAATTTTTCTTTATGTTGAGGTTCAAATGATACAGAAGGTGTCCCGTATTTCGTTCCTAAGTGCTTTCAGCTACATACATGGGATTATTTGTGGTAACTGTTTGTTTGTTTGTTTTATTTATTTATTTTTTTGCGGGGGAGGGGTTGTAGTGTGAGGTTTATTCAATTTCTGTGTGTGTGTGTGTGTGTGTGTGTGTGTGTGTGTGTGTAATCTTAAGCAAAATCAGATATGTACAAAAACATTCTTTTGTGTATTTATCAATCATACATATTTTCTAAATCATATCCTTAAATCAACAGAATTTCTTACGACAAAGGGGTCTGTAAACATTCTGACGTTCCGGAATCCTGCCTTTATTTACGCTATGTTTGATGGTTTCAGGTGAAAAAAACTTAACTCCCAAGATATTAACGTGCGCTCTTTCTCGCTTTTTATCCGTAAAATAATTTAGATATTTTTCAATATGTGGGTAAAAACACAAATAAGAATAAAAAGCGAGAAAGGGTGAGCGGTAAGTATCTAAGGAATTATGTTTTTACGCCTTTTTGTTATTGTTTGTGAATAGTTTAATCACCATTTTCGTGGTAAACGTGGTCCATAAAAGTGGCCGGCTAGATGCCCTGATTTAACGCCCTGTGACTTTTTCATTGGGTTTGGTTGAAGGAATAAGTCTACTTTACGAAATCAACGACTTTGGAAGAACTTGAAGGACGAATACGAGAATTTATTTCTGTCATTCCCCAAGAGTATCTGGGAAGATCAGTTGATGTGATTCCCGAGCGGCTCGAGAGGCTGAAGGCGAATGTTGGTGCCCATATAGAATTTTATATAAAACCCCATGTTATGTGTGTTCTGATATTCATTTCTTGTAAAAATAATAATTCAGAAATAAATTATCAGATTTTTAAAAAAGGAAAGGGAGTTACTTTACAATCACCCTGTATGCGCTATAAAGTCTTCTTTGTCCTCACCGCTGTTTTATCCTTGTCCATTATTCATCCTTTTTTTTTTTTCGTGCCAATTTCGACAGTCTCCCGATACAACTCTCACAATATCTTACTATTCATGTTCCATTATTTGTTCTTACCTACCTGTCCACAGATCCAATGATGATCCTACTAGAATGCCAATGACCCATCAAAATCAATGACAAGAAAGATCAAATGTGGACAACCTTTGACGATATTTAGCAAACGTTAGCCACGGGTAGGGTGTAACTCAAGATTGCAAATATAGGGCATCCAGCGAGGATCGAACTCTTCAATATGAATGGACCAGCGAGACTAGCTTGATAACCATTGCATCACAATGGGGCGTCTTTACACAACCGGTTCACCAGGATGGAATGTGACAAGGTTGCAAGTATGGGTCATCCAGCGATGATCGAACTCGCTATTCAGTATTAATGGGGCTGCGAAACTAGCTTTCTAACCATTACACAACAATGAGCACTGGACTATAGTACAACAAACGACTTGTTATTCCTTCATTCAACCTGTTTAAGTCTCTGTATCATTTGGATTTTTCGGACTGTTGTCCTCATCTTTCTTATATACTCAACCTTTCTGGCGATGTGCTCTCCAGCCTTCTTTAGGTGTTTCTCGTCGAACTGAGTCCTTTATTCAGAAGACCGGAGGGCACATCGACCAAAACATTGTGTATATAACAAAAATGAGGACATCAGTTCGATAAATTAAAATTATACAAGTTATCAATACTAATCTAAAAAATAACAAGAAACACCTGAAGAAATCAACCTAAACGTTGTGTATATAACAATAACAGCTCGGAAAATCCAAACAATACAAATTATCAAGCCTTATCTCAAAAATTCTACAAAAAAAAACAAAAAACACCTGAATAAGGCCGAGGGGGCACATCGACCGAAACGTTGTGTATATAACAATGAAGATGATAACAGTTCGAACAATCCAAATAAAAATTATCAAGCCTCATCTAAAAAAAAACACCTGCAGAAGGCTGGAAGGCACATCGACCGAAACTCAAAAATTCGGACAAATGTTTAAGCCTTCTTAGATGAAAGACCTCATAGTAACGGCAGGTGCGGTAAGCAACCAGTGTGCCAGACTAAGACACAAAGCCGAGTCGAGTCCAACAATTCATACATTCGGTCCTCACCTGCTACTAAAAAAATCCAGTTATTTTGTTCGTTATTTGTTTGTGTTGTTTTTCTTTTCGTTTTTATGAACCTATGTATTCATTTGTGCAAGTGTTTCTAAACATGGGTGTGTACCCAAGGGTCAATGATTATATTGCATCTGTGTACTCAACCACCCCAAATGCCGTATGAATTTCGAAAGGGATACATAAAAGAGGGCAGAAATAAAATTATTTTTTATTTTTAATTTTAAACGAAGAATGTGGTCTCTCTGGGTTATTGTAAACAGTAGTATATAAAGACTCCATATTTCTGGTACGTGTGTCGTGGTGTGGTGTGGGGGGAGATGTTTGCATGTGTCTTTGTGTAGGCGTTGCACTCGCGTAATGATATCTGGTGATTGTATGAATGTGAAAATTATCAAATTGATTAAATTAAATTTTATGTATTTACCCAACCCCTCTGACATGCGCTGGATGCGATATAATGTCTATTTTTAAGCGGAGTAAAACTGGTTTGTATTCAGTTTTCCATCTCCTATACTACTTGCTGTACTAAGGCTAAATAGCTGGCTCGATAGATATTCTCTCTATTTATATATATATATATATATATAATACTTAAGCTGAGTGAATCAATGGTGGTTTGCTGAAGGCTTTTTTCCTATTTAGTATAATGACAGAATTCATAAAGATATTGTTAGTTCTAGGATTGAGTTATGTTTGGGGAAGAATCAATTTTAATTGGTTCTAATTAATCGTAATTTGCAACATTCTACATGTCACTTTCCCCCTCCCTATGTATATCTTGATTACCTCCTCGTTATATATATTAGTTTCTCTGGGTGTGTAAAAGAGATTGGAGAGTAAATGTGAAAGGGACATTTTTCAGCAGCAGCGAGCCCGAATCAGGTCCATTTCAATTTAGATTAGGTAAAACGTTCCCTTAGAAATCTTACAAAATGATTTGTATGTTTTTTTTTTTTGTTTTTTTTTAATTCTCTGGTCGTATTTATTTTTTTAATTTAATTCCCAATTATCTACTTAGAGTTCAATGGGTGACCCAACGGGTCACGTTTTGTCTAGTGTATATATATATATATATATATATATATCAAACAGAGATATAGGATAGCGTGAAGGTAGGTTTTCGAGAGGTGTTTGATAATTCTAAGTAAAAGTTGTATTCGAGCAAGATGTATACCTTAAGAAATGCAGTAAACATTTTTTTTTTCTTGCTTTTACTGAAGATTCAAATCATAGGTTATTAAATAATATTATTCAGAATTTTATCGTTTTTGAAACAGTTGTGAAATCGTTATTTTTTAATAGCCATACGTAGGCGTGTGTTTGTGTTCATAATCGTGTTTATAAGTGGTTTCTTTGTTTAATGGCATATCAACCTTCGTGGGTAAGCTAAAGCCAAAGCCATGTTTGTAGAAGAAGAGTAGTATAACTATTTAACACATAACTGGGTGGAAGGGCAGATACATACCTTTCCCAAGAGTATTAATCCGAAAGGGAACCTGACAGCCTATCTGTAGTTCGAACTCGCTATGACAGAGCAGTCCAGCACGTTAGCTAATAGGCTACGGAGACTCTCCCTATATATGGTCGAGTTGCTTTGAATGTGCTTCATTTGTAAATGACTGGATGTAGGAGTGTGTGAGTGTTTTCAAGAAGATCCACCCAAGTCAAATATAATAAAGTGATTGTTAATTTTATTACAAATTCACATTTTTATTCCACAGAAAATAAAAAGAGAATAAGATTTCCTTAATCTAAAAAGCAATGAATAATTTTATTACATAATTTCTTTCTTTTTTTTATAACGTAACGTTATGAGATACATATATATCTATCTAAATGTATAAAAGGTGTTATTGTGTGCGTGTGTTTTATGTATACTATCAAGAACGTGCGCCCTCTGGTTGTAAATATTTAAGTTTTAATGTAATGAAATAGATTTTTTTTAAACTAACGAAATTAAATAAGAATATAAAAAGATTATACTTATTTTAATTGGTATTATTTGGATTATTCGGACTATTGTCCTTATCTTTGTTATCTGTAAAAATGTTTTGGTCGATGTGCCCTCCGGCCTTCTTCAGGTATTTCTCATAGGACTCGAGAACCTTCACGGAACTCTGAACCCAACCCTTTATTCAATCCATGTGGATATACTTTTCCCATTGCACTGACCATGACTGGGTACAAGTGTTAAGCTGTGTTAATTATTATTCTATGTTACTGTCGCCTTTGACCAGGATTAAGCCGGCAGCCTAGAGATAACTGTCACTTAGAAGAACTGTCTTAACTGAACACCTATATCTATTACGTCATGTGTCCTAGTGTATCTCCATTATGATAAAATTTGGAAAAAGCCCTCATGCCATTAATTTTTTTTTCTTATTATATTTTATACACATGCTGATGAAAAAAAACAACTGCTGTGTCACCAACAAAACTCTCAACAAATGAGGACTTTCAGGTTAAGTACGGTTTCGAACCTGAATCATCCTTACCGCTATCCCGGAACACCCCCAGCAGCACCTTACAATTCCAGACTTTATTGGTTTTTCAGTCCCATTGTGGAAATGCCAGATAAAATGAAACCCCGTCATGTAATTCTCCATTTTCCAGTCAATGTAACTGAGCCCAACAACGAAGCGTTAATTCAGTGATGCACGATATGAATTAACTGACGTCATTACGACGCCAGACGCTGAATGCTATACAAAATGTGAAATTCACCATGTACAACAAAGAGCATAGTAATGAAATGTTAAATCAATTATACTAGAAAAAAACGCCCTGTAGGCGGTGTAAAAATTATTTTTGAAAGACATTGCCTGAGGAGTTGGGAGTTAAAAATTCAATGTCAAAGGGTTTGTATCATAAGTAAATTCAGATTTTTTAAATGAGTGAAAAAACATTCAAAATATAAACTAGTTCTGTCCCCCTCAAATACAATGTGGCGTGCATCTATTATTAATTCAATAATTATTTTATACATTAATTTTACATTATTTTTTTAATAAATCGTCGGTATTTATTTGTAAACACTTTAGTTAACTTCTAACAGAAAAAAAGGTCGAGAGTAAAAAATAACTTTAAAAATTGATTACAAATTTCGCAAATATGTTTTCCATTTATAGTAATAATGTAACTTTTTAATCAATTTCATAGTTTATTAATTTAAATTGTCATTATTACAAAAGAAAGAGTTCAAATGTTGAATTATAAGGAACATCTTCTAATTTATTAATACTGAACATTTAAAGATAGATAAAATGATATAATACAGGGTAGTTCTTTATTCAATGTATTTACGATTTTGGGTATTGTGACAGTTTCGGTTACAGACAGAGACACCGAATCTCCATCAATACAAATTTAAAGGATAGTTTGTATGTATGTCCAGAAGAAACTATGAAAAAACAATTAAGGATTAAGTAAATATATGTACACATTCATTATCATCGGAACTTGCTTTTTGTACAAAAATAATAAAGAGTTTATTTATATTTCTGAATATATTTAAAAATTGAGATTTGAATAGTAAGAGAAGGTAAAGTCATTAGTGGCGTTTGGGATTAAAACAAACAAATCGATTATGGAAGACCAAAACAATCAAGTGATTTGCGAGGCTAGCCTTCTTTTATCTCCCCTCTACCCAGGCAACGGCGGGTAGCCGTTTCTAGTTATTAAGATTTGAATCAACTAACGTGATGATAACATCAATTTCGGCTGAAAAATGAAGACAGCGTTTTATATTGTTCATATTTAAACAACTACTTTTTCTCAAACTGGAAGTCGCGCCGAAAAAACAAAGGTTTGTTTGTTTGTTTGTTTTACAGCATATCAATCTCGGTGGGTCATTTAATGCGGACACAGTTTTCAAATAAATTCGTAGCGAACTATGGAGTTTAACATCATACCCAGGACATGAAGACACTCAGCCACCGCCTTCTAGCACATATGATAAAAAGGGTTAGTGGTTGCCATAGGGGCAATAGGGTTGGGACAATCATATAGGTTTAAGGGAAAAAGTAGAGTGTAGCATTTCATGGACTGCTCAGCCACCAGGACCCATCTTTAAGCATCACAGATCACCAGCCATGGTCAAACAGGTGGCCCTATTAAGGGGGGGGGTCTAACCTTTCTGCAGAGGTGTAGTCGGTGTATTCTAAAGCCCCAGCCGACAGGATTGAAAAAACAAACAAACAAAGGAATACTGAGCTGTGGTCCGAGCTTGACACCGGTTCCCTGCAATCGATTTACAATCTCAATCCGCGATTGACACGTTTATTGATACAGGCGTCCAATTTTATGAAGATATCACTGCACTATTTTCGGACATGATGATGTTATTTTACCCCCACATCGTGGGAGCATATCCCATTTCTTTGTGACTTGGTAACGATTGTGTGGTCTTTCCTAATGTCAACCGAACTTTCCTGGAGGTGTGGAGCTGATTATATTTCATACACATGCTACATTATATATTGTTGTTTGGATTATAAAAAATAAAATAGAAGGAAAACTCTGAATTCAAACCGGTTAAACTCCGCTGAAGAAATTGACCCTGTGTCGCATTCTGCTCGTACGGAGGAGTTTGGTATATATATTAAAAGATAAAACAGAAATAGTGTGTTTTTTTTTTAAAGCATGGATGAATAGAGCATTTAATACTTCCCGAGTTCGGTATCATTTACATTATTAATTGGACATAACGGATAAGTCAACTGTATTTCTTAAATATTCGTCTATTTGATAACTTACATTCACCATTCATACATTCTTTAAAAAAAAAAAAAGAATTTATTTTATTTCTTATAACCCATACAATAAATATACGAAGCATCCGTGAAACTCTTATAACTCAATTATCTTATACATATTTTAGTTGCATCGCCGAAAAACCTTCAGATGTCAGGCATGGTTTCAGGGCTGAAGCATCAGATTATATATATATATATATATATATATATATATATATATATAGTGGAGGCGCGTGGTGTAATGGTTTGAGTCGTAGGAAATTGACTCGTCGATACGTGTTTAAATCTAGGACGAGAAGGTTTGGATTTCACATAGCGCTAATACCCTTGGAAAAGATATGAACCCAACTATTCTCCCTCCTGCTATGGGTAAATAGGAGGGCAGCAATCGACTCTTTAACCTTAGTTAAACAGTCAGTCCAGGAGAAGGAAAATTGAATTCAAACCCGCCCACTCAAGAAAATACCCTTCTATCACATCCTGATTGTGCGGTTGGCAAATATGTATATACAAACGTTGACAAAAATCAAAGTTCAAACACCCTGATTACGTGATTCAATTTATTCAAGCCTGATAATCAAAACTTGATAATATAGTTCGGCTGCAGTAAATAACTACATGTAAAGATTAATATGAGCACAAATTCAAATAGTCTCATATTGAGTTCTAGCCGAAATAAATTTATCATAGCCAAACGGTTTGTTAAGTTCTTTCTTTGAAAGTATAAATATTGCTCTGTTTATAATTACTTTTTAGTTATCGTACATTGAACTCTCTTGGGGATTTATAAAAATCTTGTATAGATCTATAAGTGTGCATCAACATGAGCATGCAATGTGGATGTACAGGAGATATTGATGATCCCAAATAAGATTATCCCCTCAGTTGAACGCTTTTTACCTTATCAGTTATATATAAGCAAGTAAATTTGGTGGAGAATCCTATTGTCAGTACCAGCCGGACAGCGAGGGAGTTAATCCTCTTTTCGCTTGCATGTGACCAGGGAGATTATTTTGTTAAGGTACAGCGCCACACCTATCAGTTCCTCCATTTTACCGCACAGATCAGATTACCTAATTTGTGCTACTCGTGAGCTGTATCGGCGGGGATCGGTATCGAGCCAGGAACCTTGCGATTCCCAGGTCAATGTTTTACCGACTGAGCTAAACCGGCCCCTGTAAACTAGTATATAAAGTTTATTAATTCCAAAATACATTATTTCAACATTATATCGATATAAACTAATTCAATGGAGTTATATATTAAGTTCTATTTTGCCTAAAAAAATAAAAAAAGATTGGCTGGTCATATTGTTTATTTAAAAATAGTTATAATGATTTTTCCTTTTTAAAGGACCACAGAAAAAGCTATGAAAAAATGCAAATACGCTTTAAGAATGCTTAAGAAAAGTTGGTCTATATATACATTCCATGATTAAATCCACATCAGAAAGTGATTTACATAAATTACCAGATGATTAGCGATATCTATTCACTTGGTAACGTTTATTCCTTTTGAGAATATGAGAAACATATCCATTCTTTAGCTAAGCTGACTATATAATTAGAAATAAGTGATAAAATACGAATTAAAGATGACGTGTGATAAGATTATGTTCTTACTTACAAATAAGAGACGGAGTACCGAATGAAAATACAAGACTAGGTTGTTTGAAATTAACAATATTTTTTTTTTTAACACGGGGTAGAGAATGCTTATACTCTAAAAGTGACTTAATAGCTCACACGTGGGCATGCGACTAGCCAGCTCGAATCGTAGTTCAAAAGTATCATGGCGGAAACCTCACTTCTGGAGCTCCCACAATGCAACTTTAAAAGAAGACAACTGTCCCCCCCTCCTCCCTTGTGAACTGGGTACTAAGCGATTACGAGAGGTCGGCGAAGCCCGCATTAATCAATCGGCTGATAATGCCAAGCCGTATATGATTATATATGAAGGTGCGCGGTGTAATGGTTAGCGTCGTAGGAAATGGACTCGTCAACCCGAGTTCAAATCCCGGACGAAGCTGTTTGCATTTTACATATTGTTAATATCCCTGGGAAAAGTATTCATCCAACTACTCCCCTTCCGGATATTGGTCAATAGCAAAATTATAATGACCTATGAGTCAAACTACCTACTTAGGTTTCATCTAACGGCTCATCTCACTCCTTAGGTCCTTATGTATATGTATATATCAAGTGGGGAGTGAGAGGGGGTGTTATTGAACCCTCCAAACTCTAATTATGGAGCTATTTTTAATTACTGAATTGAGGAATTGGTTATGGGGCAGTGGTTTATTCAAGTGTTTGCTTATACGAATTACTTCGTCAGTTATAGTTATACTAGACGCGGCTACCCAACGTCAACTGGGTAGTGGTGGAGAAACTTCTGGTGTATTCATTTTACTTTTAAGATTTACAAATGCTGAATATTTTAAAAGTAGAATTTCAATGCTATTTCTATGTATATTTTAATATAATCTTCATAATTTCTGCACACAAAGCAAGAACTGGTGATATTTAATTTGTATATACATTCACTTTGTCGTTAATCTTTATTTTCGTAGTTTAATCCGGACATAGATACATACATACACACCAACTCCTTAATATACGTTTAGATGTCATTGTCAAAATATCTGCCGAAGATAGAAATAATAGGGAGACGTTGATTCATGCCTTTCCCAAGAGCCTTAATACCAGATGAACGTTAGAAGCCTCAATCGTAATTCGAATTATATTTGCCGATTCCGTTTTCCGCTCTGGTAAATATGATGCCCCTCCCCCCCACACACATACACGTCCTACACCCCCATACCCAACATGACAAAGAACGAAAACGCCTAGTTTAGTGAGAACATGATAAGAGCATTTCTTTTCCTTTGACTGAAGAAAAAAAAACTAACCGAGTTATTTGCTCAACCGTTGAGCCATAATATTCACAATATTTATTGAATTCATGCGCCAAAAAGTTTGGGTTTTTTTTGTTATTTATTTTGTTTATATTTTCAATTGAAGCTTGAATTATCATTTAGGTGTTGGAATTCTATTTTCAGACGAAAAAAAATGTAACAGGTCAACATTTCCCTGAATCATGACGAAGAATTTCGTTCATCTTTGAACCTAAAGAAATCTCGTGGATTCTCGTTTGCACAAAGAAATTATTTCTATTGCTTTGTTTTGAGTTGATTTTCCCTCTAATCTTTTGTTTACTGGTTCATACTGATTATTGTAATTGTAAAATTCTTTTTAAAATATTCTAACCGATTCTCCAGTTTTATAGAATAAGGTTTGGTTTGTTTTACGACATACCAACCCTTTTCGGATCATTTAATGCTAAAACGAGCCATTTTGATAAAGGTTTGTCTTCTCTTCATATTGGTATAGATAATTTTCATTAACTTCGTTCGATTTATTTAATTATATAATAACTATGTGAGTCATTTAATGCCAAAAATTGTTAGGGTGTGATATAAAAATTGGAACTTAAGTTTCCTTAAGTTAGCCGGGAATTTTTTTTATCTGTTACAAATTTATGACATTAGGATTGTGTAAACCCCTCGACTAATGTATTTAGATATATTTCAATTTTATATTTTTTTAGTGTATAACAGCATTGAAGAGTAAAAAGCTTTTTTTCTTCTTAGTTATTAGAATCGTGCGAAATTGTTTCAAGAGACAAACTTAACTTCATATATAGCAGAGAATTAATGATAATTATTCAATTTTACCTTTACTTTAATATTTGTAAAACATAAGGTACTAGCAGGACCTTTGGATATAGCACAGTATGATAATATAATTATTACAACATTTGATAGGTTTACTTCAGAGCTATTGCAATTTGTTCATTTTGTAAATGTATAATAATTTTGATTTAACTCATTCTTTCTTTCCCTCTTTTCCTTATGTTCTATTAAAACATTAGCGTCATAGCTTCCGCGCGCGCTCTCATTTTTTATGTGTAGCATGTCCTTTTTCTTTCCTTTCTTTATAATGAAAATGGAATGGCCCATTATTTAGCTGTGGTGATGACTTATAAGAAATAAGGATTCAGCGGATAAGCATCACTAGATAATCAGGATTTACGTTTTTTAATTTCATCTTGAATGATTTAGACTGTGTCATTTTTAACCAGGAGTTGTTGCAAGATGATAACGGTCGTACACATAAGAAAATTGAATATCAATATACAGATAAACAAAAATTCAGACCAACGAAGTTTATATTTCATGAGTACAATATAATTGCAAAATTACTTTTTTCTTTTTTTTTTTTTTTGGTATGAGTAAACCAATACCTACATTACAATCATCCGACTTTTGCATTGACACAAAAATGTCACTTCATAGCGAAATGTTTGATAGAGCAATACTGTTAAAACGCTCCAAGTAAATAAAGGGTTAAAGATCTAATTTAGTTTTATCAATTATATTAGTAGTTAATATCTATAGTCGATAGATTAAATTTTATCGGTAAAAGTACAATAGCTAAGTGTTTCTGTCCCAGCAATCGGTGTTCGAACCCAGCTAAAGTCATTTCAAATTAGTTCAGGGGTAACTGCTTTTCCTTGTAACATTTGAAAAATTGGTTCAGTTGCCTCCTATATAAAGCAACATTTCTGGCTTGTTTACACTTAGTCTTCATAGATGCGTCTCATGTCATTTTTCTTTCATCTTATCTTTGTAATTATTTTTTTAGCGCAATTCTCAAGTGATTTTAACATTTTTTTTTTAATATCAAGCAAGCAGGATGGATTGAAAGCAAAGAATCCAACAAGATTTGAACGTTTATCTTTTATTCTTAAGATCCTGTCTGACTCCGACATCTTACTGATCAGAATATAAAAACGAACTAGCACGCACTCTAATTTAATTGTTTACATTAACTAATTTTTCTTTTTTATTAATTATTATATAATACAAAATTGGTTGTTTTTTTGTTTTATTTTTTTAATTTGGGACACAAAAAAAGATTACCAATATTTACATATAAAACTATGTAAAAAATAAGACTCCCTAAAAGAAATATTACGTTATAGCTTTTCAGTTTTTGCAACCTTCATCAGGACTTTAGGTAACTGAAATGTGTTGTGATTTATGGTAGCTTCCCCCCCCCAAAAAAAAAATGGGAAAATTGTTGGTTGTGTATGAAGAAAGGGGCACTAACCAGTGTCAGCCTAGCGTTAGTTCCAGGACGCATAAAGATATTCAATAAGTGGTGAAAGGACGTGGTGGCTTAGTGGGGGTAAATGGATATGGGATGAGAAGGATCTAAGTTGACAGAATTTGTCATAATTAAACAGAGAAAATTATAGTAGGATTTATAGCAATGTGTTATCTGTTTTATGTTGTAATGCGTTATGGTCAAGTTATGATTTTAGTTCGGTATGTGTGTAATTGGGTTTCACTTTGGTAGACGCCATTATGTGTGGGTTTGGGAAATAGCGTAATGGACGGCTCTATGTAGGGATAGGAACGAATGAGATAGATTTTGGAATGGTGGACTGGTTTAGTTTTGACGTATATAAAACTATACGAGACAAACATAAAATACGGTCATTTTAACCGATTATTTAAAAATATTAAACAAGCAGTATGCATTGGGGAAAAATCATAAGCATCCAAGATCTGAACATTCATCTTGTATTCATAAGAGCCTGTCTGACTTAAACAACACCTTACTGATCAGACTACGAAAAGTAACCTGCAAACATAACTCGAATTTAATAGTTATATTCTTATCTGATTTAATGAAAAAATAATGATTATATCATCTATGTACATAGTCGTGCGTGGCCAGTAATGCAAGTTTTACCAGTATTATACAAAAGCCAAGTTTAAATTAACATTTAGACCTTGTGGCTAAAGTTCAAATCCATACCTCCATACGGAGAGAAGCTAATGAATAACTCCCAAATCGGTAGCCACATCCCTGAGCAATTTTCGAATATATAAACGACACCCGAAGCAATATCCGTATTTTAAAAATTAGAATGAAAAAAAAATTGAAAATAATATAACAAAGATATTAAACTAGAAGCAGCTGCCTAGTATCCCTAGGTAGAGGGGGACCAAAAATCGGGGTGTAATATTTAGCAAGTTAATCTCGCAGATCCACTATGTATATTCTATTTTTTAATTTAAATCTTCGTAATTTTTGCACTAAAATCAACAAAGTGATATTTAATGTATGTGAGTGTTATTGTGGGTCCAACGGGAGAAAATTAAATATTTTATAAAAAAGAAGGTCATTTGCATATTTTATTTTGTGGTTTACATGTTTGTGTAGTCGAGTTGTTGTTATAGTTGTGTGCGTGTATGTAATGTATGTGTGTGTGTTTGTGTTTGGTTAAGTTCAGTTTAGTTGTGTGTTTTAGTGTGTTCCTATGTGCGGGTGTCTTTTTTGTTGTTTTTTATATATATATATTTTGTGGGTTCTATTTAGTAGGTCATGTTTGTCTATTTAGTAAAGTTATTGTTGTGTGTGTGTGTGGTTATGTCCGATTTAATTCGGGTTTGTATTTATCTATGAAATGTTTTTCTTTAATTAGGAGTATAGCCATCAGTTTGGTATATCGGCATCACATTAGATTTTCCCCGATTACATTCGTGGATATCTTTCGATACGTATAGGTTTCTATTGTTAGCTTATCTAATGTTGCTTTTGTATAGTGAGATTCTTTTGTTTAGTGATGATGTGCATCCAATGTATATTTTCTTGCAGTTTGTGCATTCTATTATCTAAGTTACATTTTTGAGGTGCAGTCAAGATTTATATTTATTTTGAATGTTGTGTGAGGGTTTTTGAATGTATAGGTTGTTCCTTCTATGATTATGTTACATTTCCGCAATTTGAGACACCCTGTGTAGTTTGTATCCCAAATTTGGATAAAGTTAATATTTGTTTTAGATTTTTTGACTGTCTTTTGCTCTTAATTATTTTTGTTGTGTTTAATGTTTTTAATTTTTTCATTGTTTTCGAGTTGGTGTAGTATATTTGTGAAAATTTCCGAGTTGTTTTTGTTATATGCTGAGACATATGCTAGGTGTTGTTCGTTGTTATGCTTTTTAGGAGTTCTTAATTGATCTAATGGTATTTTTTCCGCTAATTCGAATCCCTTGTTAATGAGTGTTATGGGGTAGCCTCTCTGGAGGAGGGTTTTATGTAATTCTTTTAGACGGATTTGTTGGAGGTTTTTATCTGTGACTATGGTGTATATCCTACGTGAAAGTGCGTATATATATATATATACTTTATTTGTTTTATTTTCGTAGTTTCATCTGGACATATATACTTACATACATACATAAACACCAACTGCACTTTATATTTGTATCGTATTTTACGAAGACATTCTGGACATTGCTGAATAAGCCAAGACGAGCTCATAGGTGATGTTCTCTCATGGGCACCTACACATTGACACACCAGTATGAGTCGGCCAGCAAAAATCTGCATCGATTAGCTCTACACATACACTGGATGCTGTGTGAGGAACTTTCCATGATCGATGGCCAATAGGGACGGTTGGTGAGGAAGAGGTATGGAGATCAGTGTTGTCGGTGTGACTTAAGGATTTTACAAGCATTCGAGAGGTAAAGTAGCAAAGATTGGTTTGTTTTGTTTTACGGCATATTAAAGGTCATTCAATGCCAGTAAGTAGCTAGAGGTTTAAATTGTCTTAATTGTTTTTAGACGAAGCATTGTCATTATTTTTAATTTCGTCTAAATTTCTTTCGTCTTCATTCGTTGCTTCTAATCACAACTCACAAGTCATTCTTAAATTTACCAGCCCTGTCGGCTGGGGCTTTAGAATACACTGAACCTCTGCAGATGAGTAAAATCCCCTCATGGACCACCTGTTAAACTATCGGATGACGAAGTTCCAGTTTTGGTGCTCTGGGGAACGTGGAGTACCCCTTCATCACCATTGCTCCCAGGTCCACTCTGACCCAGAGTGGTAGTACCTATTAGGGTCCCATCTATGGGTTAAATAGAAAAAATGAATTTAAAAACTAAGTACCCATCATGAATATATAAAAGAAAACGTCTTCGGCATAAAATAAGACAACAGGAGTTGATATGCCGTAAAATCCAACTAATCAATGAATCTTACATTTTTTACCTGTAGAATTTTTGTTTTTTGAGCGATAAGTATTCAACCGTGTTGCAAGTTGAATCTGTTTCCCAAAACAAATTCCTACATGGCGCTGCGGACAGGATTCTTATTGCCCGGTGATTTTAGTGTGGGAATTTTTATCCATATATACAGAACACTTGACTGTGTGCTGGCAGTTAGTACATAGCGTATTCAGTTACGCTGTCTTTTGTCAGGTGACTGGATGCTAGTCACAGTCTTCTTGTGAAGTTGAGTATAATATTCATTCGACATTACCCTACAATTGCTAAATCGATTGCACGTCCTTTTATAAAGGAAAATTGATGGAGACCAGCAAAGATCAAAGATCAATAAAATCCACACACTTTTGTCTGAGAAGGGATTTTTTTTTAAATTATCCCTCATTTTCCATTAAAAAAAAAAAGCTTAGTAAAAATGTAATAAGGGTGTGAACCAATCTCTTTTAAGTACATCTATACAAGATATTACTTATATCTTGTGGCTGATGTCCATTTCGATTCTTTGTCAGGAGCTTTTTTCCCTACATGTATATATGTGTAATAACTAAAAGGTGTAACTGTTTCATCAAGACAGGGATTATGCCAACGTCATTGTAAAACATAAGCACATATATAAGGAATTGTTTTTTTTAATAATTTAATATCTAAAAGAAGATGAATAATTAAAATCACAGAAAAATCTGATAATTCAAAATTTAAAGAATTAGAGGTGCGTGATTTAATGGTTATTGTCATAGGAAATGGACTCTTCGACCCTAGTTCAAATCCTGAACGTGGCTGTTTGCATTTCACATAGCGCTAATACCCTTGGGAAAGGCATGAATCCATATATTCTTCCTCCAGCTATGGGTAAATAGTTTGGCAGACTGGGCTCTTCAATCTTGCTTAGGTAACCAGTCTGGGAGAAGGAAAACTCTGAATTCAAACCTGTTTAAATCCGCTTAAGAAATTGACCTTGTGTCTCATCCTGCTCGTGCGGAGGGGTTGGTAAATATATAAAGAAGCTCTACATTGAGTGACGTCACAGATTTTACGGTGACGAGTGAGCTGGCCTTGTTTTACGATGGCGGTGATAGTGCCCTTTTGTTTTGTGTGTGTCGAGCGAGAGAAACCACGAGTGACAATCGGTCTTCTAGGTGTGCGCGCATGAAGAATGGGATGGGCACGCTGCGGACTTTGTATGCACAGAAAAGGGTGGGGCAGAGGGGAGAAGGGAGGGAGGCGAGGTGACAGTAAAAACAAAAAACAAAAAGCAAGAAGAAAATGTGTAAAAAAGAATAAATAAAAGTGGCGAAGCGTAAGAAGTTGTTTAAAGGAATTGAATTAAGAGGGAGGATGAAAAGATTACGGGATGTGACCGTGAGGGAGGTGTGGAAAAAAAAGGCAGGAGTGGAAAAGAAACTTGAAGAGAAAAAGAAAAGAAATAATTTTGAATTTATGAATAAAAAGATGAAAAGAAAGTAGGTATTTTACCCAGCCCGTTCGCTACAGGTAGGACGTAACACAAGGTCACAATTATTGGGGCATCCAGTGAGGATCGAATTCGCTATTCAGTAGTAATCGATCTGCGAGACTAGCTTGCTAACCATTCCACCATAATGGAATGCCCTTTTTTACCCAACCCGTTCGCTACGAGTAGGACGTGTCATGTCGCAAGTATTGGGATATCGAGTGAGATCGAACTCGCTATTCAGTAGTAATGAATAGTCGAGACTAGCTTGCTAACCATTGCTCCACGATGTGGTGCCTAAGATAAAGGCAGAAAGAAAACTACGAAGTTTTAAGAGTTTGATACAATGATCTTTGTTCGTAATCACACGTAATTAGGGCACTCGTAAGTCAAATTACCGCTGTATATTCATTAGAGTTGCCAAAAACCTAAAAATAAATGCTGAAACTATTCTTATCACTGATAACTTTCCCTCATATTTTTACCTCATATGATATGATTGTGGACAAAGTATAATTTAAGTTCGTCTTTCTTCCCCCAAACTATGTAAATAAAACAACTTCTTAAGGTTACATTTTTCCACTCATTGAAAGTCAGTTGTCGAAAAAATAACAAAATGGATTCTTGGCCAAATTAGCTTAAATGTTTTTTAGTGAACATATAAAGTTTGTACCTCAAATTTCAGCTCTCAATACAAAGCAAAAATCGACCTAGTTTCAGATTCTTACTTGGAAAACTTGTACGTCAAGTTACCACAGTATATTCGTTACAATTGCAATTTTTCCCCAATTCATTGAAATTCAGTTGTCGAAAAAAAAAATAACAAAATGGATACTTAACCATCTGAAGGAAGATTCGGCACAAAAGTTTTACTTCTCTATTCTTAAAAAGAGAATTAGTTGACAATCTCAAGTGATTGGATTTGCAAAATGTGGAATATACAGCCCCTGTCGAAATCAACACGTAGACGACAGCCTGGTTGACATGTTGAAGATTGGCACTGAACGAGACAAGGAATTAATATAAGATTTACACTTGACAATGCCATTTCGACACTGTGTGTGTGTGTGTGTGTGTTAGTTGATGGCATATCAACCCTTTTCAAGTCATCTAATGCCGAATCAAGTTATTTTGATATCAGGTTGCTTACAGTACCTGCTGTTGCTTAAATGGTCACCCATCTAAATATTGAACAGGCCGATCTCTGCTTAACTTAAGTGATCTAGCGGGAACCGGTGCTTTTAACGTGTCTTGACCGTAAGTAATTCGACATTGAGTGAAATATCTAATGATCACTTCATTTACCCAACTGCCACTAACAGAATGTGACAAGATCATTATAAGCAAAACACAGTTTTTTGGTTGGTTTTGTTTTACGGCATATCAACCAGTTTCGGGTCATTTAATGCCAAATCAAGTCATTTTGATTTTTAAAAATCATATCTTTTAAATTTTTAATATCTTCAAATACTTATGCATAGTCAACGTTTCTGTGCAGTTCGTTTCATTCAGCAATTTTCAGATATTGATTTGTTTTTATATACTTCACTATTTTAAAAATCTTATGATTTATTTCTGCATCATCAAAAGATGAATATGAGAAGAACACACGTGACAAGGAGTTTTATTTAAAATTTTATATGGACACCAACATTCGCCTCCAACTTCTCACGCCGCTCGGGAATCGTAGCATCAACTTATATTCCTAGTAACTCTTGCGAAATGGCAGAAATAAATTCTCATATCCTTAAGTCCTTCCATAGAGTAGACTTGTTCCTTCAACCAACCCCAAAGAAAAAGGTCACGGTTTTAAATAAAAGGTGCCTGGTCAGCCATTCATGCAGACCACGTCTACCCATCCATCTCCCAGGAAAATGGGGATTCAGCCAGTCACAAACAATAGCAAAATGTGGCGGAGCACCAACACAGATTTAATTGCCATCTATTAAGGAACGTAGATTAAAGAATTCAGAGAAATGTAATTACATTTAAAAAATTGTTTAGAATAGGAATTACTTTTCAATCACCCTGTACTTTGGTATTTCTAATTTTTATAACATTTTTTTTTCTTATGGACCCACTGCCTTATAGCGTCTACTTCAATTTTTTTTTTCAAACAGTTCTTTCATTAGGGGGCCAGATCAATGCATTCAGTGAGAACACGTTTTATTGTGTATGCAGTCTGGTATGCATGGTACATTGGTTGCTGTTCTTTATGCAAGTAGGAATGCTAATCCTTTTGTGACATATGCTAAGTCTGGATTGAACTTAAATCAGTTTTCCTTCTCCATGACGGGTTGTTATGATTCTGGTCTGGTAGCAGACCGTATATCCGATCTACGGTGGTAGCAGAGATCCTTAAGTCGAAAATGGTGACTTCTCGTACATCTTATACCTGTGATAGTCCAACACAGGTGATGATGGTTTACAACAGTGATTAGCCAATGAGGGACACTTGTTAGACGATTGGTTGGTTGCATGTTACGACAGCAATGGTGATGAATGGGTACTCCACATTCCCTGGAAATTCACCCTCAGAGTTTAACGTTATACACAGGACAATAAGACCCTCAGCCATCGCACAAATATGATAAAAAAGGGTTGGGTCTTCCCATAAGAACAATAGATTCTGCGGTCGTCCGTCTAGCCTAACTATGTGCCTAAGTGGGTTGTTGCAGGTCATGGACTGTTCATCCACCTGGATTCAGACCTGAAGCATCACGGTTTGGTTTGTTTTGTTTTACGGCATATCAACCTCAGTGGGTCATTTAATGCCGATAAAGTTTTGAAATAAATCAATTCTTAATGGATAATACAATTTTTTTATAAATACATTTTTCTATTTAACCCATAGATGGGACCCTAACAGGTACTACCACTCCGGGTCAGAGTGGACCAGGGAGCAATGGTGATGAAGGGGTGCTCCACATTCCCTGGAACCTCACCATCAGATAGAGTTTAACATCATTCCCAGGACATGTAGACCCGCAGCCACCGCCTTCTAGCGGATAAAAAGGGGTTGGGGCTTGCCATAAGGGCAATAGGGTTGGGAAAATCATATAGGTGCTAGGGCTTGACGTGACCAGCCGATTTAGGTTCCAGTTCTACAGATCTGTGGAGTGGAGTACCTTATCATTGCTCAGGCAATAGTACCTGTTAGGTTCCCATTCAGGGTACAAATTATTTTATTATATACTATATACTTTATAACCTAAATTAAATTCAGCATAACAAGGGAGGCGTCCCCTCAGACAGCACTTGTCCCCTCGCCTATTTGAGGATAATCATTCGTGTTTAAAAGATATTTTGCTTGTGTTTTTTTTGTTTTTTTTTGGTTTTGTTTTTCTACATCATTTATTTAAATGGGTTACTGCCTTGCGTGAAATACAGAAGTTCGTTCAGAGTTTTGATTCCTTAGAAAACACCTAAAATTAACATTTTGACTAAATATCTAATTTTATTATTTTACAGGTACAGAGGAGTAATATTAATCAAATAACCCCAGCAAAAAAAAAACCTGGAAAAAAATTTTAAATAAAAAATAAAAATGGGTCCCGAACTTTTTTTAATGGCCGGGCGACTTTAAGGATTAAATGAATTCCCTCTTGACTGTGACACCAAGCTACGACAGTGACGGTCTAAGTGTACATAAAAAAAAGACAGCCACCTGCCTGTGGTAACTACTAGAAAAAGTAGGTAAACGCTGACAGACGTAAACCCTTTTACAGCGAGGGACATAGTAAGATATAGATGGGGTGACATCTACGTTAAAAAAATAGATTAAGCTGGATTTCCTTGTCGAGTTATCCAGACGGTCATTCGGTGAATTGTAAGATTTTGTTTCTGACAGTTTAATACTTTAACGCATGCGCACATTTGACACACAGGAAAAAAAGTACGGAAAAATGATTCTCGTATTTATATTCATTTTTAGAATTTAAAAAAAATGTGTAAAAAATGTAAAATGTGTAATAATATTCATTTTTAGAATAAAAAGAAATGTGTAGTTTACCAAGTAAGTAATTCTGTATAAAGTCAGCTGCCCATTTCCTCTTTTTGTATATCCTTCACCCCCTTTCCTTTTTATACAGATTACATATAAACACTGAAATCACTACAAAATAATTTTGTTATACTATTGTAATGTTACGTAATATATGTGACTAGCAGGACCTGTGGATATAACACACTATGATAATTTAGTTTTTACAACGTTCGATATGTTTACTTAAGAGCTATTGTAATATATTTCAGTATGTAAAAAGTGTAATAATCTTGATTTAACACCTTCACACTTTTTAAAAATATTTATTTCCTTTTTATTATGTTCTATTGAAACAGATTAGTGTTATCACTCACCCACTCTCAATCCCCCTACTCTTTCTTTTTTATATTTTTCTGTGCATAATGTTATTTTTCTTCCCTTTATTTCTTTATAATAAAAAACGGAAGGATCCATTATTTAGCTGAAGTGACGAAACTCATAAGAAATAAGAATTCAGTGGATAAGCAACAGATAATCAGGATTTACATTTATGCAATTCATCTTGGATGGTTTGGACGGTCTCATTTTTAACCAAAGGGTGTTGCAAGATAATAACGGTCAGAAGATTAAAGTACAATAATATATATATATATATATATATATATATATATAGATAGATAGAGAGAGAGAGAGAGAGAGAGAGAGAGAGAGATAGATAGGATTATCTAAGCCACCTTTTAATTTTGTAACGAATTTCCCCTCTCTTATAAGGAATGTGAATATTTAGTCGTCGTAGAACTAAATGAGTTTTAAAATAAGTACTTTTAAAAAGATTGAGTTCCCGTCAAAAATGAACAGAACATCTTCAGCATAAAATGACCCAAGGGGTTGACATGCAGTAAAATCCAACCAACTAACCCACTTAGGACACCCATTTGGAGAGGTCTTAGCACCCGTCATGGGATTCAGCTAGTGTATTCTCAGGGCCCCCAAGTGGGGTAGTTGAATATTAAAGTAATAACGTGAATTGACGTACAAAATATTCAAATACTGTTGGCAATGACAAACAAAATGCCATTGGTTGAGACCCAACAATTTCAGATTGTTCTAATACAAACAGACACAAAAAAAATTCAATCATACAAGTCGGATCGGGTTTAAATACACAGGACAATCATTCGGCCATGTTTAATTTGTTAGTTTTTGCTTCGGTGACCCTTGCACAGAAAACAAAATGCTTGCATTCTCTCCAATTTCCTGGCATATAATATATATATATATATATATTACACGAATCGTTTGTTTAAGTAGTTTTCTTCTTTCAGAGAACAACAAATGACTTTATGTTAGATAACAAAGGCAACTTTCTTTCGGGTATTAGTTCAATTACATGCATTTTTACTGAGAATTATTTGAATTGTCATTTATTCTGTGTATATTACACGAATATTCTGAACAGTATTAAATATACCTTGGATATTTGTTATTGTAGGTGTGTTTATCTAAAGAATTTTCAGTGTTATATTATGCGATGCGTCGACACGAGTTCAAATCCCGGACAAGGTTGTTTGCATTTCACATAGCGCCAATACCTTTCGGAAAGGTATGAATCCAACTATTCTCCCTCTAGCTATGGATAAATATTAATGCAGACTCGGCCCTTTAACCTTAGCGAGGTAACCAGTCTAGAAGGAAAACTAAATTGACACCTGTTAAACTTTGCTTAAGAAATTGACATTGTGTCATCCTGCTCGTGCGGACGGGTTGGTAAATATATATACATTATGCCAAGCACACACTATATTGTTCTCGATTTGGTAGCATGTCCTTTTCTGTGGCAGAATAACTCTAAACCAATTTTTTACTTTTACAGTCTTTATAAAATTCCAAAGCTAAAATATCACTCAAATAATCATTCTAATAATAGAATTATTTTTTTTTTTTTTTTTTTGCTTGAGTTTAAAGTTTTGTGATGCCCTTGTTACATATTGGTGGGTGTGCTGTCGACTTTGGACGGTCAGTGGAGAAGGTAGATTTGTATTCAAATCAGAAAAATATTATTTGAATACAGGTCTGGCCGTTGGAACAGTGGTAGATTAGATTGACAGTAACCTGATTTTGACCTCCACTTCCACGTGTGGCAATAGATAGTCTGCGGCAGGTCATCAAGGTATAAAGACGTATTTAGAAAGACTCACCACGCGTGATTATTGGGTCCCAAATCTTCAGAAATGAAAATTAGATTCACAGAAGAAATGTTTTATGTTGTTAATCACAAGCAAACCAACAACGCTGAGCCATCTTAAGAAGAAACCAGAGATCCTGAAAACAAAGTTAGAACTACACCGACGACAGATACCAGACCACGGCCATTAATCAACTAAGGGCTGCTCCAAATGAACTCAGATGCTATTAAGTAACTACAGACTACAAGAAAGATAAGATTAATTATGAGATACACAACCACGAGTGTCCCTCGTATAGTATACGATAGCTTTCGTTGTATGGTCCATGATTTAATATAAGAATTCGGCATATAACTAAGTTGACAGGGTGGCCTAAAGTCGGTATCAACCAGACAGCGAGGGGGTCTATCCCCTTTTCACTCGTGCTAGACCAAGGAGATTGTTTTTGCGTCTGAGGTGAGGCGCCACATCTACCATTTACCGCACAGATCCCTGTGCTACTCATACGCTGGGTTGGCAAAGGCCGCCATCGAACCAGGAACTTTGCGATTCCTAGGCAAGTGCTCTACCGACTGAGCTAAACCGGCCCTACGCCGAATAATCAAGATTTACATTTTTGCGAGATGATAACGGTCGTACTTTTAAGGAACACGAGTATTAATATATAGATTGACTTATGGACGAAAGAAACATGTCTATATACTGATGATTCTTTTTAGATCATATTTACAACTTGTAGTGTTTCTAATTACGTTTTGATAAACGGGTGAATCTCTTCTCCATCTTTTATATTGTTTTAGCCCACATGCTCTCACCAAACTAGTTTTCCGTTGAATTTGAGGACTGGGTTTTGTAATCATTTTTCATAACGAATACCCTCCATTAGGCATCTGTCATATTCTGAACGTCTTGCTGTCCTGGGAATGGATTCGTTGAAACTTCGGCGTCTGGCAACTGACCTGGTAAACGGTCATAAGGTCATTAATCATCTTAATAACAGCATCCTTGAGCACCTTTTTGATCTCCATTTTCTAACACACGTGGGCATGCCTACAAAGTCAGAAAACAGCATTGCTCACATGACTTTCGGAAACATTTTTTCACACTCAGAATTGTCAAGGCATGGAATAAGCTGCCTGCATCCGTTAAAGGCTGCAGAAACACTGCATCTTTCAAGGCCTCCATGCTTCCTGTAGTCCGCCAACACCATATCTGATGCCCCTTTCCACACACATATGCGCACACATACATGCATATTACTACTGTAAACTGTTCATGTTCCTGACACTAATACATTATTCTGTGTACTTGACATGAGACTTTGATGAGTTGTGGTGCACCTGAGCACTATACACAATAAATTTCATTATTATTATTAAGAAGATTTTTTAAAAACGAAGTGTACTACTCAACATCGAGAATATTAGCCTCTCAAAAACTGAAAGCAAATATTGAAATTATGTTTTGTTAACAGTTATTTTATAGAAAAAAAAAGAAAATGAATGCACAATATTAGCTATTTCAATTAGGAACATTGAAATCTATTAATAATGGAGATTCAGTCTATTTGTCTGCAACCGAAACTACGTCACTGCTTATGTCAGGAATTAAGAATATTAATCAATGTGTATTTAATTCATAGTCCATATCATTACTATATGAAATAATAGGCAACACCGTATTTGTTACATAAATCATGGGTAACCTATAAATTGTGCAAGTACTGTAGCTAGATACATTTGAATAGAATCGTTCAAAGTTTAAATCGGAGACTTAAGTGGAAAGTTACTGCCAATCATTATGATAGGCAGATGGTAACCTCTACTTAACCTCTTCCAGAAACGCACGAATAGAAGCGTGTGAACAGAACTTGAGTTTTAGTTAATTGCCACTAGTTAGTCACTGAGAGAAGACATTATCTCAAGATGTTGCTTCTCACCGCGCGATTTCCTTGTGGGCTGGGATTGTTTTTAATAAAAACTATAAAGAAAACAAAGTCTTGTGAATTAATTAATCCATAATAAATGAACAGACACCAGCCCGAACAGCCCCAAAAGAAAGAAAAAATCTACCCACAAAAAAAGCCCAAAGCAAAATGGCTACCGAACAAGTAAGAATCCATCATCATCTCATCTTTTTCTTTTTTTTTTTTGTCTCTCGCCATTATATACTCGATATGCGAACAAGTATATAACATTATGTACATACTCACAAAGAAAGGACACAACCTTAGACGACCCACAGTGTTTTTAAAGCAAGTTTCAATGAATACATAACCGGTATCACCGATTTATATATAGTTTTATTTTCATATATAAAGTTATCTAACGTATAGAGTTATACAAAAAAAATTATTTACCAAACGGATGCACTTTTGTAGCATTACATAAAAGGATTTTTGGATTAAAGTTGGATACAATCGAGATAAAAACTAATATCTTATTATAATGGAGATTGTGTGTTTTTCTGTCTGTAACCGAAACTATATTACTACTAGAGTCACAATTCCCTTAGTTATTTAAGTAACGTTCTGAGTTCTCCATGAATCTATTTTTATCTAAACCTCAATTATTAATAAAATTGTCTTACATTATTAATACTGTTAACTATGTCTACATACTAACAACATGCAATTAATTTATATATACAACAAAATAGCGGTTTACAGTGTGAACGGAAGGCTAATTTGCATATTAATATTAAAAAATCGAATTTAATAAATTGTGCTTAGTATTATTGATTTCTAACTGTTTGGTTTTATTTTAATGAATATAAGCAAAAATCTCTTCAATAAATCTTAAATGAAATCCATTAACAAGATAAAATAACTGTCATTTTATTCTTTACTTCCTATTTTAACTAAATACTTAAATTAGAAAGAATAGCAATGAAAGATGAGTGATGGAAGAGTAAATTTCAATTGTTCTATTTTATCGATGATACTCCCTCTGTTTCAAATCTTTTATTATACTCCCTCTGTTTCAAATCTTTTTATCTGTATTGTTATTTAGTTTCATTAGCCTTTCTAATTTAATACAATATTTTATTACATTAAAACTTAAATACTTGCACCCGGAGGTGCATATATTTGCTAGTATATATCTCTATATATATATATATATATATATATATATATATATATATATATATATATATATATACACACACACACACACTAGAATTAAAATGTAAAACTTTTCTAATATTAAGATATTTAACTTTGGAAAAACTTACTATGTTCTAAGTGATTTTCTTTTATTTTCTACACTCTTATTTTAATGTTTACATTTTTTTTACATTGATGAGGGTAAACTTTGTTTAAAAACTACATTTTTTATTATTCAGTATTTTATTTATTAAAATGAAAGGAAGGATGTTTTAATTCTTTTTTTTTTTTGGGGGGGGTTCTTATGTGGAAGTCGTTAAGTTTATGAAAAACGAGTAACAATTAAAAAAATGACACGAATATCGACACTTCTTTTAAATATATTAAAGCTTCCTTTATTTAGTGCTGCACCGTAAAAAAAATACTACAGTCAATTCTTATTAAGAATTTATGCAAAGTCTTTAGTGTTTACGATTCGGTTATTTTTTATTATTGATGTTATTTTTCATCTGCCATGTATTTTTTAAATAAAATTTAGCGAAGTAATTAATAGTTTGATACTATTTCGTTTATTATTTTAACAATACACATTCATCAATAAGTTTAATTTTATTCGGTATTAGATTAAAATAGCTTTTTAATTTTTATTTATATAAATTATATTTTGTTCTTTAAAAATTGAAT
Source organism: Doryteuthis pealeii (assembly GCA_023376005.1). Lineage (NCBI taxonomy): Eukaryota > Metazoa > Mollusca > Cephalopoda > Myopsida > Loliginidae > Doryteuthis > Doryteuthis pealeii. The sequence goes on along the minus strand of CM042142.1, from coordinate 8,176,031 downwards.
AAAACTTTATTCAATTAATGTAATACTTACTTCAATTAAAATGAAATTTATTAAATCTAAGAAAATTAATTAAAAGCGTAACAACATATTTCATTCATTGATTGTACAAACATATTTTAAATAAATTTTATTTATCGAAAATAATTTTTTAAGAATTATTTTTCTACAGAACTGAACCGAATAAAATTTAGTTTATTGATATTGAATCTCTTACTCTCACCTACCCCAGGTAATATTGTTTAGAATTATTTTTACATCGCCCGGAGAGCATTTTTTTTATTTTGCTAGTATATATCTCATAATGGAAAAACGGTTTCTGTCAGTAACCGAAACTACGTCAATTATGTCACAATACCCTCGGGAATTGCGTACGTTTATCAATGGGTATTTAATCTATTGTCAAAATCATTAATACATAGAATAAATCTTATTTATCAACGAGGTTTATGAAAATGAGTTAGATTTAGTGCATTTAAAATCCTGCAATGCGTCTTACATATCAAGAAATAAAGCCTTACACCATATATGGTTTGGCTATTTTGCATACTGGTCTTAACAAAACCGGGTTTAATAGATTATCGCTTGGCGTTATTATTGATCTCTAATATCATTTTATTCTACAACGTATCAAAATTAATCCTTTAAATGATTTTGTAATGTAACAAATTAAATATAATTAAAATGTTTTTTTTTTGTTTGTTTGTTTGTTTGTTTTTAATAAGTGTTCTTATCTAATTTCGCTATTCTGTTTAAAGTTTTCTATTACTGTAGACTATTCGTGGATATCGACTTTTTTTTTTTTTTTTTTTTTAATCAGGGGTAGTAACTCATTGCGTAAACATCAAGAGTAGTATCCCTTGGTAAAATTTGTTAAACTAATGTAATTTTTAAGGGGAGATTATTCCTGATACCTTATTTCATATATTTGTTGGATGTAGCGTAGCTATACCCAAAATGGGCCTAAAATGCGTTTTTGACAAAATAATTTACCAAAAATCAGGGAATTATCAGATTTTAATGAAATTTTCAGTGTTTATTTATCAATGAATGATCTTTATAATGCATTATTTATTTTATTTCAAAACTTTTTTCTGGTTAGTGAATTTTGACTCCCCTTATGTTGAGGGCGTAACATTTTTTTCAAGTTGGTCTTATAGTTTTCTAATTACAGTATAAATAAAGACATAAAAGACCAAAGTTATGAATAAAAACAAACAAAAAAGAATTTACGGTGGTTTTTCTACGAGAAAATAAGTACCGAAAATCGATAAATAAAATGTAAAAAAATAGATAATTTTTTGGAGATTTCTTTTTTACTCATGTCGATAATTATTTAATTGGCTATTATCTTTATAAAGAAAAAAAATTATACATAGATTTTTTTCTGCTTAAAAAGGGGGGGGGTACATTTTCAATCGAGTTTTTCTTCAAAAAGTATACTTTGATGTAATAAAATAAGGTTTGCATTAAATAGATATTTATTTTTAGAATCTAAAAATATAACATTTTAAACTTAACATCAGGCTTTTCCTATTTTAAATGAATTTTATATATTAATTTTTCTTAGTAAAAATACTAAATTAAAGTTTTGAAATAAAATAACCGATGCATTATAAAATTCATTAATTGATAAATAAATACTGAAATTTTCATTAAAATCAGATAATTACCTAATTTTTTTCTATTTATTTATTTATTTTTTTTTTTTTTGCAATCGTGAATGTTAGTTTAAAATTGTAAACAAGCGCCTAAAACCATTGAAAAATAAACAGAATGGCGGATCGCGTCGAAATTGACCAAAACAAATCGTTTTAAATCTATTAAAAATAAACTGCATATGTAATGATATTTTTCTTTTTTAATGATGGTCATTATGTTACTACTTATCATTTTAGACAAAAGTTTGACCTTAAATAATAGATTTAATTAATTTTAATTTGTTTTTAAAAACCTAGCAGCCGACAAAATTGGGTATGCCTAAATTGTAGCGTATCATTAACTTTCGCGATTTGTTTCTAATTAAAAACTCTACAAACGATAGAATTATTTGATAAAATTCATGAATTAAAACTGATTTTAATTTTTTCTGATATTTTCATTTTTTTTTATTGCTTGATTTGTATTTTTTTCATCTGATCTTAAGAAGCTGATGTAAATGAAGTCATTATACGACTATCTTAGAACACACACACATATATATGTATCATCAATAAAAGTCATCTAAAACTTCCAGATATTTCTGATTTTATAGATATTCATTTTCAATTATCAAGACCTGTGGATATACCACAGTATAATAATTTAGATATTACAACGTTTGATATGCTTACTTAAGAGCTATTGAAAAAATACTATAAAAAGTATAATAATCTTGATTTAACTCACTTTTTTTCTTTCCTTTTTTATTTTTTTTTTTTTTCATTATGTTCGATTTAAACATTAACGTTATCAATTCCGCGCGACCATCCCTCCCTATTCCCCCCCACTCTTTCTTTTTTTCTTATATTTTTCTGTGTAGCATGTCCTTTCTTAAATGTCTTTATAATATAAACGGAATGGTCCATCATTTAGCTGGTGAGGACACTCGTAAGAAATAAGAATTCGGCGGATAACCAACACCAGATAATCAGGATTTACATTTTTGCATTTCATCTTGGAAGATTCGGACGGTCTCATTTTTAAACAGACTGTGTAGTAAGATAACTGTTGGAAGATTAACGAACAATAGTATTGATATATAGATTGTATTTTACTATTCTCCTGAATTTGTTTTTAGTTTTCACTAAGAGTCAATATAAGCACAAAAAGCGTTCCAAAATACAATAATGGCATGAAACGAATTCAAAAGATTTCTGAACCGATATTAAAAAGTGGAGATTTGTAGTGCTGAATTTACCTCCCTTACATCTATCTTTTCTCCCTTAAAAAGGGAAATAACTTTTTGTAAAATTTAGTGTCAAATTTCATATATATATATATATATATATATATATATATATATATATAATATATATAGTATAGTGTGTGTGTGTCCCATCATAGTGTAATGGTTGGAAAGCTAGTCTCACACATCCTTATTACTGAAGTCTCCGATCCTCGCTAATGCCCATAAAAAAGCTCCACGTAAAAAAAAAAAAAAAAAAAAAAAAAAAAAAGACCTTGTATCAATCCGGCTTGGTGACAGGTCAATATATATAAGAACCTTTAGTAGTCAAACTATCTACCTAGGTTCACCTAAACGATTCATCAGGATAATTCTGACCTATCCTGACGAGTTCTTATAATTTTGATCTACTTAATGTATTGAGCATTTTCTACAAATGTAAGTTAGACACTCCTCCGGTGTTTTTTTGTTTTTTTTTTCTTCTTTTTCTTTTGGCCACTACATTACGATACCGATGATTATTTTCAGATAGTACCCCGATATCATTTCTTTATTGGCAAACTGAATTATGTTTTTGTTTTGTTTTTTTGTTTTTAACACCATTAGAGTTATAGAAATTATATATTACATGTCGGCTAAAAATCTTTGATTCCATTAACACTACTTATACAACATATCAGATATAAAATTGACCATTATCAGACTATTTTAAGAAATGTTGATTCCACAACATAGAAAGTGCTCTTCGGATGTATTATTTTCGATGGTGCGGACACCCTGTTAGAACGGATGGTTATCGTATAACTATGTTACTGTAAAAGTTATTCTGGTAATAGGTACCCATGCAATCAGAAGAAAAAGGTCCGTTGGAATCGCATGGTGTAATGGTTTTCATCGTAAGAAATCAACACGGCGAGACGAGCTCAAATCCTGGACGCGATTTTTTGCATTTCACACAGCGCTTATACTCTTGAGAAAGGTAAGAACCCAACTATTTTCCCTCAAGCTATGGGTAAATAGTAGGGAAGACTGGACCCTTTAACCTTGGTATAGCAACCGGTCTAAGAGAAGGGAAACTGAATTCGTTATTAATTCTGCTCCCACTTTGTTTTATTGCCTTTTTTAAATCCCTGAAGGAAACCATTATATCAGTGCATGACTGGAAAGTTTCCTTGCTGGGTTGAATTTTACGACATATCAACACTTGTTGGGTTATTTTATACCGAAGTCTTTTTTTAATTTTTTATTCTTGGTGGATACTCAATTATTTTAAGTCAATTTTTAAACAGATTTTTCACTCATTTTTTTTTTTAAACTAATAGGTGGGGCCCTAACAAGTACTACCACTCCGGGTCAGAGTGAACCTGGGAGTAATGTTGAAGGATTACGCCACATTCCCCAGAGCTCCAGAATTGTAATTTCACCATTAGATGCAGTTTAACGTCATACCCAGGACTGGGTTAATAGGCCAGACTGGGCTCTTTAATTTTAGTATGGTAACCTGGTCAAGAAGAAGGAAGAACCAAATCAAAGGGCCTCTCTCTTATCGTTAGTCAAACTACTTTGAGCGCACACCCTCCTCTTTCTATTGCCTTTTTAAAACATTCTGAAGGAAACCATTATATTAGTGCATTACTGGAAAGAACTAGCATACAGTAAACTCCCTCGGGGGAATATTTTATTTAAATTGGTCAAATGGTTTGAAATGAACCTAATAAAGCAACAACAAAAAATTGAAACGTATAGCTAGTAAAGTCAAGAACATTGTAGTCCTGTCAAAATCTTAGATGAATCACACGTAACGCCACGAATCCAGTAAAGCTTGTAAAACAGTTGAATGCCTAAAACGTTATATGAAAATACTAATGATTATCTACTTAACATTGTTCGATGCTAAGTTCTACTTTAAGTGCTTAATTTCTTCGGGTTTTTTTTAATCAAAATTTACGCCAAATAGGCAAAACAAACCTTAAGTCACACATTGAATATTTGACCCGATAATAATATGATTGAACTGCCAATCCTATAAAAGCTCGCTGTATACACTAAACGTTTAGTACATTCCATATAATTGAAATGTAAAATACTGGCGTGACCTGTGGATATACTACAGTATGATAATTTAATTGTTACAACGTTTGATGTTTACTTAACAGCAATTGATGTTATATATTTAAAAAGTATAATAATCTTTATTTAACTCTCTCTCACTCTGTCCTTTTTCTTTCTTTCCATCTTTTCATTATATTCAATTGGATGGTCCATTATTTAGCTGTGGTGATGATACTCATTTGGATGGTCTCATTCTCAACCCGAGGATGCAAGATAATGTCCGTATTTTGTGGGAACACCAGGTACTACCACTCCGGGTCAGAATAGACTTATCACCAGACGCAATTCTGGACACACCCATTTTGGAAGAGGGGTTTTATCTTCGGCAAGAGATATTGATACTCTAAGTCCCGATAACAGGGCGTATTTCCATAATATGTAGAGAGAATCTATAACAATACTGTAGGTATGCCACTGAAAAACTCAATGCTAATTAGTATAAAGCAAAAAAAAAGGCCAGCTTTGTGTCTTTTCTCTCCTTCCAAGAGCGCCAAAAAATCTTTTTCAGTTGTATAGGGTTACATTATTATAAAAATGTCTAATTATTATTGTTAATTGAGAGACTCATATTGACGCTTCGACCAAGTTCCATCAATCTCCGTTCTGTGGATCTTTAAAAAGAATGTGGGCATAGAAGGCATTGATGAAACAACCAGTCGGAAAACGTATGTGGGTCAACGCAGTTGTAGGACCACAAGAACACAGTTCGGCATTTGAATATAAAAGAACAGCTTTATTTTTTATATATATATATATATATATATATATATATATATATATATATATATATATATACATACACACACAAGATACACTTATGTATTAACTAGCAGGACTTGTGGATATACCACAGTACGACGATTTAATCATTACGTTTGATATGTTTACTTAAGACCTATTACCAAATAGTTCAATATGGAGAAAGTATAATCTTGATTAAACTCTTTTTATATATCCTTTTTTATAATTTCGAATGAAACAGATTAACGTTATCACTTCCGCGCGCTCTCACCCCTTATCTTTCTTTCTTATATATTTCTGTGCATCATGTCCTTTTTCATCCATCTCTTTATAATATAAACGGAATGGTCTATTATTTAGCTGAGGTGACGATACTCATCAGAAATAAGAATTCGGCGGATAAGCAACACCAGATAATCAGGACTTACATTTTTGCATTTCATATTGGGCAATTTGAACGATCGTACACTTAAGGAACACGAGTAATAATACATAGATGGAAAGCTACATGCGATTGTAACCGGAACTATATGTTTTAACATTGATAAAAGGGACAAATTTTATTCATGAAGGGTTATTTACCCTTCGTGAATAAACTTTATGTCCCTATATTTTAGGTCACAGTTAGCTCGAGTCAAAATCATTAACGTAATAAAGATTAAAAAGAATGTTTATGTATAAGACTGTATTCCCCCTTCTCTTTCACTTTTGTAGGCAAGTTAAACGTTCATTTCTTATAGAAAACACCGTCTTTCCTTTCCTTATCGGTGTGACGAATGATACATTCGTGAGGCAGTCTGAATGTTTTCCCTTTGTTCACTCAACGTCTACCCTTTTTTATTGCTGTGTTGGTTTTTCCTTTGTCGGCAAAGGGGAGATAATCGCATCATTTATCTTTGGTTTGTTTGGTTCATTTGTTTAGCAGCATATCAACTATTTCGGGTATTTTATGCCGAAATTTGAGTCATTTCTACATTTAATTATAATATCTATATTTTCGATGTCTATTGTATTTTTATTACAATTTTTGTCTATAATCATTTGCTCACAGTGATGTGTTTTAAGTATTCCTATTTAATACTAATAATTTATACATAATTATATTTTAGAGTCAATGAAGAGATACGAAGTTCAAGAATGTATCAATTGTATATTTTTGAAAAATTACAAATGTATGTGAATTACATTTGGGTTTTTTTTGCGATACAGAGAAAATTGCTGACATAAACGAAACTATCGTCGATGTGGATGATAAGGATATAAGTAATCTGATAAAAATAATTCCTAAGAAAGTAGTGAATGAATAGTTGCTTGAACTACAAAACCAAGAAGAGAAAAGGAAGAAAACTGGCATCCATCAAACAAATGCACCGTAATATTTTAGCAGATATCCTAACATTTAACTGAGCATTGAAATATATCACAAGTGTTGAAATTTACTCTCTTCAACGTAATTGTCAGTAAATACTGTTGTCCCATTCAAGGAAATTGAATTATTTAACTTACCACCAGGTATATATATATATATATATATATATATATATATATATATATAGGAGATAAACTAAGGAGTTTAGGAAACTATGGGGTCGACATTGACAATCAGGTCAAAATTCTAAGTTACCTGTATTAATCCCGAGGAAACTTTGAATTGCCTGCATGAAAGAGCTGACGAACTGCAAATTATCTATGAATAATCCTTAACTTTATTTTGACTATTGCAACAGTGAAAACTTGTAAGCACCCTACGGGCTGGGGGTTCAAAATTATATTTTTCTTAGTGACCTGTTTAGATAATTCCATGCCATATCATCCAGGCCATGTCACCACCCACTTCAATTTTTCTGATTTGTCAAAGTGTGGACTATGTTAAAGTAAGACAATCCCCCAAATTTGAGTTTCCAATTCCAAAATTGGCCGAGTTATGTCGATTTTAAACTAGAAAAAATGGAGGGCGGCGCAAAAAATGATCATTTGTAATCTATTTTTGTCTGGAAAAAAAAGAACTGCTCTACTCCTAAAAATTGGTTTATAAAACCATTTTTAAGTTCATGATTTCTAATTTTTTTCATAGCAAGATCAATAAGTGAGAAAATCTCAATGTGGCACTGCATATATTACAATCCTTTTAGAAATTATTAATTTACATATATTGAACATTATTTGTACCAAAATATACTTTGGTTTTTGCTCAGAAGTGAAGCTACAACATCAGTTAAAATTTTGCACTTTTATGTTTTGGGTGTTTCCGTTCTGCCATTGAATAAGGACTATATGAAGCATAAGTTGGAGGTGCGTGGTGTAATGGACTCGTCAACCGGGGTTCAAATCCTGGACGAAGCTGTTTGCATTTCACATTCTCCCACAAGCTATGGATAAACAGTAGGGCGGATTGGGCTCTTTAACCATGGTTAGGTAACCAGTATAGGAGATGGAAAACTGAATTCAAACCTGTTTAACTGCTTAAATGAACCATGTGTCACTGCCTGCTTGTGCCGTAGGGTATATATATATGGAGCAAAATAACTATCAGAGTCCGATAGAAATGATCAAGATTATGTTGATGGTTGGATATATTTGAAATAATAAAACAATGTATTTTCCTTGTATCAACCGTATTGCCTGCAAAATTCTGACAAACAAAGCTCAATATCGGCACTACGTTTCATTTTAGAATTGAAAATTGGAAGGTAACAAAAATGATGATATACAAAAAACATGTTTATCTACTAAAAGTATTTACAGAAGTTCAAAAGTTTAAAATACAGTATTGAAATATTAAATTACTGCTATCGGCACAATAAAAACTTTTTTTCAAAATTAACCGACAGAACGCTTTAAAATGGGTAAACTATTCCTGGAACAAGAAGCAGTCATCATTTCATTTCAACATTAATGATGAAAATTTCTCATAAGCTCACAAGTGAACATGAAGATATTTTAGATAGATTTGACTTTTCCAAGGAAGAACCAAAGATCATGATTGTATTAAATGTATCTTCATATATATAATCTGTTTTTATGATTCTGTTTGGTGGATTCGCTTAGTTACGATGATGAGTGTAGAATATGGTGATGTTGAAATTCAATTTTTACATCCGCATGATCCAAGGAAAATATTCAACTAGCCTTCAAGGAATGACACTTGCTTTGTAACCCTAAATAAAGTTATGTGAAATTTATTTCCAGATACAGTTATTTGTTGGAGGGGAATAGCGTGTGTAACCAGGCGGTATCTCTGACCGATCGGACTGTGTGTGTGTGTGTGTATATATATATATATATGCTTTTGACATAGCGCGAGGTTTCTTTTTGGCGGCAGGAAGCCCTTTTCTGTGCGCATGCCAAGAAGGTTATTCCTGTTTTAAGCCTCCTGAGAGATTGTTATTTTTGTGTTTTTTTTATTTAGTGCTTGTGCCATGCACCAGAGACCCGGATGGGACGAGACGGAAATTGCATAAAGGGTAGTCGAGCGATGATAAAAACGGACAGTGGCTGCTACTGTGAGTCAGCAAAAAAGCAAGTGTCTGCGACAGAGGTGAAATTCGACGACTGCAGTGTTTTGGGTGTTTAACAAAGGAAGTAAGAGGAATGTGCTCAGTTGGTAGAGACTTTGCTGCGGTGAAAGGAATTACTGTGTTCAATTGAACAGACTCCAGTTGGAAAACTTTTAACAGTTTTATTTTTATTAATCTCCACATTAACAATAAGAAAAGTTGTATAAAGCTATAAATATACAATATTCATCAAAGTTTATCCTTCTCTTCAGAAACCTATGTTCTGGGGTAAATTCTCTATGGAGTCAGTTTTTCTACTGTTCTTTCCAATTGAAAATGGAATGGCTTTGTAGAAATTGGGTGATTTTTGTTCACAATAAACTGTGTGGATAGGTGTGTGAGGGGGCAGAAGTGAATTGACGCCTTTTCCAATGATATTTGCATAAAGTGGATGCAAAGAGCTTTGATCAGAATTTGAACCCTGCATACAGATTCCATTAATAACCTTTAATAACAGCAAAGTAATTAGAAGATATTCCCTTTTTATGTGCGTGCGTGTTTTTCAGATCTTACTAGAGTTAGTTTCTCTACTTGACATTCCCATGGTTTCTTTCTTTCTTTTGAATATTATGTTAAGAAATAGACGAATAATTTAGCATGATGATTGATGTAGCGAAATGATTAGTAGGCTAATAGACTTGTTAAGGAGTTATATTCTCACTGGGTGCTCCATACTACTGTCCTTATTGTTGGTTGGATTTTACAACAGGTCAATCCTTGTTGGGTGATTTTATACTGAAGAGTTTTGTTTTATTCATTCTTGATGGGTTGTCAGTTTTTTAAACTCATGTTGCTTTTTTTCTATTTAAACTATTTATGGGACTAACAGATACCACTCCGGGTTGGGTGGACCTGGAAGTAATTGTGACAAAGGGGTACTCCACACACTCCACATCTCCAGAATTGGAACTTTTTCATTAGATGCAGTTTAACGTCATACATAGGATACTAAGACCCTCAGTAACTTCCTTCTAACACATAATAAAAAGGGTGGGAGGGTCAAACTTGATGCCTGGGTCACTGGGACTGATTAATGATGCCTGGGTCATCAAGGTAACCTATGACACCTGGATAACTGACCCAGGACAATGACCTAGGAATCAGACCCAAAGTGACTCAGTCATCTATTTGACTCGGTCGTTAATTTGACCCAAGTAGATGACTGGGTCACTGTCCAAGGTCAATTTGACCTGGTCACTTTGTGTCTGATTCTTGGGTCAAATTGATGACTGGGTCATCGACCTAGGTCAGTTCTGGGTCAACTTTATGTCTGGGTCATATTGACCTGGGCCCAACAGATGACTGAGTATCTGTACTTGAGTCAACTCGACCTAGTCACTGGGTCTGATTCCTTGGGCAAATTGATGACTGCGTCATTGTCCTGGGTCACAACTTGATGACTGGGTCATCAAGGTGACCCAGGTCACTGTTCCAGTCAACTGGGTTAGTCCTATGTCACTATTCTGGTCAACTTGTTGCCTGGGTCATTTTCCTGGGTCACTTGTTAGGTAGGTCATTGTCCTGGGTCAAACAGATGACTGGTCAGATTGACCTGGGTCCCTGTAGTACTTGGTCAACTTGACCTGGTCACTGTTTAGGTTTGATTCCTGGGTCAAATTGAGTGGGTCATTGTCCCGGATCAACTTGATGCCTGGGTCAAACAGATGACTGGGTAAACTTGACGGAGTCGTTCTGGGTCAGATTGTCCTGGTCACGGTTTGGGTCTGATTCCTGGGTCAAACTGATGACTGGGTCATTGTCCTGGTCAAACAGTTGCCTTGGTCACCCTGACTAGGTCACTGTCCTGGGTCACTATGGTTCAGTTTGATGCCATGGTCAACATGAGTCCTGGGTCACCTAGTAGACTGGGTCATTGTCCTGGGTCAGTTTGACCTGGGTCATTGTCCGTTGTCAAGTTGAGGACTGGGTCATTTTCCTGGGTCAAATTGATGTCGTGGGATAAATAGATGCCTGGGTCACCTTGATGACTGGGTCACTGTCCTGCTCAGTTTGACCAGGCTCATTGTCCTGGGTCAACTTCATACCTGGGTCACTTTTTGGGTCTGATTCCTGGGGCAAACAGAACAGAAGACTGTCGCGGCCAAGTAAGGGCCAAAATTGAGTGCTGCATGGCTTGAATTACTCAGTCACCAATATTCTGTCCTTAAGCACCATGGGTCGCCACCCACTGCTAACAGAGGGTCCCATTGGGGAGATTCTATTCCTCTGCAGAGGTATAGTCGTATTTTTTGAGTCAGATAATAGGGCGAAATAACTTATGTCAAACTACGCTAAGCTTAATAAATAACGAGGCACCTCACATGGTATAATACTTAGCAAGCTAGGTTAATAGACCATTGCTTGCGAGTTCAATTCTCACTGCATGCCCCATACATTTGACCATGGGCTAAACTAAGCCATGCTTAGTAAAGAATTGGTGGTTTCCAAGCTAATCGCTCAGGCCATTTTGATGGGATAATGAGTTCGATCCTCATTGGGAGACTCACAATGACCTTGTGTTAGACTAAACTAAGTTTAGTAAATAGGATATTTTTTTAAAGACTGGCCATTTTGAATTTTGCAGCAGTGAATATTATTGTAAGTTTGATTTTTTTTTTTAGAAGAGACTTGATAATTTGAATTTTTCCGACTGTTTTCCTCATCTTTATTGTTATATACACAAGGTTTCGGCCGATGTACAGTGACAATCATCTAGATTGCAGGTTCCTGGCCACGGGCGATAATAATACTTAACATAGCTTAACACTTGTATCCGGTCATGGTGAACGGAATGAGAGCAGTCTATCCCAGTGGATAGAATAAAGGGTTCGATTCTAAGTTCTGTGAAGGCTTCCGATTACGACAATAAACACCTAAAGAAGGCCAGAGGGTACATCGGCCGAAATTTCTATCTAACAATGAAGATGGGGACGACAGTGCAAATAATACAAATATTCTTATAAGATGCTTTAGAAAGATAATCTGTAGGTATGCTCAATTCACGCACTTTTCATAGTTGCGGAAATTGTTTTAAAATATTTTAAAACGTCAATAAAAAAATGGAAAATTAACTTTTTAATGTTTTCTTTTACGTTTAATATAAAGAACAATTCCAAGTTATGTGTTTAAAAAAACAAATGTTACATATAACGTTAATTTTTGCATTTTAAATAGATTTGCGATAACTTCTTAATCTTTGTTGACAGTTATCGCATCTTGACGCGAACAATTAGACCCAAATAATTTTCTATGGAGGATCATACATGCAATATTTTTTTTATTCTGAAGCAAAAATAAATTACTAATTTAGCATTTCCTTGATGCTTTACGGTTTAACTTTTAATATTATTTTCAAAAGAGCGGGGAAAATCAAAATTAGAATTTAAAGATTTACAATAAAATTCTATCAAATATTATAAAAAGCGAAACTTTTTTTCGATACATTTCTAATAAAGTATATAAAACACTACATACCTCAAAAGGTGAGTTTAGTTAATTTTGTAGTTCATAAATATATATAATATAAATCCCATATCAAAAAAATTAAATAAATTTTTTTAAAAATTGAAAATAGGGTGTTGAATTGAAAATTGCTATTATTCCACAATATAAAAATCCTTATTTAGATATCTACACCTTTCATACTTTGTAAATAAGCAATTTTCCTCGTCAGAACTTTCTGTATAATATACAATTTCATAATTGTAATTTCTGTAGCCAATCACGGTACCATCAAATTTTTAATTTGTATTGTTGATTTCTAAAAAATTCATTTCTTCAAACAAACACTATTTGAGCTCTACAGAGTATAATTATACAGGTGTCACGGATTTGAACTTATTTGAAATTATTCCCAGCAGCAGCAACAACAGTTTTCAAAAAAAAAAAAAAAAAAAAAAAAAAAAATAGAATATCATGTTCCTTACATATTTCCATTAATAAGAAGGACAATTTTAATTCAAACATTATTTTCATTTTTTTTATAAGACTGTACTATATTATGTCATTATTTTTAGCTAAATATTTTTATACAATATTTTCTTTAAATAAATACAATTTTACTATACAATAAACAAAAGTACTTATTTTACATTTTATAAATTTTTAAAAATCCCTAAATAAAAAATAATGTAAAAAGTAAACAGGAACTTTTAATATAAAATTCCTTAAAAAATAAGCTAACAATTTAGAAAACAAAAAAGGATAAATATTTGTTTCTTATTTACGAGACTTAATTTTCAAATTTTAAGACGTCCTAGTACAAGCCTGTACTTGTATCGATTTATTTATTTATTTATTCATTTTTTTTTTTTACATATGTTCCGTCATTGAATTATCTTTCAAAAAAGTCAAATTTATTTTCATACGAAAAAAAAGATTACCTAGAAATTTGTATGGGGGATCAATACGCGAAACAAAAACTAACGCAAAAAATAATTAGCCTTTTCACTTTAATAAACGTTCATTTACAATAAAATTATTTTATTACTTCCTATACCGAAAGTTTTATTAAAATCGGATAGTTTATTTTCTATGATTTTTAGAAGAATTTCCTGTTATCCCCCTAAGTACAAGGTGCGCGAAAATGGTTATACCTACTAACCTGTATGCAAATTTATATTTCAAGTGTAAATTATATGAAATTATTCTCTAATAATCATAACTATAAGGTTTCTATTTGTCTATGTATCTCTGTCCCAAGTAGGATGTGACACAAGATCAATTCTTAGAGGATTAATGTTGATAAAAATTCTGACTTTCCTTCTAGACTGGTTGTCTTAACAAGGCTAAGGAATTGGTTCTTACCTATGGGTGGGAGAGATTAGATGAAATGCTTTTCCTAAGATCATTTGTGCAAAGTGAAACGCAAACAGCTTTCTCTAGGATTTGAACTCTGGTTACCGATTCCATTTCCTATGACCATAACTGTTACTGCTAAATGCACCCTTTTCTGTGTATTAACGCAACACAATAAAGATGGCATATTGTAGTGATATTTTTCGTTTGTCCAGTAGCATCAAAATGCTCTAACTTAACTTTTGCCGACCAAATTCCCCCCTCAGCTTTATCAAATTTTCTTGGTATTTTTTTTTTAACTGCATGATGTGATATTTCAAATGGCACTATCTATTCACCTTAGAACTTCTATTCAAATAAAGTCCTATTACTATTGTAATCGGAGTCAGTTTTAATGAACTAGCCATCAGTTTTTGTGCTTAGTTTGGATGTGGTAGGAGAGCCGTAGTAAACGGCTTAACTCTTTGCCTACCAAATTTCCTCCACGGCTATACCAAATTTTCTTGGTATTTCTTAACTGTATGATGGAATCTATTCGCCTCGGAACTCATTCTATTGAAATAAAGTTCTATTATTTGAATCTGGATCCTTTGACTCTTGACGTTGGAATTGTGATTCTGTACTTCATTATTTCCCTTTGGATTTGTAAACCTGGATTCCGAGATCCAGACTTATTTACTGACCTTATTATTGGCACACTTGTTATCTTGCAACCCAATACAACCTGCCTCATGTTACTTAGAGTTCACATGGTTTGGTTGGATTTTACGGCAAGTCAATCCTTGTTAAGTTATTTTTATGCCGAAAAGGTTTTGTTTTATTCATTCTTAAGGGGTATTATTTGTATTTAAACCCAATTTTTTAATGCTTTTTTTTCTATTTGATATATAGACAGAGCCCTAACCTGTACTACCACACCGGGTCAGAGTGGTCTACGGAGTAATGGCGATGAATGGGTATTCCACAGTCCCTCAACATTAGATGCTGTTTAACGTCATGCCCAGGACACAAGTAAAGATGGACGCAGTCAACTAACCGCCATTGTTCAATGAGATACAATAAAGGGGAATTACTGGGCATAGCATCTTAACGACCTGAATCAAATGATAATATTAGGCGTCTACACCCACACTCACCTCAATCATAATTTCTCAGACGAAATAACGAGTATTCCCCTTATTCATTTAAGGTTTCTGATATAGATTATGTAAATCAGGCGTGATTCGACATCGAGCTCGATTGCCACAAAAAATCGGCACTGAACTGCTTTAAAATGAATTTCAAAGATAATATTTTAATTAAATCGATTTACATAACCCCAATCTAGATTTTTATCGGTTCTGGATAGTTAGATGTTGAATTTATTAATATTTTTAAGTGCTGCTTTTCCTGTTCTAGAATACTACGAGGAATAATCCGACTAATCTATCTATACATATTTAAAGGGTAGTTGATGTGCATGTCCGAAAGAAAATACGAAGTATATATATATATATATATATATATATTATATATATAACAGGGTGTTCGGGAGAAATTTGACAGTTTCATAAGGAAAAAGAAAAGTGCTTGGTAACTACAAATTTAATGGATTGTAAAGAAATTCAACAGGCACGGAAATTACACTACTGTCAACAAGTTTCACCAAAATAACCACCATTATCGTCGATCACAGCTTCAATCATGCTCCGGAACCTGGAGCAAGCTGATGTTACAGTTTCCCTGGGAGGGGTCTCAAAAACTACCTTAATTCTGTCGATTAACTGGGCTTTTGTAGTACTGGCACGGCGATTGGTGTCTTTCTCAACAGCCCCTCATGCATACATAATAATCCATGGGGTTAAGATCTGGGGAGTTCGGGGCCAAACATTAGGACTGGTGTAGTCGTAAAAATTCACCGACAACCATTTTTGATTTTTCCAGACGTGTGGCAGGGGGCCGAATCCTGCTGCCGTACATATGGCTTACCATTGGCTACTCTTGTTATCCAGAGCGTGACTAGAGTGTTTGGGAACTCTACATAGGCATCTGAATTCAACCTGATACCTCTCTAAAAAAATGCAGAGGCATCACATCACCCTCAGAGGAAACACTTCCGAAAACCATGACAGTTTCGGAAAATTTAGTTAGCATGACACGAGGAGTGTCCTTTGGATTGTATGCAAGCCATCTATTATTCTGCGTGTTGTGCTTTTGATCTTGGCAAATATTTTTCGCATCCGAAAAGAACGAGATGGTTTGTGGTTCAGCAAGATGTTTCACTTTGCTCAGAAGTTTCTTTCGCCTTTGTCAGACGATTTTCACGGGCCTTTTCTGGGAGCAGTTGACCTCTGCGGTGCTTATATGAATAGTAGCAGAGGTCTTCATTGAGTGCAAGCTTCATGGTAGAGGCTGAAACATTCAATTCACGTGACAAAGCCCGAATTCCAATGCCAGGGTCCTCCAACACTTTTTTCTGCAGATTTTCGAGGAATTCTGCTGTACGAACGCAATCAGATCGTCTGTTGTGTTGCTTTCTTCTAGACACGGCCTCGTTGTCTCCATTGCAATTCTCCGGTTCATGTCTGATTGTTTTTACAGTGTTCAGGGAGTATTGGGCAGCAACCATAATCTTATCTTGATTTCGGCGCAGATCATCATGATACAAGTTATTCTCTTCCATGATTCAGGTGGATTCTAGTCATCCATTCTGTCATCACGTATATGAATGAAGGGTCCAAGCTTTTAAATTATGCGTAGTGTGCGTCAATACCTGCAGCCTACGGAGAAAAATAACCAAATATAAGTATGTCAAATTTATCCCGAACACCCTGTATATATCACTGGTTCTTACTTTTTGTGCAAAAATTACAAAGATGTAATTTATATTTACGAAGATAACTAAAAGTTAAAATATACATCTTATTATAAAGGAGATTCGGTGTATCTGTAACCGAAAGTACGTAAATGCTTACGTTACATTACTGTCAGAAATTTCCTAAGTTTATCAATGAGCATTTAATTTATACTCAAAATCATTAATACATTGAATATATCTTATTTTTTAATGTCAATTAAAATCTGGGTAAGATTTACCTCAAAACATCCAATGTGTCTTATATAACACTAAGAAAAGGTTTACATAAAACATTGTGTGGTTGATTTGCATACTGGTTTAAACAAAAACGGGTTTAATAAATACTAGGATTTATTGATCTCTTATAGTTTTATTCTCAAACGTATCAAAATCGATCCTATGAATGATTTTTATATAGAAACCAATTAAAATATAGTTAATATAAGTAATCTTTTTATATGCGTTTTATTTAATTTCGTTAGTCTAATTTCATATATTTCATTACGTTAAAATTTAAATACTTACACCCGGGGGGCGCATATTCTTGCTAATAATAATGGATCAGCGAGATTAACTTGCTGACAGCTTTGGGTTTTTTCCGTTCTCTCCTCTACCAAAGTGATACTGGGTAGCCGCTTCTAATATTAAAAAAATATATATTGTAATCAGCTAGCGCTATATCAAAAGCATTTATTAAAAAAAACATACCGCAGTCAGATCGGTCAGAGATACCGCCATAAACCGAATAACACTTAACCAAAAATATCTGACAGATTTGATTAACGTTTTCTTTCGTCATATTTGTTTTCGCATTCTTGAAATACATATAAACCATTTATCTAATAACAAAAAAAAGAAAATGAAGAAATTAATAAATTACGGGATACGGCACAAACACAAATAATAATTCAATAAAAATGACTACGTTTGAAGTTTTCCTTTCAGTTTTTTTACGAGACTGCGGCTCTTCGCACGCGAAGCAATTTTTCGGTGAAGATCGTTCACAAAGTACTTTCATGTCAACATGACATAGCTTCATAGACCGAGAAGACTTCCGGTAAACATTTTTAAATGCATATCTGCCTTCTCTGATCGGCGTGTGTGTATATATATATATATATATATATATATATATATATATATACACACATTTTGTACTGATAAATAATCCTACAAAACTGCTTGTCATATAAAGTAGCATCTCTTTCGTGTTACCTGAATATCTGTCTAAATTACAAAACAGGAAAACTGTATTTCTATTTTATCCAGAATAAAGAAATCATTTTATCAAGGTATAGTATAGAAAAATTATTTTTTTTTTTTTTTAAATCAAAAATACATAAGCTAATCTATTTCAGAATAGAAAAGAAATTGATCATTTTCATCTAATTTTATCTATTTTTTTTTTTTTTTTTTTTACACAAGTCATAAAATCAGTCTTAATGGCTAATCAATATATTTTTCATAGAAAAAAATATTTAAACAATCTTTCTGCTTTTTTTTTTCATGAGAAATATATTGATTACCCATAAAAACGGATATATATATATATATATATATATATATATATATATATCTCAAATC
This sequence comes from Doryteuthis pealeii, assembly GCA_023376005.1. Taxonomy (NCBI): domain Eukaryota; kingdom Metazoa; phylum Mollusca; class Cephalopoda; order Myopsida; family Loliginidae; genus Doryteuthis; species Doryteuthis pealeii. Next base: position 8,157,520 of record CM042142.1, on the reverse strand, counting down.
AAAGTAGAGAGATGATAACGGTAGCAGTGGTGGTTGCTGCGGTTATGACAATAGTGATAATGGTGTTGACAGTGTTAATGGTGATGACGACAACTGTGATGGTACTGGTAATGAAAGTGAAAGTGGTGCTGGTAGTGGTGTGGGGGTAGTGAAAAAATAAGGAAAGATTATTCATTATGTTTGTTTTATTTGGTTTAGTTAACATGACTAAATGAGAAAATTGAATAAGAATAAATTTTGAGACACCAATCTTCAGAATAAGATCTTGCTGGCACCGAAAAAAGAAAAAAAAAATCAACATTCGACATCCAAGCTTTCACTTGGAATTGAACACCTAACTTTAGCACCAATAGAAAGTATTTAACCATCTCAGCCGCAAGACATGACAGCAGTAATATAGACTCGTGACGTGTATTTACTCTATTACGATTATTAACAACTAGAAGGACCTGTATACCACAGTATGATAATTTAATTATAACAATGTTTGATATGTTTACTTGAGAACTATTGTAAAATAGTTCAATTTGTAAAAACTATATTCTTGATTTGACACTTTTTTCTTCATCTTTTCGTTATTTCCGGTTGAAACAGATAATCGTTATCGCTTCCACGTGCTCACTCCCTTCCTGTATCTTTCTCCTACTCGTTATATCATATTTTTTCTTCCCTTTATAATAAAAACGGAATGGTCCATTAACAGCTGAGGTGACTACACTCATAAGAAATAAGAATTCGGTGGATAAGCAACAGCAGATAATCAGGTTTTATATGTTTGCATTTCGTCTTGGACCATTTGGACTGTCTTATTTTTAACCAGACGGTGTTGCAAGATAATAACGGTCGAACAAATAAAAAAAAAACATGAGTATTGATATATAGATCGTTAAAATGGTTATTATGGTTTGAATTGTTTTATTGCAGTGGTTCTCAACCTTTTTATATACATGAACCCCTTTGATTCCTATTTTACTGTAGTGGATCCCTTCCATAACCACTGTTTAAAAATCCGATTGTATTTTTATCATTAAATATTTTTTGCTTTACTAGACCCAAAAAATATGATATGGTCACTGGAGGGGCTCATAGAGCGCCCGGTTGAGAACCACCGTTTTATGACATAACCCTTGCGGGCTATTTAATGCCAAACCCTACTAGTTAGGTGGGTGGAAGGGCGAATTGTTGGTAACAGCCGAACAGCGAGGGAGTATAACCCGATTTGAGTTTTCAATCCTGTAATTACTGGTGATTTTCAACTTTTGACCAGTGATGACAACTCTTAATATCTTCGTACTTTTCTCAATATTCTATCTATATTTTTCTTTTTACCACGGATGATTTCTATCATTGCTTCTATCTTCAATTCTTCCAGCCTCCTAAGATCTTCGAGAGTTTCCAAAATTTTCCCTAAAATAAGTTTTGCGATACGGGATGCGTCAACAGTTGGAGCTAAGGAGAATTAACTTGACTGACTCGATCAAATGGAACCTACTTATGATTAAGGAGTACCAGGCGATTTTGACAATACAAAGAAACTATCCTCATAAAAAGACGACAGTTTCGTCCGAGAAAGGGAGCTGAGATTGACATCGAAGGGTTCAAACTAGTAACAGGTTTCCATCTTTAGATAATTTACCGCCTCCTCTCTACTCAAAGTCTGTTAACTTGGAATAATATATTTGCCATAATTTGTAGTTAGATACCTTTTTCACAACGGGACTTTCAAGACGATTTCGGTCATATCTGATTCTGTGTCCAGCCACAAGCAATAATTTAAGTAGCTGTATCTGCAAGCCAACCAGGTGCTGGTCTAAGCTACCATGCTAAACAAGCCAGTAATTTTCACTTTCTACATTTGTTCAGTTCTCTCGTTATTAATATACAGATCATTAAAATGGTTATTATGGTTTGGATTGTTTTATTACAATGGTGTTCAACCTTTTCATATCCATGGACCCCTTTGATACATATTTTACTATAGTGGATACCTTTTCAATAGTTATTCGATATTTAAAAATCCGAATGTATTTTTATCATTAAATATTTTTGCTACACCAGGCATGCACAACCTTTCTCGAGAAGTGGGCCGCATGAGACATTGATCTTCATCAGGCAAATCCACACGTCTACAAAAAATGTCAAGGTAATTTTACATTGAAGGTACCTCAGCCATGTTTACTACAGAAGACTATATTCGTATTCGCATCTGCTTTAGAAAAACTTCAAAGTTGATTTTTCTCTTCGTTAAAAAGATATTTTCTATTAAAAAAATGCATTTGTATTACTTGAATTGTTCGTACTACTGTCAGGTTTGTTATATACACAACGTTTCGGCCGGTGTTTTCTGTTTCTTAACGGGTTTCGTGACGAACTCGGGAGCCCTCGTGTCATAATCGGGAGCCTTCACGGAATCTCGAAACAAACCGTTTATTCAATTCACGGGGATAAGCTGTTCTCATTCCGTTAACCATGATCAGATACAAGTGTAAAGCAATTTTAGGTATTCTATTTTTACCATAAATGTAAATTATAGTGCTCCAGACTTGAACAGAGGACTCATAAAAATGAAGTCTTAGGCGGACCATTCAGAAAGCTCCATGAGTTGCAATTAGACCAAGCATGGACTAGCATCACTTTAAGAGATAAGTTGATAGGGCTAAGTTCAGGTTTATTGCTTGATATTATTTATTTATAGAAAAAGAACATGCTTCACAGAAAAAAAAATATAAGAAAGAAAGAGTAGGGGATATATAGAGAGGGTGAGTGAGCACGCGGAAGCGATAACGATCATCTGTTTTAATCGAAAAATACCGAAAACATGTGTGTGTGTGTGTATATATATATATATATATATATATATATATATATTTGCATAGTTTTATTTCTTTCAGGGTCGTCAAAATGTCATTTCTGCTGACAACTTTACATGTATTTTTCATATTGTTAGTATTGTAAAAACTTTGTATTAAGTGAGTAATACGGAGTGGCCTATTGTCGGTATCAAGCGGACAGCGACAGAGTGTATCCCCTTTTCGCTAGCGCTAGACCAGGGAGATTATTTTTGCGTCTGTGGTGGAGCACCACACCTACGATCAACTCCCAACTTTACTGCACAGATCCAAGCCCTGCTACTCATGCGCTGAGTTGACGAGGGTTGGTATTGAACCCGGAAGAAAGTGATAATTTTCGAAGGGAATTCAAAACACTGAGAAAAATCAAAAGAATCTTTGACAACCATTCATATAATATTCATATAATATTATTAAGCAAAAATCTTTAAAATGTTTTTCGCCATTTATTTTGAAAAACCTCACATTTGTTTGTTGGTTATTTTTTGTTGTTTTATTTTTTTTTTAATTCACCACAAGAAATACGATGCTCATTCAATAAAATAAGGGATTAATTTTTTTTTTTCTGAATTTTTTTCCATAAATGTAAACCCTGAATCATCTGGAATTGGTTTAAATCAAATATTATTCTAATCCCACAGAAATATTAGTTTTTAGGCAATTTAAAATGGCAGCAAATCAAACAGAGGTCTGTAATCAAATCTTTGGTGGTTGAGAAATGCAAACCGTGTGAAATTTACAGAAGAATGTGTGATGTGTACAGAGAAGCGTGTTTTAGTCAGAAAATGTTTACATATGGGTTTACTACAATAAGCCTCGGTCAAAAAGAGTCCATGGAGTGCGAACATGCTCCCTGGTAAAGAAATGTTCCGGTTACAATGGTTAGTAAAGAATGTCATGCTGATTGTCTACCGAGACATGAAAGGGTCAATTACTCTTGATTTCCTTGAAATAGGTTAAACTGTAAACATTGCTTCCTATTGCCAACTTTTTTGGTAATATTCACCTTATCTATTGAATGACCCTCGTATATACAACTAGAAGCAGCTACCCGGCGTCACCTGGATAGAGAGGGGGAAAGGTTAGTCTCGCAGATTCATTATTATTGAATCATGGGTTGGACCCCCCCCCCTCCACCATTAAAATACTTATGTAAAAAAGAAATATTGATCCGGCCTGCCGAGGCATCATAAAAAAAGTGCAGACACTCTGAAATAAAAAATAAAAAATTATAATAACGTCTCCTCCTCGTATTTAAAATATTTAATGCAAAAAAACCATGCTGTTATTTAAATTTCATTTTCTAATTATCTTCATAAGGAAGTGACACCCAATGAAAACGATTAATCTACTCACATTTCCACTCTCTTTTCACACACACACACACAACGTATGAGAATATTCGATATCATCTTTCAAAACCGTTTATCCCAGGGTTCATAAATTTCGAACAATTCTAAGAGCCCTAATTTTCCATTCAAAAAATTTTTAAACAAACTGATCAACAAAAAACTATCACAGTCTCCTTATTCTGTGATAAATTTTACTTTTCCTTATATCAACAAAAGCCATGAAGAAACAGATTGAAACACTGCAGCGTTGGCTGAATAAATACCACTCATTTTGTTTGAACCTGTGTTTTTTCAAATTTTTCACTATATTATATACCGTCGGATTCACTTCCATTTTTCTCTTCATATTATATAAGCAAGATTTGGCATTAACAATCCAAAAGTGTTGATATGCACTTAAACACCAATAATCAAATCTTAGCTTTGGGATGAATTTTAAGTTTATGAAATAAGACAAAGTCTCAGAGAGAAACCAAGTAGAGTGTGCCGCGCTTATGCAATTGTCTTTCGCCAAAAATATTGAGATTGGCTTTTAATGTTTACGTTAAAAGTGACCATGTGATCAGTTAAATCATTGGAAGTCCAATCAAGTCAGAACTAATATATATATATATATATATATATATATATATATATATATATAATATTTAATTGCCGCTTTAACCTTTCTGTTACAGTGACATTAGTAAATTACCTAATAGTGCTCAATATATCAAAAACAAAGAAATAATTATATTAGTAATAGTGGAAAAGGGTTAAGGGTCTACCATGGTTTTGATTTCAATTATCTCATTAGGACCCTAACTTATACTCAAGTCTGTCATTCCTTTTTAAAATGGGAAACTTCTTTGCCGATTATATATATATATATATATATATATATATGTATTTCATATAGACATTTGATTTCAGAATATATAAACAGTACACAGAATAACAGCTTCTTTTCCCCTCTTAAGCGTATATATTTGCTCACTTGGCCCACATCAATTGTGGTAACGAGCCCCGCACCATGCTTACCACAGAGACACTGTGTACATGAATAATTCATCAATAAAAAAAAGAAACACCTGTTGGTAGCTTTGGACTGCAACTAGTTCTGCTGCTATGTATATATGAGCTTTCTCCACAAGTTCTGTACAGCAGTGCGCACGTCAACGTGGTCCGATATCTATTCATTTGGTCTTGTTTTTAGTACATATACCAACTGTCTCTTTCCCGTTCCCGCAATTTTAAGCGGCTATGACACTATCAAGATACTAACACTACTATTACCACTTTACTTAAAATAAAAGTTGGTGGAGTGATCTATTGTCGATATCAGCTAAGGAATTTATTCTATTTTCTTTAGTGCTAGACGAGGGAGATGGTTTTTGCTGTGGTGGGGCGCCACACTTCCCGTCAGCTCCCCACTTTAACGTACAACTATGGTTAGCCTGTGCTACTCATGGGCTGTTGGCAGGGACCGGTATTGGACCAGGAACCCTGTGATTCCTAGGCGGATGCTCTACCGACTGAGCTAAATCGGCTAAATAAGATACTATTCCACGCCATTGCTATTCTGTGTAAGAGTATCCTTGTGTTTGAGGTCAGAAGTTTTAAATAAGGAATTGCAAATATCTTTTGTCCCGTAACCGGATTACATCATCAGGACGCCATGTTTGACTGAGGTATCTGAATCTGATATTTTAACCTTCATTGTATTTCAGTAAGCAAGTGGTGATTTAGTTACCAACCAGATTTAATAATTAACCCGATTTGAAATCTGACGGCACACAATTTGACCAACAGTAACAATGTTTTGTATGAACAAAACTAATTTGTACAAACAGTACAGACAAGCATATTTTAATTCTTTTTCATCGTAAATTTTTAAAACCTCCTATAAAATAAGCACAAATTTGTTACATGCAGTATTTTTTTTTAAGACCAAGCGAGGATATTCTGTTACTGAATAAAGTGAAGTAATAGAGAAAAACTGGGGTAATTTTTGGATTCAGCGTCCAAAAGTTAATCAAAAACAAGTGTCAGATCTAACTCAACAAAAATTGTCTTGCCTAGTGTAATGTTTTATTATTTTCCATTCTGTGTAAAATTTTAAAACATTCCATTAACTAAGCACAAATTTGTTAGATGCTGTATTTTTATGGTTTTTGAGAAAAATCGATCCTGTAGCTCAAAAAACTGAGGTGATATAGAAAAACTGGGATCATTTTTGGATTCAGAGGTCAAAAAATAGTCTAAAACAAGTGTCAGATCCAACTTAACGAAAATAGTGTTACCCAGTGTAATTCTTGATCTGACATAATGCTACATGTGCGTCAGTTGATTACAGGTGATCTAGAGGATTAGGAAGAAGAGAACAACCAGTTTTAAACATAACTATTGATATTTTCTAAGTCATTGCAAAGGGTGGCATTGTAATGTTTCAGGGTCAATTCAAAGGGGTTGGTGGTAATAGTAATAATTCTATATTTATCTTCTTACTGTTCTATTTTCTTGGCTGCATTTGGTTGTTGAGCTCTGCTGTTCTACATCAGAGTTACTGGGTCTTTGTTGGGTGTGTTATTAGAAATGTTGTTGGGTTGGATGGCATTATTGCTATTCTTTGAGTGAGAATTACTTTGGGGTATCTTATTTTGTGCAGTTGATAGTTTTTAATAAGACGTTCTTGTTTTTTCTGTACTCATTTATTTTTCCCAAGTAAAAAGGCCTTGGAGAACAGCCACTCATCTTACGTCTGATCTCTTCAAAGCGCAGATTGCCAACTCATCACTCCTTTCTCTTTCACTCTTCCTCGTCTTGTGCTGACCAATAGGGAAACTGACAGGTAGCCTTTTATTCGTTATCCCTAAAATTCTAATAATTTTCCACTATCTACACATAACTCAAATTTTGGGGTTTTCCATCTCATATTACAGCATGTAATAGATACAAGTCACTTAAGATATTTTGCGCTCGGGAAATGTATTTTAAGGCGAAATTATGTATAGTTTGGAAGAGTTATTTTATTCGAATGAGCTTCGTCCGATTGCTGCTTGGCTCCCGTCGCCTCACTCGGAGAGGTAATTATTCTTATTAGTCTGTTTCTGAATATGCAAACCCATATTTTGACCATACCTGCAATATTATGTTAAGGCAGCGTGGAGATGAAACCAACGGCACGTGGTTACTGACAGTTTCTCGCTTATGCGATTTTCAAACCAAGCACTTAGTTTGAGAATCGAATAGGCAAGAAACCGTTTATCTGTAATCTTCCAAACCAAGAACAAAATAATAATCGTGAAATTTTGGAACACACACTATTAATCATAGTTTAGGAAGAACTAAAAGAGGAGCTCCCAAAGTATATTTGACTAAAGAGAAGACAGCTCCTTAGGTTTGAATTCAATTTCCTCTCTCCCATATCGGTTGCTATTCCAAATCAAGTTTACTCAACTATTTACTCATAGCTGGAGGGAGAATAGTTGGACGTATACCTTTCCCAGGGGTATTAGTCCTATGTGAAATGCTAACACCTTGATACAGAATATGAACTCGTGTCGTAGTGTCTATTCCTTACGTCTATAACCATTATACAACGGGCACCTCCATATGAATCCTGAATTCGAAAAACTGGATATTTATGCATAACGTCATTATCTCAATCTCTAATCGTAAAAGTGTATTATAATGGAGATTTGGTGTCTAACTGAAACTACATCACTGCTTATGTCACAATACTTTCAGAAATTGCGTAAGTTTATCAATGCGTATCTAACCTATTGTCCAAATCATATCTATTAACGAGGTCTCTATGAAAATCGAAGTTAGATTTGCCTCACAGAGCCCATGTTATTACTGCCTTTAAAATCCTGAAAAGAACAGGATACCCCCGTGGACTGAATAAAGGTTAGGTTTAAAGTTCCGTGATGGCTCCCGAGTGCGAAAGGAAGGTTCCCGAGTCCGAAAAGAAATACGTGAAGGAGACCGGAGGGCACATCGACCGAAACGTTGTACAGATAACAATGAACATGAGGACAATAGTCCGAATAACGCAGATAATTCCAATTAAAATATAATTAAAAATCTTTTTATATGAGATCTTATTTAATTTGGTTAGTCTTTTTAATTTAATATTTCATTACATCAAAACTTAAATACTTACGCCAGATGGATGTGCATATTCTTGCTAGTTCTTTTAAAAGAAAAGAAAAAGTTTCGGTCAATCTTGAGAAAGTAGAAACATTGAACTGAATGATTTCTCAAGAAATCAGACATGACGGAAATCAGTGTTCGTTTCTAATCAAATTCCTATCCACCTGAGATGAGATTCAAATGCATGACACAGCTGATAAAAATCAATAATGTTCGTTTACTATCTAATTTCTATCGATCCGATAGGGTGCTAAAATTTGAAGACTCGGTGGGGGGGAGCACTAAAAAAATACGACTGTACAGTAGTGTAGGTCGATTTTTCACTTGTATCAAATTACATGGAACATCGAAGATTTTTCAGTGCATTTCTGTCTACGATATTTGATGCCATTTCCTCACAAATTGGTACAAGTTCCAGATCTAATTTTTGGTATAAGTACTTAATAGACCAATACACAGCATCTGGTGTTTCATGTAATTTGATATTATAAAAAAGTGAAAAATCGTCCTACCCTATTGTACAGCTTTACACCATATCAAAGGAATTTCAAAACTGTCTCGACTAATGGAAAGGTTTCTGGAATTAGTGTGCTGCATTACAAGATGCCTTTTGAAAAAAGAAATAACGTTTGATTCATTGTTCATTTCTTTCTTAGGAAATGTTGCCGTAGACTCAATACTTTAATACGCCACGTAGGGCATCTCATCGTGGTGTAGTGGGTAGCAAGCTAGTCTCGCAGATTTATTATAACTAAATTGAGTTTCTATGGCACAATAGAGACGCTGCCAGAAATCAATATTATTTTCCAATCTATTTCATATTCAGAAAGTTGCGATTCTTAAGAATCGTACACAAGCTTTCGAAAATCAATAACACACTCTAATCAATCTTTCTATACACCTGAGCTGAGATTCCAAGACATAGTAGGTGAGAATGCAGAAATCAATACCATTTTCAATCGATTTCATATCAACCGGAACCGAGATTCCAAGGAACAGTAAACAAATTTCCAGAAATCAATAACATTTTCCAATCCATTTCCTGTCAACCTGAGCTGAAATTTCTAACACAGCTAACTTCCAGAAATCAATAACATTGTTTTCCAATCAATTACTATCCGAGCTGAGAGTCAAAGACACACAAAAACAACTTCCAGAAATCAATAATATTTTCCAATCAATTTCCCATACATCTGATATTCCAAGGCACAATAAACCTCCAGAAATCAATAACATTGTTTTCCAATCAATTTCTTGACCATCTCAATCGAGATTCAAAGGAACAGTGAACTTCCAGAAATCACTAATCAATTTCTTATTCATCTTAATCGTGATCGAAAATCGATTCAATTTCTTATTCATCTTAATCGTGATCGAAAATCGATTCCGTAAGTTGATAGAAATTAATAATTTTGATTTCAAATCAACTAAGACTATAACTGGCAGATATCGAATTCTTTCCAATCATCTTCTAATACATTTGACTCGAGATTCTAGCTTTCGATAAAATTTATTTCCAATCAACTTTATAGCCATTTGAGCCGAGATTCTTAACTAAAGTTAAGAATCAATATAGTTAGTATCTCGTCAAACAACCCTAAGCAAGGTTCTTATTTGATATTTATACCAGAATTAGCCAATCGTGAGCTGACGGTAAGTGTGGTGCTTCATCTTGGCAAAAGCAATCTCTTGTCCGGCTGATATCGACAATAGGTCACTCCTCCAACTTATTTATAGGTGGCCCAGTATTCCAAATTCTTTCAACCAAGAACTGAATAAATTAGTTCCAAAATTAGATTTAGCTATTGTTGATCATGATGATTATGGAAGATTAAATAAGTGCGAACATTATCACTAGTAGCACCTGTTGATATAACAGTATAATAATATAAATTTTCAGAACATCATCTGTTCAAGATATTTCCAAATTATTTTTCAAACTAGGAAAAGCTTTTCAGATTTTTAAAAGAAGGTTCTATTTTACGACGTAATCAATCTCGAATATTTCTCCCGTATTACTCGTCTTTCTTTTAAAAATCAAAATACTCTGCTCTGATGATGACCTGTTGTTTATATGATTAATTTCGTGTTTTTCAATCCTTTTATTCTATTTCATATTTTAAATAATCTTATATAGAATGTATGTGTAAACAAATTCTGGTGGAAAAACGTGTCGACATAAATTTGGTCCATTCCAAAATATATTTTTCTTCTATTTCTTCAGTATATAAGTCGTCGTCGTGGCCTAAAGTCGGTATCAGCCAGATAGCGAGGGAGTCTATACCCTTTTTACTAGCGCTAGACCAAGGAGATTGTTTGGGGCGTCGGAGCGCCACATCTACCACCAGTTCCTCACTTTACAGATCCCTGTGCTACTCATACGCTGGGTTGGCGAGGACCAGTATCGAAACTGGAACCTTGTGGTCCCTAGTCGGACGCTCTACCGACTGAGCTAAACTGGCCCTATATAAATTTAGTTGAGTATCAATTTAGTGTTCTGAACGTTTTCGGTGATATTGGAAGCATAGGATATATATAAAAGCAGAACAAAAAACAGTTCTAATATATAACCGTTGTTCGCTTTATTTTTCCAATATTTCGAGTGACATTCACCCTTATATATGTGTGTGTGTGTGTGTAAGTGCAATATCCTACAGTTTCAGTATATATTAACTGTGCTGTCAGGAATCAAACATTTTATCTTCACCCAAAGAAACCGATTGATTTTAACATGTTGACCCATTACAGGTTATTCTATGACGAGGTTAGGTAATTGCGTTCATGTTTACTTTTGTGTAATTATTTCAAAAGAGTTGTTGTATCGTTATGACATCAAATATTCCAATGTATTACACAAAAGTGTGACACAGCGCAACGGATATAGAAGTTGAGTTAATACAGTTCTAAGACATAATCATCTGTAGGTTGCAGGTTCAATCCTGACTAAGGACGATAATAACAGAATACTCAAAGCTTAACACTTGTGCCCGGTCATGGTTAAAGGAATGAGAACAGTCTACCCCCGAGGATTAAATTAAGGATTCGGTTCGAAATTCCGTGAATGCTCTTGATTACAATATGAATGCAGGCATATTCAATAAGAAGTTTCGCGAGTTTGACAAGTAACACCCGAAGAAGACCGGAGGGCACATCGGCCGAAACGGTGTGTATATAACAATAAAGATAACATTTCTAAAAATCCAAAACACAAATTATCAAGTCTCATATAAAAAAAAAGAATCCTGACAATTTTCACACAATTGTACAGTTGCAAGTATTCGAATCTAATATAAATAATGCATACACAATTATAGGTTTTAAAGTTATTTCTATTTAATAATCATTTGTCAGTACAGTTACATCGACTAATAATCCTTAGTAAACAATTATAGCCACAAGTAACAGTTCTTAACACAAATGATTTAGTTATATTGTCACGTATTCCGATTTAAGACTAATAATTTTTAAACAGATCTATTTGACACATAAGTGGGACCCTAACAGGTACTACCACTCCGGGTCAGAGTGGAACTGATAATAATGATAATGAAAGAATAGTTCACACTCCCAGAACTATAGAAATAGAACCTCACGATCAGATCCAATTTAGTATACCAAAAAAACACTCGTGATTGTATTATGTTTCCAAGAAATAATAAAAACCTTTTACATTATTAAATACCTTTTCTTAGAAGATACTGTAAATCTGAGAGTACGCTTTTCTGCTTTTACAGTGCTTATGTTTATCTATACATATATGAAATGTATGGTGTGGATGTATGCATGTATATCTGGAGGAAACTATGAAATTATAAAGAATTAACAAGAAAGTTTGTATATAGATAGATAGATAGATAGAGAGAGAGAGAGCAAAAATTATGATTTGATTTATATTCGTGAAGATAATTAGAAAAAAATAGTAACAGCTGTTTTTTGACGCCCCACCAGGCCGGCTCAACGCAAGATCTTTTTTACATAGGGATTTTAATGGGGCATCCTGCGAGGATCCAACGAGTGATTTAGTAATAAATGAATCGTTGAGACTAACCTTCCATCCTCTAACTATGCGACGCCGGGTAGCCGCTTCTATTCTCTAATGAAGGTTTCTGGGGATTTGATTATTAGGAGCGGTAAACTATCCTAACAATTAGATCTTCTTTTGAGTTTAGCTGAGTGCGTGTTTGCATGGTCATTTTGAATAATGAATCTCTTGACTAAACTTGAACAATGTCATAAAATGTAATTCTTTACTTTCTTGACAATAAAGATCATCTGTGATTGTCTTGACTTATTTTAAGAAATCATAATCTACATATTAATACTCGTGTTCCACAATTGTACGACCGTTATCATATATCAACACCCTCTGGTTAAAAATGAGACCATCTAAATTGTCCAAGATGAAATGCAAAAATCTAAATCCTGATTATCTGGTGTTGCTTATCCGCCGCAGCTAAATAATGAACCATTGTTTTTATCATAAAAAAGGGAAGAAAAAGGATATGCTACATAGAAAAATATAATCAAGAAAGAATGGAAGAATAAGAGTAGGGAAAGAGAGAGTATGAGCGCGTTGAAGCGATAACGCTGATATGTTTCGATCGAACATATGGAAAAGATGAAAAAAAAGGATGGGGGGGGGTGAGAGATAGGTACCACCAATTTGACCCTGTGCAATTTACCCCCCCTACATTTAACACAAGGAAACTTGCAGAAAAATTAATATTTTCTTGAAAATTTTTTTCCATTCGAAAGAAAAAACATTAAATAAACTCCTGGTGATTTTTTAAATTTTTTATCAGCATACAAAAATAATGAAAATTATGATTGAAAAACAATGTTTTCATTTTTGCACTGTTAAATCAACTGAAATTTAACGTAGCTAAAAACAAGTTACGATAAGAGGATTTTTTAAAAATTCTATGAAAAATCAATTAATGGTCCGATTTTCACGAAAATTTCCATAAATGTTTACCATTGGATGTAAATACATCTGAAATAGTTTTTTTCTAAAATATATTAGGGGAAATATTTTTTTACGATGTCTATCACCCCCCCCTATTTTATTTTATGAGAAAAAAAAAATGATGTGGAAAAAAAATTTGGTACTTTTTTTCTATAAAGATAAGAGTCTGAATAACTATATCAATGAAATTGTATAACGTACCGAATTATAGTTTTTTTAGGAAAAAATAATGAAATCGGAAATAAAAAGTGCAAAAAAAATGTCATAATATTAATATTTGAAAACTTTTTTTTTCTTATGTAATTGGTATGTACTATATTCTATTAAATTGTCAAAAAAAAAAATTTTTTTAAAGAAATGAATTTTTACGAGATTTTCAATCTTTTGTGTGATTAAATATTTTTATTTTCTGCGTGAAATAAATTAAATTTTTTTTTTTCCTGTGGAAAAAAATCAAAATTTTCACGGATATTTAAAAACATGAATTTTAGAATTCAGGTGAACTAAAAGTTGGTCCGATCCGTGCTCGATTAATATTTTTAAAAGAATTTGTAATTTTTATTGTTGAATAGTAATGTGTGATTCTTAGAATGTACGGAAGAGCAAAACTGACATATGACGAGACGCTTCTCGGTAACTAAAGTTTGTTTTTCTGAGCGTAAAAAAATATTTTATTTAACTTTTACGAACAATTAGAATAAAAATAATATATTGAATGATTGTTTTATCAGTTTTTCTCTTAGAAAAAAATATTCAAATTTTCCTTTTATTTTCGATTTTAAGAATTAATACTAAAACCGAAGACATCTTTTAACGTCAATTTCACTGCGAAATTTTAAGATTAAAGTTTTTCAAGTTTTCATTCATAGTAAATTGTAATATTAAAGTTTTTAAAGATTTTATTCATTTTAAATTGTAATATTAAAGTTTTTAAAGATTTTATTCATTTTAATAGAAAAAATTTGGCTAAAAAAGTTTGTCCGTTACACCCATCCGTACTTAGATGCATAACTGTAAGAGGGTAATAATATGTATTTCTTTCTCTCTAAATCGCGGCCTGAAAATTACCCTTTCGCACGTAATATGGATAGGTTTGTTTATTTTTTAAGATAACGATGTAATTTTTCCCAATCGGATAATTTGATCTTTGAATTAACTATTTTTCTTTGTAACAACCCTGTACGATCTTTTTTTTAACGAGATTTTTGATAAACAAAGTTCGGAAATATCTATTTCCGTTTTATTCAAGATGACCTAAACGGTCTGGTGGTACCTAGTGAGAGAGGAGTCAATTTTTAAGAAAGCGTGAGAGTTAAATCAAGAATATACTTTTTACATATTTCAGTATTTTGCCATAGCTTTTAAGTAAACAGATCAAACTTTGTAACCAAATTTAATCTTAATCCACCCACGAGTAAATTAATTGCATATCCAATTTTTTTTAAATGATTTAAATGAACAAAGAATCGGCAAACAATGAATGCAAATGCACCTCTAATTCTTGATTTTTTTTTATGGGAAAGGTGGGTTTGGTGCACACTAGAAGATTACTAATATTAAGTGTCGTTTGTGAATTTGAGCCGCAAATTACAACATTCTATATTCAAATTGCTTCTATTCGCTTAGTAAATAATTCACGTTGCTAAACCCAGAATCCATCTTAGACGAACTTGAAAAAGCTCATAAAATTGGCTTAACAGTTGCACAAAGGTTTGAATATTTTGGAACGGTTTTTTTCATCCAATAATATTTAATTCTTTAAATTATGCGCATGGTTGTTTTGTTTAATGGTATATCAACACCAAAACTTTTTAAAATATATGATTTCTTTAAGAAATAAATTAGTAACTTCATATGTATTAATAAATTGGTTTGGTTTGTTAAAGGGAATATCGATTCCTTATCTATTTTTTTTTCTTTTATCAATATATTTTAAATAATTTGGGAGAGACAACCTTTGAGTTTTTTTTCAATCATTGACGGTGGGTTACTTGGATTTTACGGTATGTCAACCCTTGTTGGGTTATTTTACGCCGAAGACGTTTTATTCATTATTGATGGGTCCTCGGTTGTGCGACGTGATTTAACTAGCAACCAATAATATGCATATGGAGTTACTCAGTCGTCAGTTAAATACTTTTATGTGAGCTTTATGAACCATGAGAGTGTCTCATTCACAAAGTATATACAACAAGTTTTTGGTGAAACCAGAGAATGAGTCAACATAAACTACTAACCCTGGCTAAAATTGTGAAATTAGAGAATTTTTTATTCGCCAGTAAATCAACTAACAACAGATAAGATTCAAAACATTTTTTATTTAATAGCTGAACATTCTGGCTTCATAAAATATATGTAAAGAATTGTATATGGTTTTGTAATACCTGGCAAAAATAATGGAATTAACACACTTAGAGGATGTTCACTTAGCTTTTTTATTTAGCAGTAAATAAACTAATAACAGATAAGACAAAAAACATTTTTATTAACAGATAAGATTCAAAAATTTTTATTTAATAGCTGAACATTCTGGCTTCATAAAATATCTTGACTACAGAGTGATTTTAAAATAACTCCCAATCTCAAACCAATCTTTTTTATATGCAATTAAATCTGTGTTTTTCTTTTTAGATCCATTATTTTGTTTCAAAATTCGAGGTCCTATGAAGATGTCTGGACGTTTAACTAATTCTAAATATATGCTACACATAATTATATATTAAGAAAGTAAGGGAGAAAGAACAAGGGGTTGCACGTGGATGCAATAACGCAGTTTCAATCGAACATATTGAAGAAATGAAAAGGAAAGAGAAAAAAAGTTAAATCAAGATTATACTTTTACACATTGAACTATTTTAGCGATAGCTCTTAAGTAAACATATCAAAATCTGTAATAAATTAATTATCATAATGTGATAAATGAAAAACAAATATGTTGAAAGTGGAATCAATGTTTATGACAGAACTCTAAGAAATCGATTGAATGAAATTTGGTTTACATAGAAAAAAGATAAACGAAATCAGAACTGATCCATACTAACAGAAGAAAATGAAGTTAAAGAAGACCTGTAGCAGCTCCCTAATTCTTCTGGTAGAAAATTAAAACAAGACACGACTGATGTTACAATGAACAGCGATTTTATTGCACTTCCGTGAAATACTGCAATAAGGAAAGTTTAAAACAATAACTTACAATAATGGGTCTTATAAATTCCAGCAAATTCACGGGAAAATTGAGAAAAAGTTACCTGCGCGCCGTAAACCATGTCAAGGAATCACTAAGAACATTCCTTTATTGAATAAATTTCCCACCACATATTTTAACTGCTGCTAACTTGGGCAGAAGTCATGTTGCATCTGATAGAATCCACAGGGACAAATTACACCATGGGACATCTAACAGATATTGGTCCCTACGTAGTTGTTTCCCTTACACTGTCCACATTAAATGGTTAATTTATAAGTCAGTCTAAAAGGGGGGGGGGTATGTCTAACTTGTCGCACCTAAAGCGACTGCTACAGGGCCAAAGAGAAACAATCATAGTGTGTGGAAAATTTGATGAAAGTAATATTCTGTGATGTACCCCTTGGCCAAGGTGATGATGTTGAAACTTATGTCTAGTGCTGTTCTAATGAAACAAAGATGACTGCCCGAAGAAAACAAGTTGTTCGTGATATGAAGTTGCAAGGGAACATTTACCTCAGCAATCAATGTACACGTGCACGTTGAAATCTTGGATCATTTTTTTTTTTCGTTCTATTGTAGTTATTTTTAGGTTTGTACTATTTGGATTTTTCGGACTGTTGTCCTCATCTTTATTGTTACTAGCAAAAATGTGCCCACTGGGCACGAGTATTTAAGTTTTGATATAATTAAATCTTATATTGAATTAGAAAGGCTAATGAAATTAAATACGAACACTAACAAGATTACTTATTTTTACTTTATTCTAATTGATTTCAATATAAAATTATACATAGGATTGCTTTCAATACGTTTGAGAATAAAACAATATTAGAAATCAATAACACCTAGTAATTATTAAACACAGTTTTGTTAAAACCAGTCTGCAAATTATTCACACCATATACTATGTAAACATTTATTTCTAAATTGTATATTACACACATAGCAATATTTTAAGCACATTAATAACATGGGCATTTTTTAGATAAATCTATCACAGCTAGACCTTTATAGAGTTATTGTTAATAGATAAGATGATTGTTTGATAACCATTGAGAATATAACTTAAATAATTAAAGGAACTGTGACGGTAGTGGTGACGTAGTTTCGGTTACAGACATAATATAAACAACGTTTCGGTGTATGTGCCCTCCGGCCTTCTTCATTGATTCTTTTTGAACTCAGGAATCTTCATGTCGTAACCAGGAGCCTTCACGAAACCTCGAACCGAACCCTTTATTCTATCCACTGGGGTACACTGTTCTCATTCCGTTAACCATGACCGGGTACAAGTGTTAAGCTATGTTAAGTATTCTATTATCGCCCTTGGTCTAGATTTTTTAGGATGATAATGCACCCTGTCACAGAGCTAAGGGGGTTAAAGCGTTTCTTTAGGAAAGACATAAAAATCTATATCGCCAGCGAACTGTCATCCAATTAAAAATTGCGGTGGAATGTGTTTTTTTTTTTTTTAATAACCCAAAAGAAGGTTCTATTCATCAAAGAAGACCTATTAACTACCATTTGGAGATACTGACCCTATTTTTATAATGAATATTGCTTTGAATTATTGGAATTCCTGCCTGAAAGAATTAAGACTATCATAAGAGCTCGAGGAAGGTCAACTAAATATTAATCCTAATTTTTTTAATGAATTTCATAATTATTTCTTCAACAATGCTTGTGAAAAAAAATTATAGTAATTTAGTTAATTTACTCTAGTTGGTTTGAGAAATATTTTATGAAGCCAGAAAATGTTCAACTATTAAATTAAAATGTTTTGTATTTTATCTATGAATAATCAACTATGAAGTAAGGGTTATTATGGTGGATTAATAATAACCCTTACTTCATAGTTTCTTTTGGTGCGTGTTCGCTGGCTGTTTCTTTTAAACACCATTATATGCGATTCTTCCTTCTGTTGTTTGTGAAGCTGAAAATGAATTAAAGGAAAGGATGAGAGACAGAGACAAGGTACTTTTAGGTTTCAGACTTTATTTCTAGGTTCATACCTCTTTCTTGGAGATGAGATTTTCTCCAGAGCCAGTCAAAAGCATCTGTTACCGGTCAAGGCCAGTGTTCTAATGGTCGCGGTTTCCTTTTAGCGGTAGAAAGCGACTTTTTTCTGTCAATGCCAAAGGGTTCTTATTGTCTGAGGGCTTCTGGGAGATAGTTACTTTTTACTTTATCTTTATTTTAATCCCCACAAAACCAAAAGAAACATTTTCTAAGTGTGCTAATTTCAAGTTTTTGTCAGGGTCACTATTCGAATGATTAAAAAAATCCTTTAATACTGATTGTGCGAAACTCAGGCACGAACCTTTGTACCGACAATTCAAAACTTGGTCTGTTTCTATTGAAAGCGAACCAGGTCCAGGATGTTTTGTTTGGTTTGTGGCATATCAAATTCGGTGGGTCATTTAATGCTGACCAAGTTTTGAAATAAATTCTTAATGGATACTAAATTTTTTTTTATAAACTCATTTTTCTTTTTAATCCATAGATGGGGCCTAACACGTACTACCGCTCTGGGTCATAGTGGACCAGGGAGCAATGGTTATTAAGGCGTGTCCTACATTCCCCAGACCTCCAGAACTGGAACCTCACCATCAGAGTTTAACGTCATTCCCAGGACATGAAGACCCTCAGCCACCGCATTCTAGCACATATATGATAAAAAGGGTTGGGGCTTACCATAAGTACAATAGGGTTGAGGCAATCGGTGCTTGATCGGAGGGGGCGTCTCCGACCAGCAGAGGGCCTTGCTCCGACCACCCGTCTAGAGTCAGGTCCTGGAAGGTCTTCAACAAACAAAACACATAAAAATGTTGGATGCATGCAGACTACAATTAAAGGGAATCGGCGATGGAGAGTGCGAGAGAATTAGAAGATCCAATTATTTCGAATATCCTGACTACACATAGACTGAGGGTCTTCAGTGTTTGGGGTATAACGTTAAACTATCTGATGAAGCTCTAATTCTTTAGCTCAGCTATAGAATGTGGAGTACCCCTTCATCACCATTACTCCAAGATCTACTCTGACCCGGAGTGGTAGTACCTGTTAAGGTCCCATATGTGGGTTAAATAGAAAAAATGGGTTTAAAATATTTTTAAAATAGCTTTTAAAAATTAAGTACCCATCAAGAATGAACTGCACAAAATATCTTCGGCATAAGATAACCCAACAAGGGTTGACATGTCGAAAAATCCAACCCACCAATGTGGATCGAACTCACTACTCGGCAGTAATTGATCTGTGACCCTATCTTACTGCACAATAACTAGGTGATTTTAAGATTAAGCATAGTATAGATATGGCACAAGGCCATGATATGGGGCACTAGTCAGGATAGAATTCATTACTCAGTAATTGATCTGTGACACTAGCTTAGTATTACACAATAACGAGGTGCTTCAAAAACAGGACAGTATAGATCTGTCACAAGGCCAATATATGGGACACCCGATGAGGATCGAACTCGTTTCTTAGTAATTGATCTGTGAGATGAGTTTGCTAACCTTTACACCATTTACGGTATATATATATATATATATATATATATATATATATATATATTTATTTACCAACCCCTCCACATGAGCAGGATGCGACATAAGGTCAATTTTTTAAGTAGAGTTGAACAGGTTTGAATTTAGAGTTTTTCTTCTCCTAGACTTATTACCTAGCCAGGTTTAAAGAGCCCAGTCTATCCAACTGTTTACCCACAACTGGAGGGTGTGTAGTTGGATACATACTTTCCCAAAGGGTATCAGTGATGTGGGAAATGCGAACAGCCTTGTCCAGTATTTTAACTTGGGTCGATGAGTCCATTTCCTACGACCATTACACCACGCGCCTCTAAATCACGCCATTCATTCTCTCTCATAAAATTGGCCCAAAAGTTTTAAAGTTTTTTTATTTATTTATTTATTTATTTATTTATTTAAACCAAATTGTCGATCGAACGTTCTTACTACTAAACCTCTTTTAAAAAATTGAATAAAACAAAAGAGGGGAGAACAGCCATAAACTTGCTGTGCGTTGCAAATGCCTTACCGAATAATAGGGAATCCCTATAATAAATATTGCATAGGAACGCCGAATAAGAACCACGTCATCATATGTTTTTCTTAATCATTCTTTTTTATCAATATTTCTAAAAAGAAATTGCTTTAAAAACTAAGCACTTTAATAACTTTAACGAAAGGGTTTGGCGTTGTGTGTGTGTGTGTGTGAACGCGCGTATAATGAATCCATTCATTCATCTAAGCGTCAATTTTCCGAAGTGAAGTGAGTGAAGTCGATTGATGCGAGAGGAATGAGTGAGTGAGTCACAGAGTAAAGCCGACAACAATTCAAAAACATGACTCATTGATTTTTTCCGGGCATTCCGAAAACGAGGAAGAACGAACGAAGAGGTGTTGAGACTGAAGAATCGATGACGTCGATGGTGATGATTATGATTATGCTCACGACGAATAGGATGATGATGATGATGCCGAAGATGCGAACTACGACGACAACGGCAGCTCGGCCGTCGCCGCCGTAGACAAAGAAAAAAGGAATAGTTTTCCGAATTCACGTGATAGAGAGGTACATTCTCTCTCTTATCCCCTCTCTCTATCTTTCACGCTCTCTTTCCCGCTCTACCTCAGCGCTGGTGCCGGCTGTGATGTAAAAAGAAAACGATGAACGTGGGTACCACGATTGTCAGTCCGTCAAGCGACAATACCCCTGTCACTCACATTTTTTCACTGTCACAGCTGCTACTATGGACGTTCTTCGCCACCACTACCAGCACCATCATCAGTATCATCACACATTCATATCATCACTGTCATTATTGTCTTTCTTCATCGTCACCGTAGCCATCCCGTTCTGTTGTGACACGCCTACAACTATTTCGGAGACGACTCCGACTATCCGTAAAACAAATCACACGACCGACTACTACCACCAATACCACGACTAAGACTGCTACTACGACGACGACAACAACAAACTATCACCACTATTACTACAACTTTTTTGGACCTATTTAACATTTTCACCCCTGCTACTACGACGACGGCTTTCACAATTACCATCAATACACCATCATCATCATAACTACTATCATCACAAAGGCGATTTACTATTACAACTGCAAAAGTCATCACCATATCAACGTTCGGAAAAAAATACTATTGATACTATTTTGAACCTATTAACATCTCTTATTCAATTAGTATTTCTTACTTAATACGTTATCCTACACTACTCACGTTACAATAACAAGAACGGATGTTAAAAAGCTACTACGAAAAACCACACCTCTTACTACTTTGGGTCCGCTCACTGATGACAGTCATCACCCCCCTCATGAACAGAAACGATTATCACACTATAAACAGATACTAATAATTAGTATCCAGTTCGGTGACTCGCCGAAAAATTTCTCAAGATTTTTAAAGTTAACACCACAACCGCTAAGACTATTTTAACACAATGAAAACCACTACTACTACAACTACTACGACTATCTTAACAATTACATTCATGAAGAAACCCTTTTTAAATCCCTCAAGAATTATGCTGCAACAACATCTACCACCACCACTGCTACTATGATAACAACAACAACAACAGCAGCAGCAGTAAAAATAAAGAAAGAAACAAAGAAATTATATCACTTAACACTTTTAGCATTAAAACAACTGTTACCTCTATAATTATTAGCAGTCATCTTTTCCCCCCGAAACCTTCATCAGTCACTTTAGCCACGGCTAATATTGTCGGTGCCACAACAAAACTGCCGCGCCTACAGCGACAACTACTACTGCTATCATTGCAACCGCTTCCACTAACATTACTACAACAGCCACCATCTTCATCATCACCCAGCTTCATTATCACGATTACTCAACAACATCGTCTGGAATATACAAAACAAATAATTAGAACCATCGGCAACAATTACCATTTGTTAAAAAAAAATACACACACAGCGTGCAGCTAATTCTATCGATAGCGTTTCCTGTTCGATTACTGGTCCCCTAATTCGGAATACCTTAACCAAAAAAAAAACTGATCCAGGTTTCATCTATCACTATCGAGACGATCAGACACCGGCTGTGTTTCAACCGTGGCTCCTAATACCGGCTCTGCAGCACCTCTTCTATCCCTACTCCTTCTCGATTTGATTCTTACCAACCTCACCATCACAGTAAGTAACGACACTATACCCTGAAAAAAAATGACATCTCACACAGTATAAAATATACATGAAAATTATATATTCATATCTGCACGTTTCTCTCCCATCTACTTTTCTATGCACACGGACGGGCAACGACACAGGCTACAGGCACCATTATAGATACCGTAGCCATGACGACTGGTACTGCCTCCATCATCATCATTAACCCACTGAGAATAAGGACATGTTTCCTTGCCTACCAACGGTGCTTTTAGTACAATACTGCTGTCACGACCTATACCACCAGTGAATGGTACACACGACGACAGGGTATGGTATTACAAACACTGCCATCAGGTTATCCCTGTCACAATATATACCACTCCCTGTTATTGATGCGTCTACTGCCACAGCACACACATGCCACCTCCATCGCTAAGACAACAATACTACAATACCGCCTCAAAAACAATACCTCCCTTCATTACCACACAGCAATACAACACACGTTACAATCAACGTTATCACATACACAAACACCAATACCGTTCTGAGTATTATCAAAGACATTACTGGAATCGTAAACATGTTTGTCTTTATCTTAACCAATGTCATAACCCCTATCACAAGTCCTTTGACGGTTTTTAAAAAACAAAAACAAAACCCCTCCTGCCATGTCCCAAGTTCGGATATTACTATTCTTCAGTCAAAATAGAAAAAACGGCTGCAGTGGTCACTATCGAGTGATCGTCACACAGGCTACACCATCACATCTCTTTCGCTTCGTAAACAAAAATGTCGCGCCCAAAACGACCATCCCTTCAGCTACCACAGCGATCACATTCGTCCCCGTCGTCTCCAACGTCCAATGCGGCGGCAAGATACCAACGACCCATTCGGGCAACCACCCCACCAATACAGCTACCCCCGATGTCACTGGTACCCCTGTCACCATCACCGTCTACGCCACATTCGTCCCAGTCTTCACCGTCGCCCACGATCCCGACGATGATGCCACCCGCAAACTTAATTCCGTCAGTGATACCCCCGTCACCGCCGCCATCACCGCCGCCTCCACCACCTGGACCACCCTCGCCACCCTCACAACCGCCGCCCCCAACCCCGATGCCATTGTCACCCCTCGTGCCACACACCCCGGCGCCCTTTCCGCCAGACCCACCGTCGCCACCCTCACATCCAGCTCCTCCACCACCGCCTGTCTTTGCACTACCCCCACCACAGCTACTGCGACCTCCCCCTGACACTCAGCCACCACCATTACCACCCAGAACGTTTACATTACCTAGGCCCCGTCGGCCATCCGGTGGACATTCAGCCTCACCCCCTCTACAAAGGGCGAGTCACTTCGACCCGGCAAACGCCAGTGCCACACTACCATTGAGATCTTCCAAAAACCTCTCACACCACCATCGCCCTTATCACTGAAAACGATCATCACCTTTCAGTGCCTACTCAAAAATATCTTATGAGTCCGTATACAATCAATCTGATTTGACGCTGTCAGTCTTCTGGTGAAGATTGGAGATTTTCCCAACAGAATGTTCGGATCTTTCAACAAAAAAGATGAGTGTGCAATCAAAATATGCTTTTCACAACTCTCTTTTCATTTGTTTTACTCGCAAGTTTCTAGAGCAACAGCTCCGATCAAACAATCAGAACTGGCGCATGCGTAAAAGGAATTTCCAAAATGGCGGTTACCGATAAGTCACGCATAGCAAATCAAAACGATCAAGCCATTGTTCATTCACAGCGGAATATCCTTACCACAGTCTTTCGTCTATCGGCCAAATTATTCTTTTTTTTCTTCTTAAAGCTTAAAAATAAAAAAAATAAAAAAGAGCGTCCGTTTCTTTGCCAGTAAAATTGCTCAGATCAGAGGTAAGAGTGAGGCAAAGTTAGACGTAATCAGAGTCTCTCAAAGAAAGAATAAAGGACTTTGAGCTTATGCTGGATGAACAGAAGAAAAAAGAACTTAAATGATACAATTCTTCTTTAATTATGATAATTTTAAAAAGATACAAAAAGAATTGACCGACATAAACCAAAATATGGCTTCTTTAGTTTAATAAGTTTAGGCCGTCGAAAGAAAGATTGTTTACATACTGTACTGGCCAATACAATGGAGAATAGACAAAACTAAGTTAACAAAATTGATTATGAACAATTTTTAAGCTTTCGAAATACCGATTCCTAATATATTACACTTGGAGGATATCTCTTTGACCCTGTATCTATCAGAGCGCCCCAAACCACCCGGCGATCCAAATGCTGGTACCCCCTCCCCCCACAAACAAAAAATCGCACGAGGTCGTCAGCTTTTTGAAAATGGTTTAGAATTATTTAAAAAAAAAAAAAAAGAATATATTTCTATTCAGTATTAAGGGATCAGCGATACGATCCTAGCTTGTTAACCATTTCACCACGCTATTGCGGATGGCAGTGGTTGATAGGGGGTTAAATGAAAAATATATATTTCCTCATTTGCGCTGGAACACCAAACCCAACGACACTTAAAAGATCTTACATCCTATTTTGTATCACTGCAAAACTATTTGGGTACAAGAAAAACTATCTTTTTGTCTGGAGGTTAGTCTTGTCCTACCCGGCGACTGGAGATGAACTTTACAGCCATTATTCACACTGCTCCTATACTTGAGTGATCACTTCTGGATTCAACGGGCCTTTGTCTGTTCATATAGTTCAATCGGAAAAAAGGCAGTTTCAACGCATGCGCATTGTCGTCTGTAATGCATACATATATTTACCAACCCCTCCGCACGAGCAGGATGTGACACAAGGTCAATTTCTGTCGTCTGTAATGTATGTGATGAATGAATGTTTCATAAGGAATTTTGACAAACCTTAATTTTTATCCAATTTCATTTCATTAATCGTTACTTTCCTTTTTTCTGCTTTCTTTTGTTGAAAATGTTTTTTTATTTTACTGTATATGCCATGTATTTATTTACTATCATACAGAGTTACCAAAGGTAATCCTAACCCTACTTATTTGCTGTCATACAGAGACGAATAGGCTTGATATTTCGGACTGCTGTCCTCATCTTTAGTGTATAAACACAACGTTAAGGCCAAAGTTCAGATGAGTTTGTTTTAATTACCTTGAAATAAGCCATCTTCAGACGATTTCCCATAAATTCAAGCGGTTTCTGAGCTTAAATCATTACCTTGAGTAATCGTCTGAATCTGACTTATTTTAAAGTAATTTATTTAAAAAGAAACACCTGAAAAGTGCCCGAGGTTACTGTGGCTTGAACTTTGTGTTTATTCACGATAAAGATGAGGAAAACAGTCCGAAATTATCCAGAGATGAAGAGTTTTGTAAAAATAGAAATCATGTCAGTGAAGTTTGTGCATTTAATTTGCAATTTACAGTGACTTAAACTCCGACCACTATCAAACCAGGCCAACATTACCAACACCTAAAATTTGCTTGTGTTTTCCAAATATTTATCATAGTGCTAAGTCTTTCATTCATAAGGTTCAAGCTATTTTCACTAACACACCTCATGATTTTGAGGACTCAAATGATATGCATTGAATCTAATGTCTTGGCCATTCATACAAAAAAATTTTCTTTATATATATATATATATATATATATATATATATATATATACACTATCCAATTGAAGCTTATTTTTTTTCTGTTGCAGTGACATTAGTAAATTATCCTTAAGTTCTCAATATATTTAAAAAATAAGACCAATAATATTAGTAATAGTAGAAACGAGTTGAGGGTCTACCATGGTTGACCCTTAACTCTTTTCAGTTATATATATATATGTATGGGTTGAGGGAGGACAATAGCAGTCAAATTATTTGTTAACCAATTTTGTTTGTGTATATATATATATATATATATATATATACACACACATTGTATTATTTGATGTTTGTACTTATGTTTGTTCCGTCAATGTATATCAGTCTACAAATATGTGTTGTTTTCCCCCTATTTTTCACGCTTAATTCTTTCTGTTTATACTGATGGTGTATGTAATATTTTTTTAAATTGTAAACATTTTCTGTTACTTTGAAAGAAACGATGACATTGTACCTGATGGTGATTACAGAAGTGCATCGCTCAAAATATATTTATATCCGGCAGCGGATATAGTCGGAACAATTCGAAATATTTGAAAACTGTTTGTAATCATATCTTTTTTTATTTTTTTTTTTAGAGAAAACACTGAAAGTGTTTATTGTAAATGTAGATATATATTTATACCCTGTGGGTATGACTGATACGACTAACTGGTAGACTGTAAATTCAGGGGTGTAAATCTTTTTACCAAAGTCTATCGGACAAGTGTTAGTGAAATATGAAATGACATCCAACCTATATATTTTTAATTTCTGTACTGGGATTAATACTTTTCAATAAAAAATAAAACTCGAAAGAAAACCTAACTTAATACGTTAATTCATTTATAAGTTGTTTATTGTTTGTTTTTGGGGTTTTTTTTTTTTTGGGTGGTTTTTTTTTTAGATTAAAAGGACAGCATTAATTGATGTATTAATGCTATTGTTTGATTTTTTTTAAATGAATTGACGTCTTAAGTCCTGTTTTCTTAAGAGTTTCATTTTTATCACAAGTATTAATCTTAGTTCAGAAATTTATACGTTGTACTTCATTTCACATTCCACTAACATTTGTCCGGTAGACTAAGATAAAAATGTATGCCCCTGAATTTACAGTCTACCCAACTAACTTCTTAAACAATTTTAGAGGCTGGGCCACTTGTTTTTGGTTTGAAGTAGGAGTTATCCTTGCCCGAGGTGAACAGTTCGCTAAGAAAGAAAAAAAAAGGTTTTGCTGCAATAGAACTATCCACTAGAACTGAAAACCTCGATTACAGTAATTCTCCATTCAACCTTGTGCTTTTTATCCAAACATTTACGTTTCCATGTGCATGTATCGCATCAAAGTTTCAGACTAACTTCTTGAGGAATAGTTGATCTTTAACTTTATCAGACGAATCAATGTATTTTTTTTTTGTTTTTTTTTTTTTTTTTTTTTTTCTTTATCTTTTTTCCTTACCAAAACCATGCTATCGACCATGAACTTTTTTAAGTTTATTTTCGTGTTTATTTTGGCCCAACGATATTGGCTCAGTATTTCTCAATTTTTGAGATTAGGCTTGATAATTTGTATTATTTGGACTGTTGTCCTCATCTTCGTTGTTATCTACACAACGTTTCGGCCGATGTGCCCTCCGGCCTTCTGCGGGTATTTCTTGTCGAACTCGGAAACCTTCTTGTCGTAATCGGGAGTCTTCACGGTGCTTCGACCGATGTGTCATACGGCCTTCTT
This sequence comes from Doryteuthis pealeii, assembly GCA_023376005.1. Lineage (NCBI taxonomy): Eukaryota > Metazoa > Mollusca > Cephalopoda > Myopsida > Loliginidae > Doryteuthis > Doryteuthis pealeii. The sequence continues at coordinate 8,129,492 of CM042142.1, read as the reverse complement.
CGGATATTTCTTGAAGGTTCCCTTGATCAAAGAGAAGATTCCAGAGTTTGACAACAAACACCTGAACAAGGCCGGAGGGCACATCGACCGAAACATCTAACAATAAAGATGAGGAAAATAGTCCGAATGATCCAAATAATACAAGATATTGGCTCAGAATCATAAATGGCTAGTTCTATTCAAACTCGAACAAGAATAATTATTTAGCAGTTGGAATTATTTAATATATTCTGGGAGTTTTTTTTCTCCATTTCCTTTAACTTTGTTTTACTAGAAAATAACTCTTACTATATAAGACCTTATATAATGATATTACCTTATATCAATCCCCTTATATCAATTATATATACCTTATATAATTATAATAACTCTTACTATATAAGAAGACCTATCACATCAATAGAAATGTTAAATCATCCACACGTGAAAAAATAAAAGAGAAACTGTAAGGCTATTTTGAACTCAAAGTTTTTGATGTTGAATTTAAAAAAAGTTATTTCTTAAACAAACAAAAAACATAACGAATGTTTTGGTAAGTTGTGCTATATTGTTCTTGTATCAATTTTTGTTTATCTGTGTGCATGCATAAATGTATTTGGAAACTGCTATTTGACAAATGTATATAAAAAAATGTAGCGACTGCAGTGAGCATAGGGCTTAAAAGAATTGCTCAAGGTCTACATGGCCAGTCTTAAGCTCGAACCTGTGCAAACTTCTCTAACAGTAACTGTTGGTTAACTAAGTTGATGTCTCGATTAGATGAGCCAATGCAGTGCCCTTTAAAAAAAATGAACATGTGTACTTATTTCTACGACTGGGACATTTCAGATACTAATGAAAAAAAGAACTGATTGCTTAAAAAAAAAAAGAAAAAAAAAAGAAAGTTGCGTGTTCTGGTCTGAGAACAAGCCTCATCAACAGACCCGGGATGAACCTGAAACTACGTAACCTCTTGTATTTTTATCTCTGAAACATGCCCACATGTACAATAAGTATGTATGTTATTGTGCGCGTATCTGTGTATGTGTGCGCGCGCGAGTGCTTGTCATTGGCCTTGTAGCCTTATCTTCATAACTGTTTATTGTGTTACACAAACGTAACGGTCCGGTGACTTAATAAGGGCCATAAATGGGTCGAAAATTGTCAGTCTTTTATTTGCGAAAAGTAATTTTTCGTTAGGAAAATAGTTTTTACTAATATCTGATGTTATAATGACATCACTAAGGCGTTAAGATACACTAGTGGGACCTGTGAATATACCAGAGTATGATAAATTAATTATTAAAACATTTGATATATTTACTTTAGAGCTATTACGAAGTAGTTTAATATGTAAAAAGTATAATCTATATTTAACTCACTTTTTTCGTTTATTTCCTTCATTATGTTCGATTAAAACAGATTAGCGTTATCACCTCTTTATCTTTCCCTACTCTTTCTTATATTGTGTAGCATGTCCTTTTTTCTTCCCTTTCTTTATAATAAAAACAGAATGATCCATTATTTAGCTAAGGTGACGACACTCTTAAGAATTAAAAATTCGGCGGATAAGCGACAACAGATAATCAAGATTTACATTTTTGCATTTGCAACGGTCGGAATATTAAGGAACAAGAGTATTACTATGATATATTATCTTTACTGAGGGAAGAGGAAAACAAAGTCCAATTGTTTAGAAAAAAATCTCGTCTTTATCGAAATGGAAACTGCTTCGCTACATTAGATACATACCAGAGTATGTGCTTGCTTGATTCCATATGAAACAGCTGTCAAATATCCCGTAGAAGCGTAGCTAGAAATTTGGGAGGCGAGAAGGGCTTGACTTCTTGAGGGTCCGGTATTCTCTCCAGCTTTTAGAAAGATTTATTATAGCATCAAGTTTATAGAAATGCAGAACTATTTATAAAGCTTTGGTGAAAATCTCATTCCGAGGTCGTTTTCAAATAGACTCCCCTCAGTTACGCTTCTATTCACTGACTAACATTAAAATTGGATATTGTTATAGAAACAATGTATAAAATCGAGACAAGTATCGGGTAATTTTCTGGACTTTTCAAATCTACAGTTGAATTGTTTCGATTTCTTTTTGTTTTTTTAGGTTTTTGTTATAGCAAATAAGGACTCGTTTAATTCAGTCAGTAGTGCCTCCGCCAGGAAACCACAAGGTTCCTGGTTCGATACCGGCTCTCGCCAACTCAGCGCATGAGTAGCACAGGGATCTGAGCGATAAAGTGAGGAGCTGATGGTAGGTGTGGTGCTCCACATCAGACGCTAAAAACAATCTCCTTGGTCTAGCGCTTGTGAAAAGTGGATAGACTCTCTCGCTGTCTGGCTGATACCGACATTAGGCTACCCCTGTGACTTTACTTTTACTATGCAGGTTTTAGGACCGGGTTTGTTCAGTCGTAGAGCACCCGCTAAGGTATCGTAATGTTCCGGGTTCGCTACCGGTCCCCACCAACTCAGCGAATGAATAGCACAGCTTGGGTAATCTTTTCTGTACGGTTAAGTGAAGAACTGACGGTAGATGTGGTACTCTACCTCAGCAAAACAAGATAGGCCACAAATAGGTATTCCCCTACCGTATTTTTTCCAATTCTCACTAATTTCTCTTTGAACACTTTGGTTATTTAGTATACCATAAACCGGAGTAAAAAAATAAATTAAAGTTTTGAACTTCTAAGTTAATACACCCTAGGACTAGTTGTCTTAAATTAAAAAGATAAATAATTTCCCTTGGGTGTTAAAGGGGATATTTTAATTACAAAAAGGAATTTGCTAACGACAATTTTTTTTAAATTAAAAATAAGACATTCAAATTTACCTGATAAACAGGCCAATTCTGAACGCATTACATTCAAATCTTAGATTTTTTATCCGAAAATCAAAAATAAAAACCTTTCTATAGTACAACTAACGACCAAGTCATGCTGAAAGCATCGGTTCCCGCTAAATCATCGAAGTCGTGATTCACCTGTTCAATACTTAAATATGTGATTACTTAAGCAACAGCAGGTACTGCAAGTAACCTGAGGTCTGTGTGTCATATCTAAGTTAATCTTCCTATAGTTCAGTAAGCTAAACTTCCAATAATACAAAAATCTTACATTAGAAAACATACGTCATTTATCATAACTGTTAATAGTGCAATTTCCAATTGCATTTTTACAGTCAAGTCATGCTCAAAGCAGCGATGAGCGGTGACCACTTAAGCAATGGCAGGTACTGTAAGGAATCTGAGTCCTTTGTTTATCAAAATGACTTGATATCCGGTAAAACCAACCAAAATAATTGCTTGTAAAATTGATTAAATTAATTTAGCATTAGATATCCAAACAAAGGATGATATACCACAAAACCAACCAATCAACTTAACACACATAAAACCATAACCACAAAAGGTAACAGATTTTACCTAATATGTTAATCAGCGATGAGCTTGTTTAATACATAAGAGTTGAATTTAATTGGTATAAATCCCCCGAAAAGGGTTGATATGACATAAAAGAAACAACCAGTCACGCTTAAAGTACAGACCTGCTAAATCACCGAAATTAAGCAGCGATGAGCTTGTTCAATACTTAATTAGATGACTATTTAAGCAACCGCATGCACTGTAAGCAACCTGGGTTCTTTGTTTATTAAAATGACTTGATTTGGCATCAAATAGTTCAAAAGGGGTTTATATGCCGTAAAACAAAACCAAGAAAACTGAATTATAACACTGGTCTGTGTTAAAAAAAAATTCCAAATGTCAGTGATATATGATCGCCATTTTATACTAAATCCAAAAATTCCCTTTCATTGTGTTTGGTCAGGTCTGGTTTTTAAGATGTGCTTGAATACTTTACAAGTTGAATATAACTTATTCAAAAGCCTGCGGACTCTACTTGTCAAGAATAGTTATAATGTTTCTATACATTTAAATCATTTGTGTATTAAAAAAATTGATCCGATTAGAAAAATAGGTAGGATTTGGGGATCCAGTGTAAAAAAAATGCATTAAAATCAAATATATGTTCGACCTTGAAAACATCTATGGCCAGTGTTATAAATGTAAAGAAATAGGTTCAATATCGCTGCAAATAGAGTAAATCTTTAAAAAGAATATAAAATAACTGAGATATTTTTGGTGCGTTAATTTTTGCTTAATCTAACTACATTGAAGACATTTTCTTTTTCCTTGTTTAAAATTACATAGGTGTTCAGTGATTTCCCGGTTTATGGTATCAAAAAAAATGTTATCTAAAACTATTTTCAAAATCTAAAGTTCCCTTTCGTAAATTCAACAAAGGACTGACCCAACGATATATATTTCCCAAAAATGTAGTCGGCGGAAATACAACTTAAAAAATTCGAATATGCACACACACACCACACACACATATACATATATGGAAGTAACATATGGAAATTATATATATCCGACAATATATAGAAATCAGAAAAAGTGTTCCAAGAAAGATGAATTTATTTTTATATCGATGTCGACGTTTAAACGTTTCAGTTAATGTTAAACTTTCCGCGGGACAGTATAATAGAAAAGTAAAATAATTTTTGTTCAAAGGGTGACGGATGTTTTTATAAGATTTTTTTCTCCATACACATTTCCAACTGTAAACATCCATCACCGTTCTAACAAAAAAAGTTATTTCTTTCCAATTATATTGTCCCGAAGATGATTTAACATAACCAAAACGTTTAAGCGTCGACATCAACATAATTTCATCTTTTTTAGAACACTTTGTTTTTTTCTAATATATATATATGTGTGTGTGTGTGTGTGTGTGTGTGTGTGTGTGTGTGTGTGTTTATATATGTGTGCGTGCATGTGTGTATGTATGTGTGTGTTCACAATATTAGACACGCACTAGTTGCCGCTTGCAGACACTCGTACGTCTACGTGTGAATGACAGCCTTAACAGCAACTTCAGGGACATGTTTTTGTCTTTATCTTTATTTTTCATTATTTATGTTTTACTTATTTTTGAGCAGGTATATTATTTTTTGGAAACTTTCTATAAAAAGAGAAATAAAAAAAATACGAAAAAAAAATGAATCAATATATAAATATATATAATATATAGTATATATGTTATATATATGCACAGAAATAAAAAGAAAAGATTGTCATTGTTCTTTCTTTTTTTATTATTCTTGTTTGGATTTTAAGCATGTCAACTCATTGGATCATTTTATGCTGATGACGTTTTGTTTTATTCATTCTTGATGGGTACTCAATTTTTTAGAACTGTTTTATTTAACCCATAGATGGGATCCTAACAGGTACTACCACTCGGGATCAAAGTGAACCTGGGAATAATGGAGCTCCAGAACTGGAACTTCACCATCAGATAGCGTTTAACGTTATACCCAGGACACTAGGACCCTCAGCCATCGCCTTCTACCACATATGATAAAAAGGGTTGGGGTTTTCCATAAGGGCAATTGGGTTGGGACAATCATGTTTGTGCTAGGACTTTATGTGACCAGTTAATTGATCGAAGGGCTCACTTCGACCGCCCGTCTAGCCTAAGCAAGGGCTAAAGTGGAGTGTTGCATGTCATGGACTGCTCATCTACAATGATTCCATCCTTAAGCATCACGGGTCCCACCGACGACCAACCGGTAGCCCTATTGGCTCAGTCGGTAGAGCGTCCGCCTAGGAACCACGAAGTTCCTGGTTCGATACCGGCCCCCGGCAACTCAGCGTATGAATAGCACAGGGATAGGTGTGGTAAAGTAAGAAGCTGATGGCAGGTGTGGCGCCCCACCTCAGACGCAAAAACTATTTCCTTGGTCCAGCTCTAGTGAAATTGGGATAGACTTCCTCGTTGTCTGGCTGATACCGACTTTAGGCCACCCCAACGACTTTACTTAATTTTACGCCTATACCGGGGTGTAGTCGGTGTATTCTAAAGCCCTAGCTGATAGGGAGGTTTTTGTTTGGTTTACTATACAAGTCATCATCTTTTAAGAACGAAAGGAAGCCATTGAAATTGTAAAAAAAATGGTAAAATCTAAAACAGATTAACACAGAAAATGAAGTCATGGAACTAGAAGTTTCGAAGACCCACCGACAAACCCTTCTCTTATAAAGAGGCAGGGTACTACTATGTCTTAGTAATCGTTCAAAGCACTACTAACTCATTGTTATTTAATGATTGATCGGAGAGAGTTTCTCGGACCGGCTATCTAGCCTAAGTAATGGCCAAAGTAGAGTGTTGCATGTCATGGACTGCTCAGTCGCCAGGTTTTCGTCATTAAGCATCATGGGTCGTAACCCACGGCCAACATGTAGCCCCATTGGTTGGGGGTGGTCTTACCTCTCTGTAGAGGTGAAGTCGGCGTATTCTAAAGCTTCATGGCGGTTATTGTTTGGTTTACCATACAAGTCATGAATTTTTTAAACCCGAAGATAAGCCATTAAAATTGTTAAAAAAAAAAAAATGGTAAAATCTAGGACAGATTAACACAGAAAATGAAGTCATGGAATTGGAAGTTTCGAAGCCCCCCCCCCCCGTCAAACCCTTTTCTTATAAAGAGGCAGGGTACTATGCGTTAGTCATCAATCTAAGCACTTGACACGCTCTATTTTCTTTTTAAAAACCTCTTAATCTAAATTGTCGAAGTAGAGATCATGCCATGAACTTACATCAACTCCAAATGCTCATCCTCAACCCAAAAATATTATATTTGTATCGACTTATTCATCAAAATCCTTTTAATCAACCCACACTTTTCCATTTAATCCTATTACATACTTACGGAGTACATGAGGCTTCAAATTTTTACTCGGTTCATCTAAAAACCACACTAAACTTATAATCACAAATTGCCTTGCTACCTACGGATCTATTAATGGTATGTGTTTACATATTTACTTCCGGTGTACACAATACTTTAGTATGCTTAAATTTCTTTGTGAAGAATTGCCATTATTGATTTTTTTTCTTCTAGTTTTACTTTCATATTATTTTTTTTGGTTTATTTATACTGAGTAGAAATATGTAAACGTATGTTGACCGGCTTTCTTTGATGAAACATTTTTTTTTTCAACTTCTTTTTCTTACATTCTATTATTGTCTTAATTTCAATATTTAGTTTGTTTTATGTATTAATGATTTTGACTAAATTGTGACTACGTCCGAGAAGCAAGCAGCATAAATCCGAAAATAAAAGACAAAACATTACTTTGCAACGGTATTTGAACCCGCATCCACTATCTTTGGGATCCTGTCTAATGAAGCCATCACCTTGCCGTTTAAGCTAGAGAAACCAAACGGTTAATGGCAGTGCTTCATCTATGAAATTCGAATGACGTAAAACAAATACCTCAACCATTACTAGATGTAAACAAACAATATGGCATGGAGGTAAGATCGGAGAAAGTATGCGGCTATATGACATAAAATGTATTGTTTTGGGCTTTTGTAGTCTAATCAGAAAGGCGCTTTCCATGTCAGACTTGTACCTCAAGTACTATAGTGGATTAGTACATATATCACTGGACATCTAGTTACTGTATCGTCTATAAATAAATCCACCCATAACAATGTTTTAGAAATAGATATTTATCACTGTACCCTACAACATTGAAAAAAAAAAACTTTTAAAAATTCAACACCTCTGTATATCTAAGAGGGATACTTATTTTTAGATGTTGCATATTCATATGTTTGGTAATAAATAAATAATATCCGTTTTGATTATATTGGGTGTTTCAGATAAATTCTCATTTCGTAATCTAATAACTTGACCAATACTCATTCAAACGATCTTTCTTTTATGAGTGTTCCAATCGATTAGAAATGTTGGTACCATTAAAGACAATCCCAAAAATTGACACGACCTTCCCATCTAATGGACAATGAACACATCATACAGGATGTTTCAGAAAAGTTATTTTTTCCTTTAAGACGAACGGAATGTTTCAGGAAAAATTGATATTTCATAATCTAATAACTTGACCAATTCTTGTTCAAATGATCTCAAATTTTAACAGCACGTGTAGGAATCACTTAAAATTCTACATTTAATGTTTAAACACATTTACTTTTCCAATGAGTTCTTTGTTTAATGGCATCTCAACCTTCATGGTTTTATCTTTTCCTTTGAGACGTACAGGGTGTTTCAGGAAAAATTGATATCATTTCATTATTACTTAGTAACAATTTTTCTGAAGCTATTACATTTCAAAATACCCAGTATAATGTTCCACTAAAAATAAAATCCTGGTATCTTTGGTTTCGAAGGAAATTACCCCCCCCCCTCCTTAAATTATAATTGATGTACTTATTTATGGGCCAAATAGTATTAGCTAAAAATTTGATCACAAATATTCGATGTAAAATGTTCAACCTATGTTGTGATATTCTCCACTGAATTAAGAGCATTAATGAGGAGACTATGTTGAAAAATAAATATCTGGTGAAAAGAAAAAAATAGATGGAAACTACATAAGAATGCTGGGTGCGGTTTTTAATAAATCCTGGAAGCAGCACCCTACAAAACAGAAGCTATACAGCTATTTACCTCATATCTCACAAACCATCCAAGTAAGACAAGAACGAACTCATAAGCGATGTTATCCCATGGAGTCCTATACATACAATTATTCAACCAGCAGAAGCTTACATTTATCAGCTCTGTATGGGCACTGGATGCTGCTAGATGACTTGCCTGGAGCGATGACCGATTGTGATGGATAGCGAGAGAGAGTCAAGAGAATACGTGCTGTCGGTGATGATGTTGATTAAACTACGATACACATATACAAGATTGAATCAGCTGGTTTGTTGTTTAGTTGGATTTTCGGCATGTCAACACTTATTGGGTTATTTTATGCCAAAGACGTTTTTTGTTTATTCTTGATGAGTGCTCTATTTTTCAAATACTTTTTTTAACTCATTTTTTTTTATTATTTAACCCATATATGGGACCATAACATGTACTACCACTCCGGGTCAGATTGGACCAGGGAATAATGGTGACTAAGGGGTACTCCAAATTCTCCCGAGATCCAGAACTGGAACTGTCGCCATAAGGGTAATAGGGTCGGGACTATTATTTAGGTGTTAGGGTTTAACGTGACCAGCCGATTGATCGGAGGGTGCCTCTTCGACCGCCCGTCTCGCCTAAGCAAGAGCCAAAGTGGACTCTTGCATGTCATGGACTGCTCAACCACCAGTGTTCCATCCTTAGGTATCAAGGGTTGCTACTCCCGAAACAGAAGAATGTAGAAGTAAGGACGAACTCACAAGCGACGTTCTCCAGTGGACACCAGTGTAGCCTCCCTATCAAAAACCTACATCAACTAACTCTGCACGGAATCTGGGTGGCGTGCGAAGACCTGCCTGGGACAAAGAACGATACGAACGGTTTGAGAGAGAGTCATGGGTATCCGTGTTGTTAGTGCGACTTTAGTCTAAAGTAATTTTTTCATCAGTTGGCTACACACTTATTGTTGCATATATGTATCTAGTCATTTTTAATCCTTGACTAGCAGGACCTGTGGATATACCACAGTATGATAATCTATTTATTACAACGTCTGATATGTTTACTTCAGTGCTATTGCAAATAGTTAAATATGTAAAAAGTCTCTTTTTCTTTCAACTTCCCTTTCTTAATAATAAAAACAGAATGGTCCATTATTTAGCTGAGGTGACGACACTCGTGAAAAATAAATCATCACCAGATAATCAGGACTTAGATCTTTTTTCATTTCAATTTGACGATTCTAAACAGAGTGCTGCAAGATGATAACGGTCGTATAATTAAAGGAAATGAGTATTGATATATAGATTAGTTATTCTTTTATCTTCTAAATCGCTGTATGTCTAAGTTGAATATTCACTCCAACTACAATCCAATCATTTCAGAGCCAAAACGGTGCAAACTTAAAACAAGGAGCTCGAACTCGCGAACGTAAAAGAGCCATTATATGTATTTACCCAACCCCTCCGCATGAGCAGGACGCAACACGGGGTCATTTTTTAAAGCAGAATTTAATAGGTTTGAATTCGGTTCTCTTTCCAGACTGTTGCCAGACCAAAGTTAAAGAGCCCGGTCTGTCCTACTAGTTTGATTCATACCTTTCTCAAAGGTATTAGCACTAGGAGAAATGTAAACAGCTTTATTTCAGGATTTTAACTCTGGTAATTGAGTATAACTGATATGCAACGTTTACTTTATAGCTAGAGGTTAGGGAATCGTGTTTATTCTCGGTTCATATTTACATTATTTGTGTGTGTGTGTGTGTGTGTGTAGTTGCTTCTTAAGATATTTTTTCACACAATCCAATCAAATATACATTTCTTAACCCCTCCGCACGAGCAGGATGAGACTGTGTCAATTTCTTAAGCAGAATTTAACAGCTTTCAATTCAGAGCTTTCCTTCTCCAAGGGTGGTTGCCTAACAAAGGTTAAAGAGCCCAGTCTGCCATGTTTACCCATTGCTAGAGGGAGAATAGTTGGATTCATAGCTTTCTCAAAGGTATTAACACGATGTGAAATGTTGTCTCGTCCAAGATTTGAACTCTGGTCGCCGTATCAATTTCCTACGATGATAACCATTGCGCCACAAACGCTTCTAAAAATCCATTATGTACGGAGGAAGAGTCGCAGCGGGCCAAGTAGGATGGGGGTTATAGTGCTAAAGAGCAAAACAGTTAATAGGACATGAGGGAGGGATTTATCAAAATTAATGTACCGGTAACAGTAAATGCACAGGAGTATGTGAATTCGTACAAAAATTCAAATGGTATATTTTTTTTAATTCAATGCTCAAGTTTTAAGAAAATATCAGTTACTTGTTCATCTAATTATTACAACGTTTAATATGTTTACTTAAGAGCTATTATCAATATTTCAATATGTATCAAGTATAATAATCCTGTTTAAACTCTCACTTTCTTTCCTTCCTTTTCATCATTCATGTGTTCGATTATCACTTCCCCTACTTATATTTTTTCTGTGTAGCATGTCCTTTTTCCTTTCTTTATAATAAAACCAAAATGGTCCATTATTTAGCTGAGGTTACAACATTCATCAATAAGAATTCGGCATATAAGCAACACCAGATGATCAGGATTCACATTTTTGCATTACATTCAGGAAGATTTGAATGGTCTCATTTTTAACCAGGGGGTGTTGCAAGATGATAACTGTCATACTTTTAAGGAACACGAGTAGCAATATATAAATGAATCGTTCCATCGGAGGGTGATACATAAGTAATACGTGGGTTGCCTATTTTAGACTCTTGACGTAAAAGTAACAGAATCGGATTGAAAACAAAAAAGGGGAGATTATTTTTCATTCTTAAGGTCAAGAAAATTAAAAAGGTTTGGTTTTGTTTTTTGATCGTAAATAGAAAAGTTAGTCATAAAACTTAAATACGTATTTTGTATTAAATAAATGCTTTACTTCATGTTTCAATCGGTAGAGCATCCTTATAGGAACCACAAGGTTTTGTATCCGATACTGGTCCCCGCCAACTCAGTGCATGAGTAACACAGATGGGGTCATCTGATCTGAGTGGTAAAGTTAAGAGCTGACGGTAGGTGTAGCGCTCCGCCTTCGAAAAAACAACCTGTCTGGTCTAGCGCTAACGAAAAGCGGATAGACTCCCTCACTGTCAGTTTGATACCAACAATAGTCCACTCCTCCAATTTTACTTTTTACTTACGTATTTTGTATTAAATATATGCTTTACTCAATGTTTATATCCTAAATTAAAACGGCTGGGGGTGAGGAGGAGAGAAAGTCATGGGAATCCGTGCAGTCGAAGCGACTTGATTATTTTCGTATTCTTCAGCTCAACTTTTTTTTCTCCCTTTTATTATGAAGTAAGGATTATATTTATTGTTGTTGGGTTACTTTTTTATATATATATATCTTGTATTTATAACAATAACAATAATAATAATAATAGTGGCTGTAGCAGCAGCTTGAAGTATCTTCTGGTAGAAATTCAACAGAACTCGACTGATGCAAAATAAACATATGTCTTTATGTTGTAGAGTATCTAACACCTCTTCAGCACTCTACCAGATGGACTGACTCATAGCCTACGATTAAAGTAGATTAAGTAGTTGAATAATATACAGACTGATTTTGCAGCGTTGGCTATACCAAACTGATCATCTCTTAGTGTAAATTTATCTTGTTCTGTGTTTGTATGTATCCGTTTAGCACCAGATGCTAGTGCTTAATGTGTTAAGCACAACATTCATCTGTACATCTTTACAACTTGCGATACAACACTTTATTGTAACAGGCACCTCCCGTAGTGTAATGGTTTGTAAGCTAAGCTAGATTCGCAAACGATTGTTAGCGAGTTCGATTCTCACTGAGCGCCCCATACTTCTGGCTTTGTGCCACTAAGCTAAGCTTAGAAAATAACTATATCTTTATTGTAACTCATTTACTCTTTTATAATTCCTTTTGCAACGTGAAAAACAGTGCACTTGACCAGTTCAAGGGTCTATTAAAACGATTTTTCCCTCCACAAACTTTGAAAACTGTTTCTGATCTGGGTGGAAGTCTCGTTGAATCTTGGGAAATATAATAGAACTCAAATTATGGGGTGTCAATCCACCAGTCTTGCATAGTTATTTCCCTTAGACTTTCTACATAAAAAGGGTGAATTTGCGGGTCTATCAAAAAAGGAATGGGGATATGCCCAACCGACCGGCGCATCCTAAGTGACAGCTACAATGGTGCTCCTACAAAATACATTATCTTGCAACACCCTCTGGTTAAAAATGAGACCGCCCAAATCGTCCAAGATGAAATGCAAAAATATAAATCCTGATTATCTGGTGTTGCTTATCCACCAAATTATTTCTTAGTGTCGTCACCTCAGCTAAATAATGGACCATTCCGTTTTTATGATTAAGAAAGGGAAGAAAAGGGACATTCAACATAAAAAAATATAATACGAAAGAAAGAGTAGGGCTAATATAGAGGTAGGGGGTGAGCGCGCGGAGGAGATAACGTTGAACGGTTTAAATCGAATATAATGAAAAGGAAAAAAAGAATTTAGAGTTGAATCAAGGTTATTATACTTTTTACACATTGATGTATTTAGCAATAGCTCTTAACATTAAACGTTGTAATAATTAAATCGTCATACAGTGATAAATCCACAGGTCCTACTAGTGCAACCTAATGAAGAACATTTATTCTACACAAATATTTTATATCCTTTTTTGCCAAAGCAGTAGTGAATATTAATCACTAAGATCGAACCTAATACAGTGGAAATTTAAGATCACAGACATACTGATCCAGACTTATCTATATATTAATACTATTGTTCCTACAAAACACGACCATTATCTAGCACCACCTTATGTTAAATGAGACCATCCAAATCCTGATTATCAGATGTTGCTTATCCATCGATTTCTTATGAGTGTCGTCACCTCAGCTAAATAATGGACCATTCCGTTTTATAAATGAAGGGAATAAAAAGTACATGCTACACAGAAAAATATAAGAAAGAAAGAATAGAGGAAAAAGAGTAGGGGAAAGATAGAAAGGGTTAGCATTCGGCAGCGATAACGCTAATCTGTTTTAATCGAACGATGAAAATACTTTTCACAATACATTCTTATGGCTTGATATTAACAGCAACTCCGTGTCTGTCTTTAGGTTCCTTCTGTGTAATTTTCTTAATTTGAAGTGTTCACAAGGTTCGATACCGGCCCTCGCCAACTCAGCGTATGAGTAGCACAGGGATCTGTGCGGTAAAGTAAGAAGCTGATGGTAGCTCCACCTCAGACGCAAAAGAAACAATCTCTTTGGTCTAGCGCTAGTAAAACGAGGATAGACTCCTTTACTTTTTTTTATGTAGTTTTTCTTCGAATTTTTCTTTTCTGAATTTGATAATTACAGTTTTCCTGTTTGACCATGCTGGTTGCATTAGTCTCGTAGCTTTATTCTATTTCATTTTTCTATCCCCTTAATTGATGCATCCACAGAATCCTCAATGCTGTTGAGTCCTCTTTCTACTTGTCTAGTTACATATAAAGTTGGCAGAGTGGCCTATTGTCGGTATCAGCCGTACAGCGAGGGAGTCTATCCCCTTTCCGCCAGCCCTACCGTTAGCTCCCCATTTTACCGCTAGAAATCATTATCCAATCTCTGCTACTCATGCGGTGTGTTGGCTAAGGCTAGTATCGAACCAGGAACCTTGCTATTCTTAGCGGATGCTCTACAAACTGGACTAAACGGGAGGGGTAGTTATATATAGTATGTCTATATCAACAAGACATCAAGTTTCCCGTTCTGTGATCCGTGTTTCCGAGCTCATCTCTTATCCAGTTTAAGAAGGATCCGGAGTATCTTAATAAGACTATCCAAGGATTTATCATTTTGAGATTTTGATTTCCACTTGTTTCATTGTTGTTATCTGGGTACTTTTTCCTTTCTTTTTCCTTCATTTGTATTCAACAGAATCTACTAATATTTTGGGTTATTTGTAGCAATCTTTTTCTCCGAGCATTTTGATGCTTAATGATAATTCTTATTATTCACACTTTTAGTATTAATACCATGTTTCCCCAAAAGTAAGATCTACATGAAAAGTAAGATCTATCGTGATTTTTCAGAATGATTTTGATATATCCTCCCCTTAGAATAAGCCCTAATTGCGAGCAGCAGACAAACAAAAAAAATAAGCATTCATCACAAACATGCGACAAACACACTTTATGAAGAATAAGATATACCCCGAAAAGAAGCCCTAGTGTTGTATTTCGGACTTATTTTCAAGGAAACGCGGTAGTACCGTGCTTACTTTTATCTAAGCATTAATTTATTTGAACAGAATTCGATCCCCGCTGAAAATCAAACTCGCTATAAATGACTTGCGAGATTAGCCTTTTATCATTCACATTTAAATGTCATTTGTGTATCAGAGTCTTATCTTTATTAATAACTGGCGAACCAATTGTTTAACAGCAATGGCCTGATTAGCACAAGAACAAAAGATCAATAAGAAAAGGTAATCATATGGGACTTATTTGTCGGATTTAGGCCAAGATTGACCTGAAGGAAGCTAACTCGTTAGTAAGTGGTACACATACGAGAGTGTTGTCTTTCAGCATACTCCTGTATGAAGAATATATATATATTATAAACAACCCCTCCGCACGAGTAGGATGCGACACAAGGTCAATTTCTTAAGCAGAGTTTAACAGGTTTGAATTCAGAGTTTTCCTTTCAGACTGGTTGCCAGATTAAAGAGCCCAGTCTGCCCTACTATTTACCCATAGATGGAGGGGGAATAATTGGATTCATACCTTTCCCAAGGGTATTAGCGCTATGTGAAATGCGAACAGCCTTGTCCAGGATTTTAACTCGTCTTGTGTCCATTTCCTGCGACGGTAACCATTACACCACGCGATTCCATTTTTTAATTTACTTTCTAATTATTTAAGTTCCTGATTAAGATGAAAATCAACACGAGATCTGATGAGTCATTAATTGGAAATTAACGTCTATGTCCGTGTATAACTCGAATTCTGAAACCCTTTTTTTTTCAAATAGCGTCGATATAACATTATCAAAGGGCCGGGTTAGCTCAGTCGAGCGTTTAGCCAGAAACCACAAGGTCCCTAGTTCGATGCCGGTTCTCGCCAACTCAGCGTATGAGTAGCAGTGATCTGTACGGTAAAATAAGGAGCTGATGGTAGGTGTGGCGCCCACCTCAGATGTAAAAATAATCTCCATGTCTAGCGCTAGTGAAAAGAGGATATACTCCCTCACTGTATGGCTCATACCGACATTAGGCCGCCCCGACGACTTTACTTACTTTACTTATTATTCATGTACTATGAATTATGTTAGGGCGTGTAATGTTTAGCAAGCTAGTCTCACATATCCATTACTATTGAGTTCAATCCATACTTTCGACTTTGTGTCATATCCTACCCTGGCAAATGGGTTGGGTAAAGCCAAAATAAATGGTTTGGGGTGGGGGATACTAAGAGTCAAAAACATCGGTTCATTATATATAAACTCATTGATCTTTATTTTTCTCTCACAATAATATATATATATATATATATATATATATATAAAGAAAATAATGACTAACTGACTTTGCACGTTGTTTTTGTTTTCCACTCTCGCTGGCCAGAGAAGTTGTTTTGCTTCGCTGACCAAACACAGTTGGGTTGTATGGGTTTTACGGCATGTCAACCATTGTTGGGTTATTTTAAGCCGAAGATGTTTTGTTTTATTCATTCTTGATGGGTATTTAATTTTTTCTATTTAACCTATAGATTGGACTCTTAACAGGTACTACCATTCTGCGTCAGAGTGAACCTGGGAGTAACGGCGATGAAGGGGTATTTCACACTCTCCAGAGTTCCAAAATTGAAACATACTTGAAATAATTTGTATCAATGTTGCCTCTGAATGTAGGTCAAATCTGGCAGGGATTATTTTCATTTCTGCTTCTAACATATAATCCAGTCTAATGTTCCTTAGAAATGATTAGGGGACCACCAAGTAATCCAATTACACCGAGACAAACCATGAAGGGAAATACATGGTATGGCAACTTTACGATCTAATATATTCTAAGAAAAACAAACATCCTATGAATGGTCACTACATTAAGCCTTTTATTATTGATATCTAACACGATCTTCTATGGTCTTTTTGGTTTCGCACCATATATTTTCCCACATTAATAGAGGGTTTCTATTTGGATGTATAACTCAAAAACAGTTTAATTGCATGAACATATCTAAATATACAAAAAAGTTGCAAACTGTTAAGGGAGATAACTCTCCCTAACGAAGTTGACACTGATATGCGCAGTCGCAAATCAGAGTGACAGGAGAGAAGAACAGGTTGCCTGATGAACACAACGCATAGCCGATAGCTGAACTGTTTTTATCCAACTCATCCTACTGTATTTCCGGTATTTTGGTAACTCATCAGCAGAAGCACTGATGAATCGCAAAGTTCGTCTACATATACATGTCATCCATCCTACTACAAAAAATTCATAAAAAAGAACATGGAGGGACGCTTTAACCAACATCATGGAGCAGTGAAGCGCACATATGTACCAGGACAAGCCGTACTCGCAAAAGACTACCGCAATGACAAAGAAAAATGGAGTCTATAATTTGGGTTCGACATGCAAACCAATTACAGTCCCCCCACCTTTCATGGACTAAATCTAACTTCACCTTACCGCTAGATGTCCTATTGGACACTTTCGAACTGCCTCCACAATGTCCCAGAGACATACCAAGGGATAATCCTAAGACACCACCTAAATGCGTACTTAAGAAATCATATAGGTTTCGGAGAAAACATTATCAACTACAAATAAATTCCCGAAACAAATGAGCAAAAGGCTAAAAAGGGGAGGTGTTAGGGGAGATAACTTTCCCTAACTAAGTTGACACAGATATACGTTGTCGCAAATCAGAGAGACAGGAAGGAAGAACATGGCTGCCTAATAAACACATCCATGGCCAATAACTGTTTTATCCAACTCATCCTATTGTATTCCCGGTCGGTGAGAAAAATAAAAACCAATATTGTTATATGTTAAACATATTTACCTGTTTTTATTATATTTTGTTAATGGCTTCTTTGGCCAGACTTATCTGCTGAGATCAATCTTTGAACTGGATTGATTTGAAATAAAGTCTTGATGGTCGTACTGTCATTCTAAAAGGAGTCAAACTTGGCGCCAATCTACGATTGTGCGTTAATTTGCCCCTTGTTGGCAAAAGCAGATAATTAATCACCTATTTTTTCCAATATTCCCTCCGGCCAAAATATATGGCTTACAATGCTCAACCGCAAATAGATAAAAAACAAATACGGGTTTAATAGGTGACCTTAAATTAACTCACTTGATTACTAACAAAATTACATTTAATATTTTTGGTCAAATTTTTAAACTCAATATAATTTGGGCTAAAAGTATTTTTGGTCCTAAATATATAAATGTAAATACTACAGACGAAAATTCCAGTAGTAATATTTTCTAAGTATGATTCGTTTTCATTCCTCCCGAAAATTTTAATTTATCACATATAATCTGTAAATTCTGTTATTTCCAAATAAAAATAGTGATAAGTATTTCATGTTTCTTTTACAACACACGTAATTTTTTTTTCTTTTGTAAATAAAAAGGAAAAGTGAAACGTCATATTTCAAACTGTATTTGCAATTCATCGAAAATATTAAATGTCATACTTTCAAGCTGAAAGATACTGTAACAAAATTTATTTTTTCAAATTTATCCGAGTACTTTAATAAAACTTCGTCTGCTCTTCTATTCTCAAACAAGCGTCGTCGGGGTACCTCAGGTACCGGGCAATAAACAGCTCTGTCCTTTTAAATTGAGGAGGCAGGTGTTGCCTGTGGGGGGGGGGGCGGACCCCTGGGATCAGCTGTCAACTTGATTGAGGCCAGCTGAATACTGCTGAGAACAGTAATTCCCCCACCAAGAGTGACTGCCTCTGTTTTTATGTATTCTCACCGGTCGAACCACTCCAACCAACAGGGGTGACAGGACGATTACCAGGAGTCATCTCTCACAACATGGAGGGTGTGAGTTCAATCTGTAGCCTTGCGAGGTAATTCAATTTACCTCCTGCTGCATTCAATTCCAGAAAGTATTGTAGTTTAAGATAAAAATGAAACTCCTCTTACCCTTGGCTTGGAAGAAAATGGCAATTTTTTTTAACAAGAGTGCAGACCGGAAATGAGGGGGTTGGTGGGAGTGGAGTGGAGTGATAAATAAGCCGAAATTTTTGGCAGTTTGGCGAGTTGTTATTTGGAAGGCAAGCTATCGCGAGCTGATCAGATAACGAACTATTCCGTCGAGAAATGGATAAACTGGCCAAGGAAATGATTAAGCCATTTAATGGCGATTTGGTGGCATGGCTAAAAAAGCTAAAGCTAGTGGCCGAACTCCAGAAGATCTGATTTGACAAGTTTTATTCCACTTTTTCTGGAGGGAGGTGTGCTTGCCCTCTACATGGAGATGAGTGAAGTAGAGCAGCAGGATGAAGGAATGATTGAGAAGAGGCCGAGAGAGGCATTTACGGAAGGGCCATTTGAGGCATATGAAAAACTTAAAAAGTTTAAGTGGACCGGGGAGTCGGTAGACGTATATGCCAACAGTATCAAGAGGTTGGCAGGACTAGCCGGATATGTGGGACGAGGACTGGACCAAACAGTGAAATTGGCCTTCGTAACGGGTTTCCCTGATAGTATATCGATGATGCTACAACAATTACCCGGCATAAATACAATCAAAATCGGACCTTATACCAACTGCGAGGGTGTTGACAAGAACACGAGGTCAGAACCCCGGGACGGTGGGAGCGGTCGCATATAGCAAAGAACCAACAGACAAATATACAATGGGATCATCATCCGCTATTCGGTGCTACAGATGTCAGGGGCCACATACAAAGTACCACCAAGAGCTAGAACTATGTGCTACACTTGTGAAAAGTTCGGGCATATTGCCAGATACTGCCCTCTGAACCAGGGAAACGAGCAAGGGGAGCGTTTGCACCAGCGGCTGTCCCTTCAACAGAGCCAAGGCGCAGTATGGGTCTCTCCCGATCATAGAGGTGTTAGTGACTGGCATGAGGGTCTCGGCTCTCATTGATACCGGCTGTACTACTACTACTTTACTCCCAGGCTTACTCGTGGATGTGGTGGGGGTAGGACCACAATAAGAGCAGTGGACGGAACAGAGGTGAAATGCAGAGGAACCAGATGGATAAAAAAAGAGTTAGGTGGAGAAAGGTTGACAACAAAGGCAATTATCATAGAACGTCTAATCATTGAATGTCATGATATAGACATCATTATTGGGATGGGTGTTATTTGTAGCCTGGGAGGTTTGACTGTGAAAAACGGCGAAGTTTGGAGAGAGACACTGATTTTAAAGCAGAGTTTGACGGCAAAAAATGGACTGTAGAATGGCGGTGGAAAGGAGAACCTCAACTGTTAGAAAATAAAGTGGAATATTACAAAACTCCCTTAAAGGACCGGGAAAGGTGGATTGCAGAGGGAATTCTCCTTCCATGGAGAGGTGAAGTGAAATGAGTGTTACCTTTGATGGCGCTGGTCCAGGCAACTAAAGGAAAGGTCAGACCAGTATTAGACTTTCGCGAGCTAAACAAATATGTCGAGAGCTATACTGGAAGCGACATAATCGATGTGTGTGATGAAAAAATGGAGACAGTTGGCGGGAGGAACTGCGATAGTAGACCTTAAGTTGGCCTACCTACAATTGCATGTTGCAAAAAGGTTATGGCAATACCAGCTAGTGCGCTATAAAGGCAAAATTTCCTGCCCGACTCGGTTGGGATTTGGACTTCATGCTGCACCAAAAATTATGGCGGCAGTTCTAAAAACTGTGCTAATGAAGGGTGATAAGACGAGAGGAGCCACCGATTCATATATTGACGATATACTCATAGACCTGACAAAGGTATCGACGAAGGAAGTAATCTATCATCTGAAGAAATCTGGAACAACCACAAAACCACCAGAAACCTTGGAAGGGGGTGGGCAGCGTTGGGCCTTAAATTGAAGGAAGGAAAATAAGGCGAACTGGTATTTGGAAGAGGGAAAGAGATCCCACAGATAACAGCAGATATGAGTAGGCGGGAGTTGTTTTCGATCAGCGGAAAATTGTTGGGGCACAATCCCATTGCTGGGTGGCTACGACCGGTATGTAGCTATGTAAAGATAAGAGCGAGTGGGATAAACTGGGATGATAGAGTTGACGAAGAAACTGTCTCTGTGATACAAGAGATATTGGCTGACGTAAAAAGTGACAGGGACTTGGCACATCCCTAAAACAATGCGAGCAGTATCGCCATAGGCACAGTCGTGGATGATTTTAACCACATTAATGTGGCTGGGTTAGAGGCTGTGTTAAAGGGAGTGAATTTGGCTTTAAAGTGGGGATTAAAAGAGATTCGGCCACAGTTTTGAGCTGGGTAAACTCTACAGTGGAGGAGAGCGGAAGAATACGGTCGAAGCGTGTTGGAGAATACAGCGACAATTGATAGCTGAATTTGAATTACAAATAAAAGCAGTGTTTGTACCTTCGGAGAAAAACAAGGCGGATGCGCTAACACGAGTAAATAAAAAGTGGTTGGTCAAGGAGGAGAACAAGTTTCCAACATGCTGTCTAAGGATAAACAAATTAGACGAGTTGCATGGTATGCACCATATGGGAGTAGATAGGACTCTGTATTTAGTGCGAAAAGTCGACCCGCTTATTAAAAGGGATGAAGTCCAGAGGGTAGTTAGGGAATGTACCAGATGCCAATCAATTGACCCTGCCCCAATCGTACATGATCCTGGCAAAATTGGGATTACAACAAATTAGACAAGGTTAGCTATTGATATAACCCATTATCGCGGGCGTGCATATTTGTCGAGCTGTGGACCAGGGCAACTAGTGATATGGAGAGAGATGTGTCCGGAATCAGCGGCCGTTGTTGCAGAAGAACTGGAAAAGTTGTTTTTTGAACGAGGTCCAGTAGTGGAGGTGATAATGGACAATGGTACAGTCTTCCGCTCAGATATCTTCCAGGCGCTTTTCGAAAAATTGAACATTCGAAGGTACTATAGAGCAGCCTACAGACCAGAGGGCAATGAAATAGTGGAACGAAACCATAGGACTGTGAAAGCAATAGCCGAAAGAGAAGGAATAACACCGATAGATGCCACATTCTGGTACAATATGGCACCCAAGGTCGGTCAGAGAGAGGAAACCGTACCCCAACGGTCAATTTTTTCGTACTAGTGGAGACACCCAAAAAATAAACTCCCAGATGTTGACGAAGGACCATCCAAGAATACAGACCGGAAATGAGGGGGTTAGTAGGAGTGGAGTCGAGTCATAAATAAGCCGAATTTTTTGGCAGTCGGCGAGTTGTTATTTGGAAGGCAAGCTATCGCAAGCTGATCAGATAACGGTATTATAATTTTTTTTTTTTAATTATTGATGTAGATTTTTGTTTTACGGCATACCAACCTTGGTGGGTCATTTAATGCCGACAAGGTTGTGAAATAAATTCATTCTTAATGCATAATAACATTATGTTTATCAACTCGTGTTTTTCTATTTAACCCATAGATGGGACCATAACAGGTACCACCACTCCGGGTCAGAGTGGACCAGGGAGCAATGGTGATGAAGGGGTGCTCCACATTCCCCGAACCTCACCATCAGATAGAGTTTAACGTCATTCCCAGGATAGGCAGACCCTACTCACCGCCTTCTAGCACTCATATGATAAAAAGGGATTGGGGGTTGCCATAAGGACAATAGGGTTGGTGCAATCATATAGGTGCTCAAGTGATAGCGGGAGGGGGATAATAGAAATCCCTTGCAAATACAGGCAATTTTCGTTATTTTTTATAAACCACTATTTCTTGTTTTAGAAACAGTGCATATCCGTTGTGGATTGGAGTTAGGATTATAAGTTTTCTACGGATGGGGTGGGGTATTAAAATGTTTAAAGTTATTTTTTCTTATAAGAGATGCATAAACCAAACTTTGAAAGGTATATAATCTAAACAAATTATGGTCTTTTTGCTGGGCCCCATATACTTCCCACATTAATAGAAAGGCGTTCAAATTCGAATGAAGACTCCAACAATATGAAAGTACAAACGTATATTTTAAAAATACAACAGCTGCAAACTTAATGGCGTGACGGCCAGACTTATTTGCTGAAGTCTATATTGGTTCTGGGAGAGACAGGATAAAATGTCTTCATGCAATAAGTGATTCTAAAAGGAGTCAAATTGGGCGCCAATCTACGGTAGTGCGTTGATTGGCCCCTTAATGTCAAGGGCATATAATCTATTTTTCCCAATAGATTTTAATGATGAAGTTTCGTTTCAATTTTTGATGTCATCGATTTTCTTAAAAGTCTTCAAAATCCACCTAACCTGCTTAACGCCTCGATGATGATTCCATTTATTTTTATTAGCAACCTTAACCTATAGAAACTGTCATTCAAATAAACAAAAATGTAACAAATTCGTTGAACAAATAGTCAAGGTTTTTGTAATTAACTTTCAAGGGCAAAAAAAGTAAAAGGTAAAAAGACAGCATAGGTGATTGGCAGCAATGAAGGGGCGGGGGGTTGAGAATTCACAAAATACTACCACAACTATAACCAATTTACAAAAAAGTTGGTTTTACGGCATATCAACCTCAGTGGGGTTGTTTAATGCCGACTAAGTTTTGAAATAAATTAGTCGGCATCAAAACAACCCCACTGAGGTTGATATGCCGTAAAACCAATTTATAAAGTATCCATTAAGAATAAAGTTTTGAAATAAATTTATTCTTAATGGATACTTTATTTTTTATAAACACATTTTATTATTAACCC
This sequence comes from Doryteuthis pealeii, assembly GCA_023376005.1. Taxonomy (NCBI): domain Eukaryota; kingdom Metazoa; phylum Mollusca; class Cephalopoda; order Myopsida; family Loliginidae; genus Doryteuthis; species Doryteuthis pealeii. Next base: position 8,106,057 of record CM042142.1, on the reverse strand, counting down.
ATAGATGGGACCCTAACAGGTACTACCGCTCCGGGCAAGAATGGACCAGGGATGCTCCACATTCCTCAAACCTTCAGAATTGGAACCTCACCATCAGATAGAGTTTAACGTCATTCACAGGACATGAAGACCTTCAGCAACAGCTTTCTAGCACCCATTTGATAAAAAGACGTTGGGGGTTGCCATAAGGGCAATAGGGTTAGGATAATCATGTAGGTGCCAGTGCTTGACGTGACCAGCCGGTTGATTCGAGGGGGGTCTCTCCAACCGCCCATCTAGCCCTAGTAAGGGTCTATGTGGAGTGTTGCATGTCATGAACTGCTCATCCACCAGGATTCCATACTTAAGCATCACGGGTCACCACACATGGCCAACAGGCGAGCCCCATTAGGGGTGTCTTACCCTTCTGCAGAGGTGCAGTGGGTGTATTCTAAAACCCCAAATCGACAGGGCTACAAAAAAAGTAAATAAAAAAACAAAATCTTGTACTTTATGAGTAAATCAGATCCGTTAGTTGAAACCTGAGTAGGTAGTTTCTTGCACATTTAGATTTTATAAATAAATTTTGCTCACAATGATACAAGTTTCCAGTAAATTTTTGATTTCTCACAAAAATATTCTTACCCCAATACTCTTTGGGCTAAAAGCATTTACGGTCCTCAATATATCAAATTAAATACACTAAAGAAAATACCACTTGTAATTTTTTTAAGTACGATTAGTTTTTAATCCACAAAATTCATAATAGAAATTTAGCATATTTAATTCGGCATATAATCCCTAAATTCTGGCATTTTAATTAAAAAATAGCGATAATTTTTTTCATTGTTATATTCTTAGAACTTATTTTCTTAATACAGTTCAAGTGCGCTGATATGTTAATTATTGGTAAACAAAAAATGAAAATTCGTCCCCAAAAATGTATACTAAAACAAAAATCATACACTAGTTGATTTTTTCCTTTAGAAAAAAGAAAGTGACGGCCATATTTTTTCAATAAAAAATAAATCAAAGAATCAGTTTCAAGTAAAGACAATTTTATTGAAAACCAATATTTCAATGTTCATGAGAAAAGGTAGTTTAGTTATCTTCTATAAACTGTGATTTATAGACAACGAAATAATCCAATGAATACACGTCGTTGGGATTAGGATTATTTTGTGGTTGGAGGGGGGGACTAAAATATTCGAAAATTATATATCTTGATAGATGCATAAACCAAACACTCAAAATGTATATAATTTAACACTTGATTTAAAGTTGGTAAAGTTGTAACAAAAAAAGATATTTGTGTAAGTAAAACAGGAATTTACAAGATATGTACTTTATTCGGTAAAAATGCGTAATAGATAATTCTAAAACAATATAAAAATATCAAGTTATAAACATAAGATTGAAGTCTTTTATATTAGTCGTCATTGATAGAAAATAAGAGCAGATACGAAATGTATATGGTTAATGGTAAATAATATTTTACCTAGTTATGGTAATATTTTATAATATATCTTGATTATAAGAATTGTAATCAATTACAAAAAATTGTAAGAACTATGAATATTTGAATTCAAGTTGGGTTTTTTTTAATTACTAATATTAAACTATTTACTGAAATTGAATTAAAATTTCTGTAGATATTCAGTAAAGATCAAAAGTCTAAGAAATTTCTATTCTTAGAAGATTCCTTTGACAAGAGATTTTAGCCATTATTGATAAAAGATGTAATATTTTACATATATTATTAATTCGCACTTCCTTGGTATTTTTCATATTTCCTACTTAAAATTATGCATATCAGAAAAAAGATTTTGCTTGTGAATCCAAATATGACGATATATCTTAAGGGACTAATTTGATTGAATTTTTCTCAAAATTTTCTTAACGTAAATTTTTTTTTTCATGTCAACCACCTCCATTTGATTTTACGTTGAACGTAATTTAACCATTTTTACTACAGCAGACCATATATGTAAACTTCTGCTCTAGAAAGAGAAAAGTTTTTCTTTTTTTTTCTACAATAAAAAGATATTTTCTATAAAAATGAGTTCTGATGCAGGTAATGGCTGAGTTTCATAATTAAAATAACCAATACCAGTTTTGCTTATATGACGTTTCACTCGAAATAATTCATTTTTTTCTTTAATAATTTGTCACGTTTTCCTGATGAAAACTTTACTTTTGGGGAGTTTAAAAATTTTAATATTGCTGATCCCAAGGCGATATCTCATTTGTTTTATATTTTTAGGAAGGTGGTCAATAAAAAATCACATGTTTAATAAGTTTTCCAATCAATAAAAAATCACATGTTTAATAAGTTTTCCAAATTTACAATTATAAGTGATAATTTTTATTTAAAACTAACAAACCTAAATAAATAATTTATAAATAAATCTGAGGAAGAATCATTGGTCTAAATTATTTTTGATTTTATTTTTTATTAATCTTTTTATCATTTGCCTTTTTTTTTTCTTGATATTTTTTGTATGGAAGTTTCCTAGTGTTATTAACCATTAAGTTTCGATAAATAACCGACGGAGTGATAAACATTTATCCATATGCCGTTTCGGAGCCATAATCCTCAAAATGCTATAAAGGTTTGTGTTTTTGATCACCATAGTTCTGAAATTGAAAAGTGGTTATAACAGATGATTTTTTTTTCTTAATAAAAATTTGGAATTGCTTTCTAGCAAATATATAAGACTTAAAAGCGCACACACACATATATATATATATATATATATATATATATATATAATATATATAGACACTTATATCGCAGCAAAATTCTTCCGCAGGAAACTGACTCGTTATAATTCCCAAACCCAACAAAGTACAGAAAAGATGTCAAATTCTTCGGCATTAGTAAGACAGTGGAAAAATAAAATCTTGAATAAAAAAAACTTTAATAGAAAGAAACAATAAATATTTGTATTCGAGAATTTCATAAAAATCTACTAAAATAAAACGATTTACTGAAATTGAATTTAATTTTCTGTAGATATTCAGTAATAAGAAAAAAAGTGTTTTTTTTTTTTTTTGTTTAAGAAATTTCTATTCCAAGCTTCAGGGAAAATTTCATGGGTTTACACATAATTGAGTTAAAGATTTATTTTACTTATATAAAAGATAATTCGTGACAGATAATTTACGCCACCGACCTCCACCTTAAAAGAACGGAGAGCTTCAGAAGGAATCTTTATTAACTTTGGAGTTTTAAAAAAAACAACAAAAAGCGGAAAAATATCAAATAAAATTGCCTTTGTAAATCTAGTTTTTTAATAATTTATATATAACAAAATATTCACTTTTAAACTTATCCTGCATCGCCTGTGAGCGCGCACGCGCGTTCATGGGAAGTAATTTTTCATTGTATGGTGGCTTAGAAAAAATATTTATCCCCCTTCCGTAAACGAAATTTTCGTCTAAGAAAATAAAGCAGAGTGCCATCCCCTTTTTGTAAAGTGTGTAAAATTCAAAGCATTTTAGTCATTACAGTTTATAAATTAGATACAGGGTCATTTTTCTGCTTAGTTACAGACAATTAGATTAATAAGCATACACAGAAAAAAAAGAAAAAATCAGGCACAAAGAAAAAAAAGGTTTTTAATTTTTTATAAAACTAACGTCCGGAATTTTAAAACAGAAAATGATTTTTAAAAATGTATCTGAGTGGGTCTTTTTCTAGCATTTTTGATCATACTAAGAAATATTATGAAATACATTTGAATAGGAATGATTGTTAATTAAACTACTTTATATATATATATATATATATATATATATATATATATATATATATATATATCTTTTTTTTTATCTTCCTCTCCCCTTTATACAATTGAGTAATAAGGAAATTATATTTTTAAATCAAACCAACCTCTAATAATTCCTATATATTGACTATCATCTGTTATCAAATATGGCGTAATGGCCGATTTTCTTTTTATGCAAAAACTTTGGCTATTATTTTGCTAACAATAATAACCTTAGTAAATTGATAAATTTTATTTTACGTTTTAAATTGTTTCAATGTTTTCACTTATTACCCAAATCAAATTTGACTTTCTCCAAAGTATGACATTTTAAATTATATGCTCAGAGGAATTAAAAATTAGTGCATTTTTTAATACACGCACACGATGTATTTGTAGTTAGTAAATCACAAAATACTATATTATTTTCTCTCCCAGTTAATACAATGAAAAATATTCGATTTAAGTAATTCCTGCATACGCTCAGTTTATTAAATAAAAAATAAAATTATTTTACTGTTATTTTTTTACCAGAAAGTAATAAATTAAGTTTTTATTTTAATTAATGTAAATTTAGTGGTAGGGATCCGTCACTCTTTAAAGTTCTAGTCTAAAATAAGAATATATTTATAGGGATTATTTTTATTTTTTGGTACAAAAATCTGTAAAAATGTTTTTAAATTAAGTAAACTTAAAAATCATTTATTTACATCAAAATCTTCTATCGTCTGTTCGGACATATTAGTTGTAAGCTGAATACTTTTCGTCTTATCAGTAGTTGAAGATTTCTTTTTAAAAAATATAAGTGCTATTTTCGAGTGGATTTTGTGATTGGGTTTTAAAGTTTTTCAAGATTACAACTTTGTCTAAATAAAATAACAAGCAATAAAAAAGTAAACTGTACTTACCTTTTTGTCGAAATGTCAGTTCTTGGTCAACTATTCTTTTTTTTTTTTTTTTTTTTTTTTTTTTGTATATCAGTTGAATACTCAATATTTATTAAACAAATAGTTAAGGTTTTATAAGAATGTATTTTTTCTCTAAAAAAAAAAAAAACATTCACATATCTTGACAAATAAAAATTTTAAAAAATGAATAAACTGTACTATATTAAAAAATATACATAGTAAACTGTACTTACCGTTTGTCCAAAATCAGTAATTTTCGGTCATGGATTTATTTTCTTTCCTGCAACTTCTTGCACTGGTTGTGGTGATTTTTTTTTTTTTTTTTTTTTTTTTTTGGATTTTGCCAGTGAAAAATCAATCATTTTTTTATCACAAAGTTTTACACGAATATAAATGCGAATTTTTATTTATTTTTTTTTTTTTTTTTAACTTTAAAAAAATTTATTTTGGCCCGTCAAATACTAAAATATTTTTAAGCACACGAGCTTTTATACGAATATAAACGCATCTATTAACTTAAAAAAATACTGACTCCTCGTCAAATGAAAATAAACAACAACAAAAAAGTAAATTGGACTTACCTTTTGTCCAGAACGTCAGTTATTTTCTTCAATTGATTTTTCTTTCCTCCAACTTCTTGTTGTGGTCACTGGCAAACCGGGCTGTGTGACACTGGACTGGATTCTTGTGAGGAGTCCCAACAGCAAATAAGAAAACCGGAACATGGACGGCGTGAAAATTTATAGAACTTATCGTCTGCAAAGTTACAAATTTTTGCGTCAATTTGATTGGATGTTATTAACCAATCAAATTGACAGCCGTAATATATGCACGTAATGACCCCCGTTTTCCCCAACTCAACAAAAAAACTAAAACACATTTTGCACAATTATGTTTCTAATATATATATATATATATATATATATAATATATATATATATATATATATATATATATATATATATATATATATATTTTAAAACCTTTTTCCTACATATTTTCCGAATATATGGTCACAAAATACAATTTTATAAGATCTCCCTGTTAACACAATAAGAAAACATTAGATCTAAGTAATTCATATATATGTTTTTTTTCTTGAATAGAAAATAAAACTTAGGTTATATTAAAGTTAATTTATTTTTCTTTTATTTATTTTTTTTTTTTTTTTTGTGTTAATTTTTAATGATTTTCAAATTACTTTTAACTCATTAAAATTAGAAGATATACTCTAGCAAGAATATGCACCCTCCGTGCGTAAGTATTTACATTTTAATGTAATGAAATATATTGAATAAACATTTCCTTATAGACTTAAGAAATTAAATAAGAACGCATATAAAAAAGACTTCACTTATTTTAATTATAGTTTAATTGCTTTCTATATAAAATTATAGTTTAATTGCTTTCTATATAAAATTATTCATAGGATTGATTTTGATACGTTGGAGAATAAAACAATAATATTACAGATCTATAATATCAAGTAATTATTTATTAAACCCGGTTTAATATGCAAATTAACCACATCATATATTATGTAAACCTTATAAGACACATTGCAGGATATATGACATATTTTAAATGCACTAATAAATAACGTTCTGTTTTGAGGCAAATTTAACTCAGATTTTCATAGAGACATTGTTAATAATAACATTTATTCAACATATTAATAAATTACACTATAAATTAAATAGTATTTGATAAACTTTTTAAACAAAAGGTTATTGTGTCGTAGGCAGTGACGTAGGCAGTGACGTAGGCAGTGACGTAATTTCGGTTACAGACATACACCGAATCTTCATTATAATAATAAGATTTACCCAACCACTCTGTCACTCACAGGGTACGACTTAGTAGATCATGGAGTTATTTATTTATTTATTTATTAGAATTTAATTGGAGTTTAACCGAAAATATCACACCGGTGACGTCACTCCAATCCATCTTTTCTATGAAAACATTACATTGGTTATATTGCGTAATATGTATTGCACAAAACAACATGATTCTTTTTTAAAAACACAAAAGTTAAGAGCCAGATTTTAATTGTACGGGAGTTTTATTACATTTTTATCCATAAGACAAGGGAAATAATCGCATTCTAAGGAATCAAGGATGGCCTTCCTTGATTGACTATAGGATTACGCAATAATTTGTTTTACCTCCGAGTTAAGATTTATTTGGGCATCTCGCATGTGTCATAGATAACGAGCTATGCTAGTAGACCATTGTTAATGAATTTGATTCTAAATGAGTGCCCTATATTTCTAGCCTTGTGCCAAACTAGGTTCAGCTTAGTAAATGTCGACTTAAGATTTATTTCATTCAAATTAATCCACTCTTCTGTTGATACACAGTAGGTATGTCCAGGATTGCTAAGGAGAGGTATTCATTTTTTTTTTTTTTTTCAATTTTTTGAATTTTAAAACAATTACCAAAAATCAGCACTTTATTCATTATTGACTTAATTCTAGAATGAATAGCTCATTTTGTTTTATTTTTAAATTGTAAAACATTTTTTGGTTAAATCGAAGTTAACAGACCTAAATTCCACCATCGTATGTCACCTCGCCGAAAGAAAAAAAATACAAAAATCAGGGAATTAACCGAATTTAATGAAATTTTTCAGTGTTGATATATTGACGAATAAAATATATAATGCACCAGTTATTTTATTTTACATTTTTTCAGGTCAGTTAACTTTGAACCACGTAACCAGGCGTAACACAGATTCTCAAAGATACGTGTCTCAAAGTTAACTGACATGAAAAATGTAAACGTTTTTAAATAAAAATAACTGGTGCATTATATCTTTATTCATTAATATATCAACACTGAAAATTTAATTAAATTTTGGTTTATTCCCTGGTTTTGGGTTGTTTTTTGTTTTTTGTTTTTGTTTATTTCTTTCGGCGGGGTGACTTACGATGGTGGAATTTAGGTCCGTTACGTTCGATTTAACCAAACATTTTTTTATCAATTCAGATTGTTGCTGGGTTTTGTTTTTGTTTTTGTTTTTTTTGTGTGTGTGGAGGGGGGGGGGTCATTTAACGAAGATTTATAGTATTATAAGTTATTTCCCTTTTTACTTCAATAACCCGGATTTTCACTCTTTGGACAGCAAAACTATTTTATTCCGCGTGTCCTTGTTGTGTCGTTATTTTTTCTTACGTTTTTTGGTACAGTGTAACTTTAGCAGATGAAATCTTGGACAATGTAGTCCTTCGTAGATTTGGTCCCAGACTAAGCTTCTTCTTTTCTTTTTTTTTTTCAGAAGAAAAACAAGAAAAAAATTGAGTTATCTCCCTAAGATTTTTTGGACATGCCTAATACACATCGATTTTCTTTTTAGTTTTAGAAATCGTTTTGAAGGATTATGTATATATATTTACCAAACCCTCCGCTCGAGCAGGATGTCACACAAGGTCAATTTCTTAAGCGGAGTTTACAGGTTTGAATTCAGAGTTCTCCTTCTCCTAGACAGGTTACCTAACCAAGGTTAAAGAGCCCAGTCTGTCCTAGTATTTACCCATAACTAGAGGGAGAATCATTGGATGCATACCTTCCCTAAGGGTATTAGCGCTATGTGAAATGCAAACAGCCTCGTCCAGGATTTGAACTCGCGTCGACGAGTCCATTTCCTACGACTCTAACCATTATACTAATGAAGGATTATGTACAGATTCTTCTCTATGCGCTTATTCATTCTTTTTTTTTTCTGTCTTCTATCTTTTGTAATCGAAGACTTTAGAGGTTTATACAAGTTTCATACAAATCTATTCAACAGAAAAATCAGCATACATTTATCATCATCATCATCATCATCATCATCATCAATGCAGTCTCGGAAGACTATATAATTCTTGTGCCCCTGAAGTTACAGCACCTCCTGTGACTGTAAAGTCCAATGTTCGAAAAACAGCCTCGGCCACAGATGTCGCATGTGAATTCTGTCCCTGAAGATGTTGATGTGCCGGTGCTTTGTTACCGCTGCTTTCTTCTGGACCTCTTGGCTTCATGGTGTTGCGCCAAGGTGACTTCAGACATGAACAGTCCACTATTTATATTTATTATACAATTAACGTAAGTAAAGAAAGAAGAATACTTTATCACCTAGTGATGCTTGGACTCTTCATGGCGGATGGACGTGATGTTATTTTGGGATTTATGTTTATGGTATATTCCCCGGGTAAGCATCCTATCCCCTCAAATATATCAGGAAATTATGTCATGACTTGTTTCCTTGTTCTGATATTTCGTTTGAGCAGTAAACCTACCAGGGATAATATCGCTTTTGTTCTGGATAATTCTATGTCAAATCATGATCTTGTTATGAAAAAATCAGAAATCATCAATAACTTAAAATTGGTTGGCTTTAATACTTTTTTGATAGCATTTTTGGATTCCTGGGGCAAATATGGTCTTATAAATCAATTTTTAGGAGTAGAGAAGCTCTAGAACTCATTTTACAAACAAAAATAGGTTAGAAAAAGTCGCCATTTTTGGTGACCCCCCTCAAATTTAGCTAAAAACCGACATAACCCCGCCATTTTTTGGAATTGGAAACTCAAATTTTGGCGATTGGCTAACTTTAACATAATACACACTTGGACAAAATTTCAGAAAAATTTAAGCGGGTGGGTGATATGGCCTGGATGATTTGACATGGAATTACTCTTCTGCAGTTTTTTTTTTCTTACCTTTGTTTGATTCCTTCTTGTCAGGATGATCCATTTTCACTACTAGATTATGTGTTACTAAGCCCAGTTTCCTGAATGTTTGTAATCGTATCAGCATTAGTTCAGCTATCTTCACCACGTGGAATGCAGGACTGGTAAATGTGTCTCTGTTTTTCACTCCGAGGAGACACACACCTCGTTATTGTATTGCCGTTCCCCATATGCAAGTAGATATACTGGAGCAGAGGGCGGTCAAAGTTTAGGTACTGGACATTTATGCTGAAGGGAAGGGGGGCTTTACAAAAATTGCGATATTGTAAAAACTATCTGGTACCTCTAAAGGAGGCAACTTCATTCCTGAATTGAGGTAACCAAGCGAGTATATGGTACTATTAGTATTTTTGTAGTTTAACCATTATAGTTCTTTTTGACAATAACAAAATAAATAAAATTATTCAATAATCAATTATTATTCTGATAACTCCATTGCAATCTATTAGATTTCCATATACCACAGTTGAATGAGCTGTCTATCTTTATTAAATTATAAAATGACTTTATTAGTTAAGTTAAAAGTTAATAGAATCAATGACATCATGACACACATTTAAAAAAAATTGAAATAGTCTATTATAAATTATTTTAATTCATTATTTAGATATATTAATTAATTATCTATATTATATTCTACTTCTAGATAATAAATGTTATGCTTAAGTAATAGGTACGTTTCATAATATCACAATTAAGGGAACCCTCTTTTCGGCATACTTTGCCCCCCCCCCCCCCGACTGGAATTTCTTTTCGTGGCACTATTCTTAAGTTTTTTCGAATATTTCAAAAGGTAAGAGATTCCCTCGTGGCTGCTGTGTCAATTTTTGGCATTCACTTCGACTTGTTTTATTCTCTTTCCAACTGACAATTTGACTTATGCCTCTTTTGCATTTGGTGGTAAATCGCGTTTAATCGATTTTTAAAAATTTCTTCTAAGTGGAATTATATATTCTCATTCGTGGATTTGTTACCATTGTTCTGCTGTGTTGCTGTATATGCAGCGACGCTTGTCTTTTCTGTGGTATCTACGCAATGTGCTAGTCACCTTCGTTTTAATTTCTGTTCTTTTCCCTGTCGGTCCAGTCGACTGGATCTTTAAAATACACCGACTGCACCTCTACAGAGGGGTAAGACCCCCCGCAAATGAGGCCACCTGTTGGCCTTGGGTGGCGATTCGTGATGCTCAAGGATGGAATCCTGGTGGCTGAACAGTCGATAACAAGCAAAATCTACTTTGGTCCTTACTTAGGTTAGACGGGCGATCAGAGAGGCTCCTCCGATCAATCGACTGGTCACAACAAGAACCTATATCATGGCCCAACCTATTGCTTTTATGGCAAGCCCAATTTTTAAAATTATATATGAGCTAGAAGGCGGTGGGTGAGGGTCTTAATGTCTTGGTTATGAACGTTAAAGGTCTATCTGATGGTGAAGTTCCGATTCTGGAGCTCTGGAGAATGTGGAGTACCATTCTCCCTATTACTCCCAGTCCATCTAACCTAGAGTGGCCATACCTATTAGGGTCCCGTCTGTGGGTTAAATAGGAAAAAATGGGTTTTAAAAATGTGTTTAAAAAAAATTGAATTTTCCATCAAGAATGAATAAAACATAAGCGTCTTCGCATAAAATAACCCAACAAGTGTTGACATGCCGTAAAAACAACCAACCCATCTTCTTCCCCCACTTGAGAGGCGTGCTCATGCAAAATGACATAGCTTCTTACATTTTGTACACATTTTAACCGTATCTGGTCATTATTCAACCTTCATCGTTTGTTCCAGATTTTTTGCAGTTGCTTGTTTTTTATCTCTGTCTGCGTACATACTCACAAAGTAATGAACAAGAGTTTCCACTATCTCATAGGTATCTTGTATTGATCTTGACCTCTAGCACGATCTCAGATCAATTGGTCTGCATGCAAAACGCACCAAATTCATGTGATTCCTGAATAAAGGTTTCCCGCTCTTTGGTTTGTTTTATTTTACGGTATATATCAACCTCAGTGGGTCATTTAGTGGCCGAAAACTTTTTTAAATAAATTCATTTCTAATGGATAATCAATTTTGTTAATAAACTCATGTTTTCTATTTAACCCATAGATGAGGACACTAACAGGTACTACCACTACCGGGTCAAATGGACCAGGGAGCAATGGTGATGGAGTGTTCCACTTCCCCAAGCCTCGTAGAGAAGAGTTTTACGGACATTTCCAGGAACTTCCCGCAGTTGAACACTCCAGAAAGCCGAACATGAAAAATATCACCAGGCTGTAATGTCTACAGGTTCACGACTCAAATGTGAATAATCGTGGGCAAGAGGATGGTCATTAAATATATCGCATTTTACTGTATAAACCAGCATTATATTTACGGAAACTTCCTGAAGGTAGGCCTAACACTAACCATAGCGTTCAAAGGTTTCGGGTGTTTCGTCCCGTGAAATGTAAGAATGTAATGCTTGTTTATATGTAGATCCTAATGATTACTCTCTTGTCGGCGCCTATTCTGCATTAGTATAGAATATCTCCAGTGTTGGGTAATTTGTAAGTTGGCTGTGAACAAATAGAAGAATAACAAACTGTTGTACAACAAACTAACATTGAAATATTAGTCCAATGACATTTCTGTGATTAACTTGGAGGATTTTCCATGGGACACGCTGAGTACTTTTTTTTTTATTCTAGCTTGTAAGATTTGAGAAAATAGGAATGTTTTGTCAAGATGACTAGTTAGAAATTGAAAAAAATCTTAAATTTAAGGAAAATAAACTGCTTTCATTGCTTAGGAAAAAAGTGCCTTTAAAAACTAAAATTAATTTAAATTTTATAGTCTTCTATTATTGGGCGACTTATAGGTGTGAAATGGTTAGCAAGCAAATCTCACAGTTGCATCATTAGTGGAACAGAGAGTTCGATCCACTAGAAGCCCATTAATTGTAATCGGTGTATCACATCTGTACCCGGGAACGAACGGATATGGTAAAATAACTACTATATAATAAAGCATTTTGAATCCAAGGGAACATACTTTTGGTACTAAACAGAATTGTTTCTTAGCGATCAGCAGCTTGAGAAGAAAGTGGACATACATTTTTTGTAAATTAGCTGGTAACTTTGACCTTACGGTTAAAATGATTGTTCAGCTCGTAACTCAAATCAATTTCCTCATCGAAATAAACTGAAATGCCTATTACTCCGTCCACTACCCCCAAGAAAAAACAACTTAATTTTATTTGTAAAGTTTGTTTTTTTAATAGAAAATAGCACTGTAACACTTTTGAAATAAAACATAAAATAGAATGTAATGAATTATAGTGTCATGTTTTAATGTTTATCTTTTTATAGAATATTTGTTTTCGCATTTTTATGTATAAACGTCAATGAAACTAGAATGTTTTTAGTGTACTTTCAGTAAGTGTATCTGAATTCACTGTTACCAACAAATTTCAGCCCACAACACAAAGGCAAAATGACAGAGTGACAACTCGCAAGCGAGAGAAATTCATAGTTGGGGCACTTGCAATTTTCATGCTTACGCATGAACCTAAACGCTAGTCTATTTATATTGGTATGAATAATTTTGATATTTTTTGGACTGTTGTCCTTCATCTTTATTGTGTCTAGAACACAACTATCAGGCCACAGTTTAACCTAGGGCTCTTTCAGATGGTTTTTTTTTAAAATTCACTTAAGGTAAGTCAACTTCAGGTGATTAACCAGAAATTCAACTATTTTGGAGCTAAAATCGTTATACGAACTCGATTGAGGGTGCTCAAGCCAGCATGAAATGCCACAATGAACTTGATTGAACAGAAATGTGATTAGATTATGCAAAATAGAAATGGAAGAAGTATACTTATGTTAAAAAAACAGAAATTTCAAAATGTTGTAAGAACACTATCACTTCGCTGAACCACATTTAATCTGACCAGAGACTTGAAATCAGAACACAACCAAAAATGCAGTATAATATCTTACGAACCTTCAGTTAAGACCCAGTGTCCTGAATGCTTGAATTTGAGCTTCGATTCATGTTTATTATATTCATGGTTATTGATCCTGAAGATGAACTTATTTAGGTAATTTTAATAAAACTCTGAATAGAGACTATGTTACTGTGGCCTTGATAGGTTGTGTTATACACAAATAAAGATGAGGAAAGCAGTCTAAAATATCAAAATTATTCACTGTATATCTTTTATCCAGAATGAAACTAGATTCCATCTGTTCTTATTTGTTTCTTTAGCATGTTTAAACACATGCTATAAAGTCCAACCAACCAACCAACCAACGCAGTCATTACTGTTAGATTGATTTTTTATGTCACAACCTGTCGTAGGATTATTTTATGATTAGTTGGTTGTTTTACGGCTGTCACCCCTTTATGTTATTTTATGCTAAAAACGTTTAGTTTTATTGCATTCTTGATGTGTATAACAAATTTTTCAAAAAAACATTTTTTCTATTTAACTATAGATGAGACACCTAACAGGTACTATCACTCCAGGTCAGAGTGGACCTGGGAGTAATGACGATAAAGGGAGTACATAAATAGTTCCCCAGAAATTGAAACTTCACCAGCAGATAGTTTAATGTCATACCCTGGACATTATGATCTCAGCCACCACTTCTAGGCACATATATTGATAAAAAGGGTTTAAGGCTTGCCAATAAGGGCAGGAATAGGGTTCGACAATTATATAAGGTGGCTAGGGAGTGACATAACCAAGCCGATTGATCAGATGGAGCCTCTGCCAACCTCAAGTAGGCCGAAGTTAGTGTTGCATTCATAGACTACTCAGCCAACAGGATTCCATCCGCTAAGCATAACAGGTTGCCAACCCACAGCCACCCCAATTGGGGTGATTTTACCCTTCTGCAGAGTTGGTCAAGTTTATTATGTCTGCTCTCCAGCCGTTTGTTGTAAAGCTGTGATTTTATATAGCTTCTCACAAGCTATTGCTAGTGGCTGATTTCTTCTCATTAGATACAGCTTTAAGTTTGGGCTTAATTCTGCCAAAGATACAAAATTTTTTAAAAAATTATGATATATATCAACACAAAACCCATACCTATATCTTACAGAAAACATAAAGAATAAAAACTAGTTTTATGTTTACAGAATATATTGTGAAAAATGATGAAAAGCAGAAATTAATGAGAAAGATATTTCTTGAATTCCAGTTGTCCTAAAACTAGTTAGGATAATTGAAATTCAGAGTATCTGGTGTAGTTTTAGAAAAAAACAATTCAAACCACCTCTTTTATAAGATATTCATCACGTCCGCATATAACAACGTATTAGTTGTTAGCAATTTTACAGTTTTCTAATAAGAGTGGAATGTAATGACTAAAAGCGAACATTTGCACTCATCCATGTTATTGTTTTTAAATCAGTTCTGCCTTTTTTATTAAAAGCGTCATCATTGCCAGAGACCTACTTTAGGAAACTATGTGTTTCCATTCCTTTGTGAGATCCGGCCTAGTAGTTGGAATCTAACTTGTAACAAGGTTATAAATAAAAAATTTCCACTAAAGGTGGCGTTCTTAATGCCTCACTACCGGTACAGGAGTCAAGAGACTCAGAGTGAAATTACAGTATGCAGAAACGGAGAAGTTAAAAGCAAAATGTGAATCCAGCCTGAAGAGAAAAAACAAACCAAATATTCTTTGCTTGCTAGGTTTCATAGCAGAGTTTTAGATGTGGAATAGTCCTGAAAGAAAAGAAAAAAAAAAGAGCGTGGTTTTAAGGGCTTTATCATTTTGATCCCCACAACATTTTTTGTTTTTGTTTCATATCTTAATTTCTGTTCACAATTGTCCTGGTATGTCATTCCGTGAGAATGTGACAGTATGATGTAAGTTTACATTATAACGCATGTTGTTGACTTACTATTTGTCAAACTAAGTCATTAGTTAACTTTCCAGTGCTTTTCATACAGAGTTAGACTACTAGGAACTGGTCTTGTGCAATTGCTCCTTTTGGATTTCAATGCCAATGTTTAGTCAATGCTGAGTGTTTCATGAAAATTATACAGACATATATGCAGATATTACTTGAATCACATATTTTCTTTTAGAATGACTGATATAAGTGGTGAGAGAGGGAGATGTGTTACAATTATTCTATAACTAGGCAGTGGCTACCCGCTTCGCCTGGGTAGAGGGGGATTTTTTTTAAGAAGTTAGTCCCGCAGGATCCATTATTAACAGAATCAGGAGTTGAATCTCAGGAGCCCCATTTAAAATCCCTGAATATAAAAGACTTTGCATTGATCCAGCTACTCGAAATGAAATGTTATGTCTCTCTTTATATAAATGTAAAAAAAAAAAATCTATATATAAATCAAATCTCTATTATTTTTGCTCAAAAAACGAACCCTGGGTGATATTTTAATGGTGTATACTATATTAACTTTGTCGTTAATTGTTTTTATGTTTGAAGTTTCGTTCTCCAGGACAGGTACCATAAATAGCACCACAACTGCCCTTATTATATATGTGATAGGATTATAGGCGAAATAGATGAAATAATATATGCTAGATAGATAGATGGATGAAGAGTCTACCTCAGAAAGTCAAAAAAAAAAAAAAAAAAAGTAATTGATACTCTGGCTCAAATATATGAATTCTAGAAATAATATAAGCTAGTTTCAGCTTAAAGGAGGCAGTTTACTTTGGTTGGTTGTATGACAATGTCAACACTGTTGGGTTATGTTTATGGTGATGACATTTTGTTTGATTTCATGTCTGATGTGTACATTTTCAATTTAACTAATAGATGGTGCCGCTAGACGATATCTACCGTCTCCGAATCAAGTGGAACCTGGGAGTATGGTATAGAATTGGAAGCTTCATCGTTGTACTAAGATTAAGACCCTTGGTCAGCCACCGCCTTCTAGTAAATATATAAAAAGGGTTAGTGGTTGGGAATAGAAGGTGATAAGGTGGGACAATCATATAGGTGCGTAGGGCACCTATCGGAGGTTGGCATGGTGTAATCGGTTAGAGTGGTAGGGAAATAGGGCACCGTTGACTCCAAATGTTCAAAGTCTTGGACATGAGGCTATTTGCACTTCAGCAATAGCGATAATCATCCGCTTTGAAAAGGTATGAATGCCATATATGTCTTCCTCCAGCTGCTGGGGTAAATAGGTAGGCAGTACTAGGCCTGCTTAACCTTGGGATATGGTAACAGCCTGAAGGAAAGAACTGAATTCAATCTCCGCTTAAGAAATTGGACCATGTCACATGTCCTACTCGCATGTGGAGGGTTGGCATAATAGTATGTGCTAGGGCCAACTGATCAGAGGGGGGCTTCTCTAACACCGCATTTGGGCTAAATAAGGGCCAAAATGGGGAGAGTTGCCATGTACAGACTGCTCTCACTCAGGTTCGATCCTTAAGTGCATCCAGGTTGCCACGCTATGGTCCAGCGAGCTGGACGCCATTGGGTGAGTCCTTTCCCGGCTCTGGCAGAGGTGCAAGTCGAGTATATTTTCCTAAAGCCCTCACTCAAAGTGCCAGATTAATAAGTGTAGAATTTATTCCTTCACTAAAGGGAAAATTACATGAATTTGGTCTCCATAAACGCATGATGTAGATTGTTGCAATAAAATCTAATATTGGATATTTTTGACAAAAATAAAATCTAATGTCATTGTTTGCATAGCTACAAAAAACTTACCATTCAGTTCAAGTTTACTTGGATGTCGGCTGCCAGGAGAATGTAAACATTTGTAGGTTTGTAAGTTAGATTTACAATCTATCTATTACATGTATAGGCAGTTGGTGTGTGAATATATGTATTGCCCAGGGAAAACTACAAAAACAAAACAATGACAACAAATTATATATAGTATTACACATTCACTATTCACCAGATCTTGCTTGTTTGAGCAAAATGAAGATTTGATTTATAATTTATGAAGAGTAATAAAAAAGTAATAAGGTTCTAAATAGTAACCGAAAGATGTTTTCTTGTTTTGCATTTCAATATTTTAAATAGCTGACATTAATTTTTGTTTTGCAGAGGATTGTGCATTTTTTTTTTTGATGTCCCACAGGCTGGAATCGAACACAAGGTCTTTTTTTGACATAGAAACTGTTTAGTGGGCATCTCTCGCATCACGGATCTAACTCACAATGTCAGTATAAATGGAATCTGCGATACTAACCTCTGAACCTTTCTAGCCCAGGTAGTTGGGTAGCATCTAGTTAAGGAAGTACTATAGCACTCATGAATTAACTTTAACACACATCTAATAAGAGTTTTACTTGTGGTTGCTGGACAACCCAACCAGGGGAAGAGTTTATTAGTTTACATGTATCTAGTAGCACAGGTAAACTACCAACCCATCAGCACAGGACTTGAAACTTCCTGTAGGTGTGGTGGACATCAGAATCATTAAAAAAGGACTGCCAAGGTCAATTGAGCTCCGCCAATCGATGTAGTACTTACTACGTTCACACAATAAATCCGCCAATAGGTTAGAATGGTTGTCTTTAACCTTGGACGGCATAATCCTATATTAGACAAGGAAAAATCTGTTTAATAAAACCTACTGATACTACGTGGCTATAAACCTCATTCCCAAAGGGAAGATGGTTAGGCGGCAGTAAAAACCCTAAAATCAAATTCTTGAAGATGGAGTCCGCGAGGGTTGTGTGATGCTGAATTTCAGCTCTAGTCCAGCAACTTCTGTGCAACTGTTGTTGTGCTAAAAATGCATCTGTTTAGCTCCTCTTTTTTTTTTTGTATTTCCTTTGCACGCACATTCAGGGCTTACGGCAGTGGAAAGGGTGGGGTGAATGATGCTTTGGTGACGGTTCATTCTCCCACAATCAATCACCCAGGCTACGTGGTTCCACTTTTTTTTTTGTTTTTTTTTGTAACTACAGTCCATCGGCAATGGCTTTCAATTTCGCACTTCCTAGAATATCAAAATAATTTCTTACAAGATGGTCTTGCTTTTTATTGCATAATCAGTTGGCAAATGGTAACTTCTTAATGAATCTCCAAATACATCAACAGGAAATTTGTTTGAATGTAGAGAAACATCTTATTATAATGGAGATATTGGTGGTCTGGTATACCTAACCAAAAATCAATGCTTACATCGCAGGAATTGCCTGGAGGTTTATTTATGAGTATTTAATTTAGTCAAAATCATTAATACAACGATAATCAGATTAGGATTGCCTCAAAATCCAATGTTAATTACTGTCTAAATATATCGTCTATATTGCGTTATATATCATTAAGAAATTAAGATTTAATAATATAACGCTGGTGTGGTTCATTTGTATACTGGTTTTATCATAAGATGGTGGTCTCATAATACTTGGCTGTTATTGATAGCTACCAATTTGTTCATTCATCCTATGAATGGTTCTTATTAGAAAACTAATTTTAAATATAATTAATATAAGTTGTGAATCTTTTCATGTTATTTATTTTGTTACTTTTTTGAAATTTAATATATTTGTATTAAAATTAATACGTATGCCCTGGAGGGAACAAGAGTTTGTTGGCAGTTCTATTGTCTTACAATTTTACCAAATGTTTTTCTTTTTCTTCTTCTTTAAACACAACCACAAGTATGGGCACCTACTGAGACCTAATAGCAAGAAGAAGATGAAAAAAACATTTGGTAAATTTATGACATAAGGAAACTGCAAAGACTATGTGCCCTCCAGGCATGACGTATTATAAATTTTAATATCAATATATTAAATTCAAAAAAGTACAAAATTAAATAACATAGAAAGATTGACACTTATATTAATTATATTGTTTAAAGTTTTCTATATTATATTATTCTCTATATAGGATTGAATAACAAGTTGGAGTATCAATAACACCAAGTATTTATGAGGACCCATTTTGTTAAAACCAGTTATACAAAATGAACCACACCGGGATATATTCTGTAATCATTAATTTCTGTAATGTATAGTAACGCATTGCAGGATTTTTACGCAAGTAATAACATTGGATGTTGAGCAAATTGCTAACTATGGATTTTCCTGTGTATAATGATTTTGACTAAAATTAATTACTCATAATAGTTAACTTAGGCATTCTGATGTAAGCAGTGATTTGTTTAGGTTATCAGACACCAAATCTCCATTATATATTAAGATGTTTGTCTTCTACATTCGCAAACAAATTTTTCCTTTGATGATTGGTTATTAGAGGAATGTACCATTGCAGACTGATCAGGTATTGCAATGTCATAAGAGCAGCCATCTTTGTAATGAATTATTTTTGATATTCAGAGTGAGGTAGAGATTGAAAGCCTTTGGCGATGGTGTGTACCAGAAAAAAAATAAAAAAAGTGGAACCACGTAGCCTGGGTGGGATTTGATTGTGGATGAAAAACCGTTCATCGATAAGCATCATTTCTCACCCCACCGCCCTTCAATGCCGTGTGGTGCAAAGTGAAATACAAAAAAAAAGATGGGAGGAAAAGGGAAAAAGATGTAAACATTGCATTTGGCAAGCAAAACAGTGTTCACAGAAAGTTGCTGGATAGAGGCTGAATTCAGCATCACATCAACCTGCTCGAGGGATCCATCTTCGATTTGATTTTAAGGGTTTACTATCCCCTAACATTTCCTTGGAATGAGGTATACGCCACTAGGTATCAGGGCTTTTTATAACAGTTTTTCCTTGTCTAGATGGAGTTCGCCGTCAAAGGTTAAAGCAACCATCTACCTATTTGGGATTTCATGGTGAGTTAGTAAGTAGCTACTATCGATGTGGATGGAGCTCAATTGACCTTTGGCAGCTCTTTTTAATGATTCTGAATGGTCCACACACCTACAGAAGTCAAGTGTGGCTTGAATCGGGGTTGCTAGTTTACTGCTACTAGTACCAATGTGAAACTATACCTCTTCCCATGGTTGGGTTTTCAGCACCTACAAGCTAAACTGTTTCTAATAGATGTTTGATGGTTAAGAGTTAATTCATGTGTGCTATATGATTTAATCGTAGATGCTACCGGCCAACATCACCTGGGTAGAAAGGGTTAAGAGGTTAGTTCGCAGATCATTATGATGAATTGTGAGTTAGATCCTTTGCAGGATGTCCCCACTAATTCCTATGCTAAAAAGACCTTGTGTTGACCAGCTTGGTGGGAAACATCAAAAAAATGCAGCGAATCACTTTTTGACAACAAAAGAATTAATGTCAGCTATTTAAAATATTAAATGCAAAAAAAAAAACGATTCGGTTACTATTAATTTTATTTTTACTTATCTCATAAATATAAATCAAATGCTTGCGATTTTTGCTCAAAGCACAAGAAATCTGGTGATAGTGATGTGTATAATATATTCTAATTTTGTTGTTCATTGTGTTGGTGTTTTGTAGTTTCCTGGCGATACATATATACATCCACCAACTGCCTTTATATATGTATAGAGATAAATTGTAAATCTTAAACTTACAATAAAATGGTTTGTTTCTTGGCAGGATAAATGTAAATTGACTGATATAGATTTATTAGTAAGTATGTCAGACAACTGACTTAAGCTTTTATTTTTGATCAAAATATCCAATATTAGATTTTATGTGCAACAATCTAATCCCTGGTATGGAGACAAGTTCATGTAGATTTTTCCCTTTGTAGTGGAAAGGATAAATTCTACACGTTAGTTAATTGGCGACTTGAGTAGGAGGCTGTTAGAATTATCGACTTGGCATCCTCTGGCAGAGTGGGAAAGACTGCACCAATGCGTCCAGCTGTGGATCCATGGGTGGCAACCTGTGATGCTTAAGGATGGAACCGCTGGTGACTGAGAGTCTGTGACAATGCAACTCTCCGATTTGTTTTCCCTTTTTATATAGCCCTAAAGTCGGGCTGCTTTAGAGAGCCCGCTCGTGATCAGTTGGCCCCTTAGCACATGAATAGATTTAACAATACCCTCTCACTGAAGTTAGGAATGCTGACATTGGCAATTTTATAAGCGGAGTTAGGAATATCAGTTTTCGCTTCTACGGCTGGTTACCAGTAATCCAAGGTTAATGACCTAGTCTCCTACTATATTACCACAGAAGCTGAGGAAGAATATATGGAGTTGCATACCTTTGTGTCAAAAGGGTGAGTTAGTCGCTATGGTTGAAGTGCAAATAGCCTTGTCCAAGTTTGAACTTGGGTCAACGAGTCCATTTCCTAACAACTCGTAACCATTAGCACCATCACCTTCCATAGGTGCCTGCTAGCACCTATATGATTGTCCCAACCTTATCACTTTATGTGTGCCAACCTCTAACCCTTTGTATATATAGTACTGAGGAAGGCGGTGGCTGATGGTCTTATGTCTTGAAGTACAACGATCGAGTTGCCAATTCTTTTCCATCTAACTCCCAGGTCCCTGTTCGAGAGGTGAGTTATCTGTTAGGGATGGCACCATCTATTGTAATTAAAAATGTAACAGCATCAAGAATGATCAAACATCAATATGTCATCACCATAAAATACCCAACAAGGGTTGACATGTCATATAACCAACCAAGTAAACTGCTCCTTTAAGCTGAACTAGTTTTGATATATTTTCTAGAGATTCAATATTTGAGCCAGGTATCAATTACTTTTTTGTGTGTTCTTTTTTTTTTTTTTTTTGCTTTGAGGTAAACTTGTCATTCATCTAATCTATCTATCTATATCTATTGATCTATTCTAATACTATAACATATATAAGGGCAGTTGTGTGTATATGTATGTCTGGAGGAAACTTCAAAATAAAAGCAATTACGACAAAGTAAGTTTATATAACACATTGAATATCACCAGGTAAGGTGTTGGAGCAAAAATAAATATGAGATTTGATTAATATACGATTTTTTTTTTTTTCATTTAATATTTTTAAGAGTAGACATTAACCTTTCTTCAGAGTAAGCTGGATCAATGCAAAGGTCCTTTTTTTATATTCAGGGATAAATGGGGCAATGCCCATGAGGATTCAAACTCCTCGATGTCTGTAATAATGGGATCTGCGGGAACTAACTTAAAAAATCCCCTCTCTACCAGGCGAAGCACGGGTAGCCACTGCTAGTTATAGAATATTGTAACACAATCTGCCCTCTCTTCACCCCTTATACTTCAGTCCATTCTAAAAGAAAATTATGTGATTCAAGTAATATCTGCATATATGTCTGATAATTTATGAAACAACTCAGATGACTAAATTGGCATGAAATCGCAAAAGAAATGTTGCACGAAAACTTCCATAGTCTACTTGTATGAAAAGCAGCTGGAAAGGTATATGACTTAGTTTGAAATAGGTAAGTCAACAATGGTTTATACATTAAACTACATTCAACGGCACCAATCTCCGGATGACATACCAGACAATGTGAACAAGAAATTAAGATATGAAACAAAAAAAAAAAATGTTGTGGGGGATTCAAAATGAAAAGCCCTGTAAACACTTTTTTTTTTTTTTTTCTTTTTCAAGCGACTATTTTCCACATAAAACTCTGGCTTGAATAGCAAGCAAAGAATTTGTGGTTTTGTTTTTTTTCTGCTGTTCAGGCTGGATTCACATTGCTTTAACTTTCGCGTTTCTGCATCTGTAATTTCCACTCTGACTCTTGACTCCTGGTAGGTAGTGGAGGGCATTTATAGACGTCACTTTAGGGAATTTTTTTTTTTATAAATCCTTGTTACAAGTTAGATTCACTACTAGGCCGATCTCCAAGGAATGGAAAACCCTAAGTTTCCTAAAGTAGGTTCTGGCCAAGATGACGCTTTTAATAAGGCAGCTATTAAAAAAATAACACATGATGTGAAATGTTGCTTTTAGTCAATTGACATTACTCTATAGAGTAAGCTGTAAATATTGCTAAGACTAATATTGTTATATGAGTGATTGAATATCTTATTAAAAAGGGGTTTGAATTTGTTTTTCTAAAACTACACCAGATATCTGATTTCAATTACCACTAGTTTTTTAGACAACTGGAATTCAAGAAATATTTTCCTCATTAATCTGCCTTTTCAGTCATTTTTCACACAATTATTTTGTAAACATAAACTAGTTTTTATTTTTATGTTTTCTGTAAGATATTAGGTATGGGTTTGTGATTGATATATATATATTTTTTAAAAAATTTTGTTTTGCAGAATAGCCAAATTAAAGCTGTATCTAATGAGAAACAGCCACTAACAATAGCTTGTTGAGTAGCAATAATCACGCTTTACAACAACGGCTGTGAGCAGAAATAATAAACTGACCAACTCTGCAGAAGGGTAAAATCACCCAATGGGGTTGGCTGTGGGTGGCACCTGTTTTATGCTTAGTGGATGGAATCCTGTTGGCTGAGTAGTCTATGACATGAACACTACTTCGGCCTTTACTTTGAGGTTGGAGAGGGCTCCATCTGATCAAATCGGTTGTTATGTCACTCCCTAGCACCTATATAATTGTCCGAACCCTATTGCCCTAATGGCAAGCCTAACCCTTTTTTCATATATGTGCTAGAAAGTGGTGGCTGAGGATCTTTAAATGTACCAAGTGGTATGACATTAAAACTATCTGATGGTGAGTTTCATCTGGGGAATTTATTTAGTCATCCTTTATCGTCATTACTCCCAGGTCACTCTGACCTGGG
>CM042142.1:7934382-8081943 GCA_023376005.1 Doryteuthis pealeii | reverse complement strand
AACAAAATCGCTTTACTCAACACACCACTTGGATTGGATGTGTCTCGGGTAAGTGGGTTCGATACATATGCTCACCGGGTGAGAAATACATAAACAGAGGCAGTCAACGTCTCTGGTTGGCGGCATGTTCCATTCCATGATGGTTCTCCATGTCAGTGTGAGCTCATACGACAACATTTGGTCCGCTAATCAGATTTTAAGAGCTAGATAGCAGCCAGGGGTCCGCCGCCCCGCTCCCACGCGCCCAGGACACTACTCCCTGTCTGCCTCAAATCTTAAAAAGGGACCAGAGCTGGTTTCACTTGCCGCATATCATCACTGAAACGCCGTAATCCTACGTATAAAAGTACAAGACATCTGCTGGAGAAGCAAGGACGAGCTCTCACCAAGTGACGTTCTCCCTGTGCTAAACGCTGCCAACCACGAACACGTAGTGTGGTCTATCCATTGCAAAGGACCTACAATAGATAAGCTCGCGTGGATTCTGGATGCTGGCACAGAGAACCTCCGGGGCTGATGATGCGATAGGGTCAAGTTGGCGGAGATTTTCATGGGCATCCATGCTGCCAGTGTGACCTGATGATCTAATAGGCACTATTAATGGTATTAGATAGGAATCTTGAAGACCAGACGTAACTGGGTGTGCAACAAATGATTAATCTATAGCTATTTATTTGTTTGGGATAGGATAGGAAGTAAGACTAGCAAGGGCAGATCTCTAAGATGATAGTTTATTTAATTGTAATAGATAACTCGCGATAAAATTTTATACGGATAAATAAATAAATTAAATTTTGGTTAGAGGCAGGTATTTTGTGTGTTATTTCGAGGGTACTTTGAAAGTGTATGTAACCATATATATAGTAATCCTATTTTATACGGTATATGGATAATTATGGCAAGATGCAATATGTGTGTTGGAAATATATGGGTATGGACTGCTTTCAACATGTACATATTTCTCCATTTATCTTTTTATAAATAGAAGGACAGTTGAATAGGTTACGGTTGATAGTTGTTGATCGGCAACCATAGATGTGAAATATCTTATATCACATAACTTATAATATTGTGTGGATTAACTGTTGAGTGATATATATATGTCAGGATTGGATATTCGCGTGATAAAATTATAGATGATTTCTATACAGGAGGGTAAATGTAAAACCGATATATCTTTAGAAATAATTACGCTGGCACTGTTTGTGTGTATGTATGTGATATTTTCCGGGATATATCATGTAGATTCTTTACTATATTTAATATATTTAGGGAAATAAAATTAAGGCTTTGTTAAGGCGCCTGTAGTTGTTTTATTTTGATGGTGTATTTAGAAAGATTTGGACCAAGAAATCCATTCGATGGTAATTAGGTAGATTAGGTGGCAATGACACAGTGGTGTTCGTTAAATTTAAGGTCACCTAGAGTAAACGATGGTAATAGTTGTTTATTTCTATCTACTTTGCGGTTTGAGGCATTGTTAAGACCATATCATTTTCTGGCCGGGAGGGAATATTGGGAAGAAATAGTGATCATAAAGTTATCATGACTGTTTGCAACTTAAGATGAGGAATTACACTGACTCACAATACGTAGATTGGGCGCCAAGTTTGACTCCTTTTATAGAATGATCAGTAACCAGGACCATCAAGATCTTTTATTCTAAAATCAACACCTCAGTATCAAAGATTGATCTCAGCAGATAAGTCTGGCCCAAGAGGCCATTATCAAAAAGATTATATATAAAACAGAGTAAAATATGTTTAAACATATAAGACAAATATTGGTTAACTATCTTTAATATCTCGAACCAGAACGCAGGGAATTAAGTAAAAATAGGAATGAGATTGATAAAAACAAGTTAGATTGGCCAATGTAAGGAAGAAAAAGAGTACTATTGCTGCGATGTGTTTAATTAGGGCAGCCATGTTTCTTCCTTCCTGTCTTCTCTGAATTTTGCACGACAGCGTATAGTCTGTGTCAACATTGGTCTTAGTAGGAAAGTTTTATCTACCATAAACCCTCCGCTTTTTAGCCTTTTTGCTCATTTGTTTCGGGAATTTTATTTGTAGTTAGATTGGTTCTCTCCGTCCGAAACCTATAATAATTTTGTAAAGATACGCTTTAGCGTGCGGTGTCTTAGGATTATCCTGTGGATATGTCTCATAGGGACGAGTAATAGTGGAAAGGGGAAGGTCGAAGTGACGTCACAATATGAATCTTAGCGTGTAAGTGTGAAGTATAAGATTTAGTCCACGAAGGATTGGGGGGGTGGAGTGTAAATTGGTTTGCAATACGAACCACAATCACTGTGAGTACTCTTATAGCTATACAATCAATGTAATAGACAGATTCCAGAATAACGCAAATAAGAAAAATAGAACGATAAGAAGATGCGTCCTTGAATACATTTTTCCTTGTGTCCAATAGGACGGGGTAGTACTTTGGCGAGAGACACAAGGCTTATGTCCACGGTACGGAATAATGGATGCGGCTTCAAACTTGGCACACCAAATGAAGTGATAGTGGTATAAGATCCAGGTCTCCCTATTGCCATGTCTTTTTTTATGAAGTCTTTTTGGGTAAGTAGGGATTAGGATGCACCATGTATAGGTCGACAGCGATACATAATGTAAATGAGAAATTAGCAAATAGACAGTGGTAATCGTGCTAGAGAATGGAGTCTTCACCAAGAACCATACACGAAAGGAAATGACAACAGGTAAGAATGATGATGGGTAATAACAAAAACAAGTTCAGGCTATTGGCTTATGCGTTGTGTCAATCAGGCAACTCTGTTCTTCTCCCTGGGTTCACTCTGATTTGCGACTGGCGCATATCAGTGTCAAACTTCGTTAGGTAGAGTTATCTCCCTTTAACAAGTTGCAACTTTTTGTATATTTAGATATGTTTCATGCCAATTAAACTGTTTTGAGTTATAACATCAAATAGAAACGCCTTTATTAATGTGGGAAATATAATGGTGCGAACCAATAAGACCATAGAAGATCGTTGTGTAGAGTATCAAACATAATAACAAGGGCTTATGTAGTGACCATTCATAGGATTGTTTGTTTTTGTCTTAGTAAATATATTAGAATCGTAAGAGTTGCCACAATACCATGTATTTCCGCTTCATAGGTATGTGTTCTCGGTGTAATTGATTTACTTGTTGGTGCACAATCATAAATTCATAAAGGACAGATATAAACTTGGATTATATGTTAGAAAAGCGCAAAAAAGGAAAAGTAATAACTGGCCAAGATCTATGAGCCTAGTATTAAGAGGCCACTTGTGATCAACAATTATTTTGTCACAAGTATGTTTTCAATTTTTGGGGAACTCCTGGAGAGTGTGAAACTACCCCTTCATCGCCGTTACTAATCACAGGTTCACTCTGACGACAGAATGGTAGTACTGTTAAGAGTCCAACTATAGTTTAAATAGAAAAAATTAAATACCGCATCAAGAATGAAATAAAAGCAAACATCTTCGCTTAAAAATAACCCAAATGGTTGAACAATGCGTGAAAACATACAACCCAACTGTGATTTGATCAAGCGAAAGCAAACAGATAGACTTCATCGCAAGCGAGAGATAGGAAAACAGAAAAAAAGACAAAACCAACGTGCAAAGTCTGATATAGATCATTGTTTCTTTATATATATTATATATATATATAGTAGATATATATATTGAAATTGCTGAGAGAAAAATAGGAGATCATATGCGTTTATAGTATAGATACAAGCCACGAATGTTTTTTGGAACTGCATTAGGTACCCAAGCCCAAAACGACGAATTTATTTATTGGCTTTACCTCAATTCCCATTTGCCCAGGGTAGGAATATAACAACAAAGTCGAAAGTATGTGGATTGCACTACTAGTAAGGATATGTGAGCACTAGCTGCTAAACAATTACACCGCCTAAACATAATTCATGTTTGTACAGGTGAATAATAAGTTTAAAGAGGGTAAGTAAAGTCGGTCGGCGGCAGCCTATGTTCCGGTATGAGCATACAGTGGGGAGTATATCTCTTTTCACGTACGGCTAGAACTGGAGAATTATTTTTACATCTGAGGTGGTGGCGCTCCACCTACCATCACTCCTTATTTTACCGTACAGATCACTGCTCTCATACGCTAAGTTGGCGAGAACGGCATCGAACTAGGGACTTGTGTTACTAGCTAACGCTCGACTGAGCTAACCCGGCCCTTTTGATAATGTTATATCGACGCTATTTGAAAAAAGGGTTTCAGATTCGAGTAACACGGACATAGACGTTAATTTCAATTAATGATCATCAGATGCTTCGTGTGATTTTTCATCTTAAATCAGGAACTTAAATATTAAAGAAATTAAATTAAAAAATGGAATCGCGTGGTAATAATCGGTTAACCGTCGCAGGAAATGGTACACAATGACGAAGTTAAAATCCTGGACAAGGCTGTTCGCTTTCACATCGCGCTAATACCCTTGGGGAAAGGGTATGAATCCACTTATTCCACTCCATCTAGTGGGTAAAGTAGTAGGGCAGACTGGGCCTCTTTAATCTGGCAACCAGTCCTGAGGAAAACTCTGATTCCATAACCTGTTAAACTCTGCGTTAAGAATTGACCTTGTGTCGCATCCTATCGTGCGGAGGGGTTGTTTATAATATATATATTATATATATGATATATTATATTTCTTTATAAGGAGTATGCTGAAAGACAAACGTTTTACATTCTCGTATGTGTACCAGGTTTACTAACGAGTTAGCTTCCCGTCAAGATCAATTTGGCCTAAATCCGACCAAACAAGTCCCATATGATTACACTTTTCTTTGATCTCTTTGTTCTTGTTGCTAATCAGCCATTGCTGTTAAAAATTGGTTCGCCAGTTATTAATAAAGATAAGACTCTGATACACAAATGACATGTTAAATGTGAATGATTAAAAGGCTAATCTCGCAGAGTCATTTAATAGGAGTTTGATTTTCAGCGGGGATCGAATTCTGTTCAAATAAATTTAATGCTTAGATAAAAAGTAAGCACAGTACTATCCGCGTTTCTTGAAAATAAGTCGAAATAAACAACACTAGGGCTTCTTTTGGGGTATATCTTAATTCTTCATTAAAGTGTGTTTGTGTCGCATGTTTGTGTGAATGCTTAATTTTTTTTGTTTGTCTGCTGCTCGGCAATTAGGGCTTATTCTAAGGGAGGAATATATCAAAATCCATTCTGAAAATACGACAGGCTCTATTTTCATGTAGATCATTTAACTTTTGGGGAAAACATGGAATAATATAAAAAGTGTGAATAATAAAGAATTATCATAAGCATCAAATGCTCGGAGAAAAAGATTGCTACAATAACCCAAAATATTATGTAGATTCTGTTGAATGCACATGAAGGACAAAGTAACCCCAGATACAACAATGAAACAGTGGAAATCAAAATCTCAAAATGAATAATCTTGGATAGTCTTATTAAGATAACTCCGGATCCTTTCTTTAAAACTGGTAAGAGCTGAGCTCGGGAAACAACGGACACAGAACGGGAAATTGATGTCCAGTCTGTAGAGCATCCACTAATGGGAATAGCAAGGTTTCCTGGTTCGATACAGCTAACCAACACACGCATGAGTAGCAGAGATTGATAATGATTTCTAGCAGTTAAAATGGGGAGCTAACGGTAGGGTGGCGAAAGGGGAGACTCCTCGATGTACGGCTGATACCGACAATAGGCCACTCTGCCAACTTTAATATGTACTAGAACAATAGAAAGAGGACTCAACAGCATTGAGGATTCTGTGGATGCATCAATTAAGGGGATAGAAAAAATGATAGAATAAAGCTACGAGACTCAATGCAACCCATCACCAGGGTCAAACAGGAAACTGTAATTATCAAATTCAGAAAGAAAAATTCGAGAAAAACTACATAAAAAAAAGTAAAGAGTCTTTCGTTTTACTAGCGCTAGACCAACGAGATTGTTTCTTTTGCGTCCTGAGGGGATCTACCATCAGTTCTTACTTTAAACCGCACAGATCCCTGTGCCTACTCTACGAGTTGGCGAGGGCCGGTATCGAACCTTGTGAACACTTCAAATTAAGCAAATTACACAGAGGAACCTGAAAGACAGACACGGAGTTGCTGTTAATATCAGCATAAGAATGTATTGTGAATAAGTTTTTCCATCGTTCGATTAAAACAGATTAGGAGTTATCCGCTGCCGAAGCTAACCTTTCTATCTTTCCCCTACTCTTTTTTTCCTCTATTCTTTCTTTCTCTTATATTTTTTCTGTGTAGCATGTATTTTTATTCCTTTCATTTATAAAACGGATGGTCATTATTTAGCTGAGGTGACGACAACTCATAAGAAATCGTGGATAAAGTCAACATATGATAATCAGCTATTTGGATGGTCTCATTTAACATAAGGTGGTGCTAGATAATGGTCGATTTTGTAGGAACAATAGGTATTAATATGATAGATAAGTCTGGATAGTATGTCTGTTGATCTTAATTTCCACTGTATTAGGTTCGATCTTAAGTGATTAATATTCACTATACTGCTTTTGCAAAAAAGGATATAAAAACTATTTGTGTAGAAATAATGTTCTTTCATTAAAGGTTGCACTAGTAGGACCTGTGGATATATCCCTGTATACGATTTAAATTATTACACGTTTAATGTTAAGAGCTATTGAAATACATCAATGTGTAAAAGTTAATATAACCTTAATTCAACTCTAAATTCTTTTTTTTCCTTTCATTAAATTCGATTTAAACCGTCGAACGTTATTCCTCTGCGCGCGTCACCCTACACTATATTAGCCCTACTCTTTCCTTTCGTATTATATTTTTTTATGTTGAATATCCTATTTTCTTCCCTTTCTTAATCATAGAAACGGAATGGTCCATTATTTAGCTGAGCGTGCGACACTAACGAAATAATTGTGGATAAGCACACCAGTAATCAGGATTTATATTTTGCAAATTCATCTTGGACGATTTGCGGCGGTCTCATTTTTAACCAAGAGGGTTTGCAAATCATGTTATTTTGTAAGGAAGCACCAATTGTAGCTGGTCACTTAGGATGCGCCGGTCGGTTGGGCATATCCCCATTCCTTTTTGATAGACCCTTGCAATTCACGCCTTTTTATGTAGAAAGTCTAAGGGAAATAATATGCGCAAGACTGGTGAGATTGACACCCCATGATTTAGTTCCTATTATATTTCCCAGATTCAACGAGACTTCCACCAGATCAGAAACAGTTTCAAAGTTTGTGGAGGGAAAATTCGTTTTAATAGACCTTGAACTGGTCAAGTGCACTGTTTTTCACGTTGCAAAAGGAATTATAAAGAGTAAATGAGGTTACAAATAAAGATTATAGTTATTTCTAAGCTTAGCTGGTGGCACACAGCTGAAAGTATGGGGCGCCCAGTGAGAATCCGAACTTGTCTTAACAATCGTTTTGCGAATCTAGCTTAGCTTACAAACCATTACACTAACGGAGGTGCCTGTTAAGATAAAGTGTTTGATCGCAACGTTGGAAAGATGTTAGCATATGATGCCTTGGGTGCTTAACACATTAAGCACTAGCATGCTTGGTGGCTAAACGGATACATACAAACACAGAACAAGATAAATTACACTAAGAGATGATCAGTTTGGTATAGCCAAGCTGCAAAATCAGTCGTATATTATTACAGCTACTTAATCTCACACTTTAATTCGTAGGCTATGAGTCAGTCCATCTAGTAGAAGTGCTTTGAGAGGTGTTAGATACTCTACCACATAAAGACAAATGTTATTTTGCAATCAGTCGAGTTTCTCTGAATTTCTACGCCAGAAGATACTTCGCTGCTGCTTACAGCCACATTATTATTGTTATTGTTATTGTTTAAATCACAAGATATATATATATAAAAAGTAACCAACAACAATAAATATCAATCCTTACTTCATAATAAAAGGGGAAAAAAGTTGAGCTGAAGTACGAAAATAATCAGTCGCTTCGACTGCACGGATTCCATGACTTTCTCCGTCCTCCTCACCCCAGCGTTTTAAATTTAGGATATGAACATGAAGTAAAGCATAATAAATTTTTTAATTACCCAAATACGTAAGTAAAAAGTAAACTGGAGGAGTTGGATATTAGTTGGGTGAATCAGACGGCCAGTGAGGGAGTCTATCCGCTTTTCGTTAGCGCTAGGACCAGACAGGTTTGTTTTTTCGAAGGTGGAGCGCCACATCTCTACCGTCAGGCTCTTAACGTTTACCACTGAGATCAGAGCCCCCGATCTGTGTTACTCATGCACTGAGTTGGCGGTGGACCAGTAATCGGATACAAAACCTTGTGGTTCCCTTATAAGGATGCTCTAAATCCGGACTGAAATCATGAATGTAAAAGCATTTATTTTAATACAAAATACTATTTAAGTTTTCTGACTAATTTTCTTATCTTACGAGTCAAAAAACAAACCAAACTTTTTAATTTTCTTGACCTTAAATGAAAAATAATCTCCCCTTTTTTGTTTTCAATCGATTCTGTTTACTTTTTACGTCAGAGTCTAAAATAGCAACCCACGTATTCTTATGTATCACCTCCGATGGAACGATTCATTTATATATTGCTAACTCGTGGTTCTTAAAAAGTATGACAGTTATCATCTTGCAACACCCTGGTTAAAAATGAACCATATAAATCCTTCCAATGTAATGCAAAATGTGAATCCTGATCATCTGTGTTGGCTTAAACTATGCCGAAATTTCTTATTTATGAATGTTGTAACCTCAGCTAAATAATGGACCATTTTGGTTTTATTTATAAAAGAAAGGAAAAAGGACATGCCTACACAGAAAAATATAAGTAGGGAAGTGATAACGCTACATCTTGTTTCATCGAACACATGAATGATGAAAGGAAGGAAAGCAAGTGGAGTTTAATAACAAGGCTTATTATACTTGATACATATTGAAATATTGATAAATAGCTCTAAGTAAACATATAAACGTTGTAAATAAATTTGATGAACAGTAACTGATATTTTCTTAAACACTTGAGCATTGAATTAAAAAAAATATACATTTGGATTTTTTTTGTAACGAAATTGGCAACATCTCCTGTGCATTTACTGTTACCGGTACATTAATTTTGATAAATCCCTCCCTCATCGTCCTATTAGCTGTTTTGGCTCTTTAGCCACTATTACCCCATTCCTACTTGGCCCGCTGCGACCTCTTCCTCCGTAAACTAATTGGATTTTTAAGAAGCGTTTGTTGGCGTCACATGGTTATCATCGTAGGAAATTGATACGTGCGCAGAGTTCAAATCTTGGACGAGACACATTTCACATCGTGTTAATACCTTTGAGGAAAGCTATGAATCCAACTATTGCTCCCTAGCAATGGGTAACATGGCAGACTGGGCTCTTTAACCTTTGTTAGGCACCACCTTGGAGAAGGAATGCTCTGAATTGAAAGCTGTTAAATTCTGCTTAAGAAATTGACACAGGTCTCATCCTGCTCGTGCGGAGGGTTAAGAAATGTATATTTCTGATTGGGATTGTGTGAAAAAATATCCTAAGAAGCAACTACAACACATCACATCACGTCAGGTACAACACAACTAAGTGTAAATATGAACCGGAATAAACACGATTCCCTAACTCTAGCTATAAAAGTAAACGTTGGCAATATCAGTTTACTCAATTGACCAGAGTCTAAAATCCTGAAATAAAGCTGTTTTACATTTTCTCCTATGCTGATACCTTTGAGAAGGTATGAATCAAAGCTGAGTGGGATATGACCGGGCTCTTTAACTTTGGGTCTGGCAACAGTCGGAAAGAGAACCGAATTTCAACCTATTAATTCGCTTTAAAAAATGACCGCCCGTGTGCGTCCTGCTCATGCGGAGGGGTTTGGGTAAATACATTAATGGCTCTTTACGCTTCCAGAGTTCGAGCTCCTTGTTTTAAGTTTGCACGTTTTGGCTCTGAAATGCATTGGATTGTAGTTGGAGCTGAATATTCAAGCTTAGACATACAGCGATTTAGAAGATAAAAGAATAACTAATCTATATATCATACTCATTTCCTTTAATTGTACGACCGTATCATCTTGCAGCACTCTGTTTAGCAATCGTCCAAATTGAAATGAAAAAAGATCTAAGTCCTGATTATCTGGTGATAGATTTATTTTTCCACGAGTGTCGTCACCGTCGTCAGCTAGAATTTAATGGAACCATTTCTGTTTTTATTATTAAGAAAGCGGAAGTTGAAAGAAAAATAGACTTTTTACATATTTAACTATTGTCAATAGCACTGAAGTAACATATCAGACGTTGTAATAATAGATTATATCACTGTGGTATATCAGGTCCTGCTAGTCAAGGATTAAAAATGACTAGATTATATATGCACATAGTGTGTATGCCAACTGATGAAAAAATGCTACTTTATGAACTAAAGTTCGACACTAACAACACGGATAGCCCATGCTCTCTCTCAAACCGTTCGTATCGTTCTTATGTCCAGGCCAGGTCTTTCGCACGCCACGAGATTCCGTGCAGAGTTATTGATGTATGTTTTTGATAGGGAAGGGCTACACTGTGGGTCCACTGAGAACGTCGCTTGTGGTTCGTCCTTGTATTCTACATTCTGTCATCTGTTTCGCGGAGTAGCAACCTTGATACCTAAGGATGGAACACTGGTGGTTGAGCAGTCTGACATGCATAGAGTCCACTTTGGCTGCTTGCTTAGGCGAACGGGCGGTCGAAGAGGCACCCTCCGATCAATCGGCTGGTCACGTTAAACCTAACACTAAATAATAGCCCGACCGCTATTACCCTTATGGCGACAGTTCCAGTTTCTGGGAGCTCGGAGAATTGAGTACCCTTATCACCATTATTCCCCGTGGTCAATCTGACCGGAGTGGTAGTACATGTTGATGGTCCATATATGGGTTAAATAATTTCAAAGAAAATGAGTAAAGAAAGTATTCTGAAAAAATATGAGCATCAATTCAAAGAATAACAAAAACGTCTTTGGCATAAAAATAAGCCAATAGAGTTGACATGCCGAAAATCAACATAAACCAAACCAGCTTGCAGATCTTGTATATGGTGTATCCGAGTTTAATCAACATCAATCACCGCAGCAGTATCTCTTGACTCTCTCTCGCTATCCATCCATCGGGTCATCGCTGCCAGGCAAGTCCCATCTAAGCAGCATCCATGTCCCATACAGAGCTGATATAAATGTAAGCTATAGCACGCTTATTTACCTCATACTGTCTCAAACCATCCAAGTAAAGCAAGAACGAACTCATAAGTCGAAATGTTATCTCATGGATCCCTATACGATTTATTCAACGCAGCAGAAAGCTTACATTTATCAGCTCTGTATGGGCACTGGATTGGCTTGCTTAGATGCTGTGCGCTGGACGCGATGACGCGATTGTTGATGGATAGCGAGAGAGAGTCAAGAGAATACGTTCTGTCGTGATGATGTTTGATTAAACTGACGATCTACACATATACAACGATTAGAATGCAGCTGGTTTGTTTGTTTAGTTGGATGTTCGCATGTCACTCTTATTGGGTTATTTTATGGCAAAGACGTTTTTGTTTATTTCTTGATGAGTGCTCTATTTTTCAAATACTTATTTTAAACTCATTTTTTTTTTATTATTTAAACCGCTATATCGGGGACTCATACATCATGTACGTAACACTCGGGTCAGATTTGGACAGGGAATAATGGTGACTAAGGGGTAACTCCAAATTTCCCCGAGCTCAGAACTGGAACTGTTCGGCCATGGGTAATAGGTGTCGGGACTATTATTTAGGTGTTAGGGTTAACGTGACCAGCCATTGTCGGAGGTGCCTCTTCGACGCCCGTCTCGCTAAGCCAAGAGCCAATGGACTCCTTGCATGGTCATGGGACTGCTACAACACAGTGTTCCTCTTAGATATCAAGGTGTTTGCTACTCCGAAACAGAAGAATGTAGAAGTAAGGACGAACTCACAAAGCGACGTTCTTCCAGTGGACACCAGTTGTAGCCTCGCCTATCATAAAACATACATGCAACATAATCTGGCACGGATCTGGGTGGCGTGCGAAGACTGCCTGGACAAAGAACGATACGAAACGGTTTGAACGAGAGAGTCATGGTATCCGTGTTGTTAGTGCGACTTTAGTCTAAAGTAATTTTTTTCATCAGTTGGCTACACAACTTATTGTTTGCATATATGTATCTAGTCATTTTATCCTTGATTAGCAGGAACCTGTGGATATACACAGTATGATAATTCTTATTATTACAAGCGTCTGATAATGTTTTACTTCAGTTGCTATTGCAAAAGTTAATATGTAAAAAAGTCTATTTTTCTTTTCAACTTCCCTTTCTTAATAATAAACAGAATGGTCCCATTATTAGCTTGGGTGACGACAAACTCGTGAAAATAAATCCACCAGATAATCAGGACTTAGATCTTTTTTCATTTTCGCAGATTTGACCGATTTAACAGAGTGCTGCAAGATGAATACGGTCGTACAATAAAGGAGAATGAGTATTGATATTAGATTAGTTTATTCTTTTATCTTCTAAGTCGCTGTATGTTAAGTTGAATATTCATCAACTACAATCCAAATCATTCAAGAGCCAAAACGGTGCAAAATAAAACAGGAGCCTCGAACTCGCGAACGTAAAAGAGCCATTATATGTACGTTTACCCAACCCCTCCGCATGCAGCGCGACGCGCGCAATACGTGGTCAGTTTTTTAAAGCAGAAATTTTAGGTTGAATTCGGTTCTCTTTCCAGACTGTTGCCAGACCAAAGTTAAAGAGCCCGGTCTATCCTACTAGTTTGATTCATACCTTTCTCAAAGGTATTAGCACAGGAGAAATGTAAACAGCTTTATTTCAGGATTTTTAACTCTGGTAATTGAGTATAACTGATATGCAACGTTTACTTTATAGCTAGAGGTTAGGGAATCGTGTTTATTCTCGGTTCATATTTACATTATTTGTGTGTGTGTGTGTGTGTGTGTAGTTGCTTCTTAAGATATTTTTTCACACAATCCAATTCAAATATACATTCTATAACCCTTCCGACGAGCAGGATGGACTGTGTCAATTTCTTAAAGGCAGAATATTAAACAGCTTTCAATTCAGAGCTTATCCTTCTCCAAGGTGGTTCGGCCTAACACAAGAGATTAAAGAGCCCAGTCTGCCCATGTTACATTGCATAGAGGGAGAATTAGTTGGACTTCATAGCTTTTCTCAAAGTATTTAACACGATGGGAAAATGTGTCTCGTCCAGATTGAAACTCTGGTCGCCGCTATCAATTTCCTACGAGTTGATAACCATTGCGCCACAAACGCTTTCGTAAAAAATCCATTAATGTTACGAGGAAGAGTCGCAGCGGGCCAAGTAGGATGAGGGGTTATAGTGCTAAAGAGCAAAACCATTAATAGACATGAGGAGGGATTTATCAAAATAATGTACCCGTAACGGTAAATGCACAGGAAGTATGTGAATTGTACAAATTCAACATTGGTATATTTTTTTTAATTCAAATGCTCAAGTTTTAAGAAAACTATCAGTTACTTGTTCATCATAATTTATTACAACGTTATATGTTTACTTAAGAGCTTTATTCAACTAT
Source organism: Doryteuthis pealeii (assembly GCA_023376005.1). NCBI lineage: Eukaryota > Metazoa > Mollusca > Cephalopoda > Myopsida > Loliginidae > Doryteuthis > Doryteuthis pealeii. Next base: position 8,068,281 of record CM042142.1, on the reverse strand, counting down.
TATTAATATGTATCAAGGATATAAATCCTGTTTTAAACTCTCACTTTCTTTCCTTTCCTTTTCATCATTCATGGTTCGATTATCACTTCCCCTACTTATAATTTTTCTGTGATAAGCATGTCTTGTTTCCTTTCTTATAAATAAAACCAAAATGGATCCATTAATTTAGCTGAGGTTACATCACATTCCAATCAATAAGAAATTACCGGCATATAAGCAACACCAGGATGATCAGGAATTCACATTTTTTGCATACTTCAGGAAGATTTTGAAATGGTCTCATTATTTAAACCAGAGGAGGTGTTGCAGATTGATAAAACTGACATACTTTTTAAGGAAAACACGAGTAGCAATATATAAAATGAATCGTTCCATCGGAGGTTAGCATACAATAAGTAAATACGTGAGGATTGCACTATTTTAGAGTCTTGACGTAAAAGTAACAGAATCGGATTGAAAAGACAAAAAAGGGAGATTATTTTTTTCATAATCGTTAAGGTAAGAAAATAAAAAGTCTTGTTATTGTTTTTGATCGTAAAATAGAAAAGTAGTAGTCATTAAAAAACACTTAAATACGTACTTTTGTCATTAAATAAAGCTTTTATCTTCTATGTTCTGCATATCGGGATAGATGTCTCCATCACTTATATATCTGGGTGAACACACACAGCGTTTTTGTTAGACCCGATAGCTGGTGGCCCGCACCGCTCAGTTGTGGTCATCGCAGCATAAACCCACAGATAATGGGGTCATCTTGATCACTGAGTTGGTACAGTTAAGAGACTGAACGAATTACGGTGTAGCGCTCCGCCTATCGAAAAAAACCAAGATCCCATACTGAGACTCTAGGCTACACTCGAACGAAGTAGGATACCTCATGTCAGTTTGATACCAACACCAAGTGATAGCTCCACTCCTCCCAAGTTACTGAATGCCTTCTCTAATACTTACCGTATTTGTATTAAATATATGGCTCCTTCATCCAATGTTTATTAGATCTTGCTACAACCTTAAAAACCCGCTTGCCGGGGCGCTGATAGATCGAGAGCAAAGTCATGGCGAATCGTGCGTCGAAGGACCTTGATCCTGATTTACGTATTACTCTCAGCTTCATTACTTTTCTTTTCTTTGCTATATTGACGTAAGGCATAGTATATGTGTATTTGGTATATATATATATCACTTACATATATATATTTGTATTTCATAACAATAACAATAATAATAATAAATAAGTGGCGTGTAGCAGCAGCTTGAGTATCTCTTACTGGAGAAATTTCAACGAACTACGACTGATGCAAACTAAACATATGTCAATTTATGTTTAGAGTATCTAACACTCTTCAGCACCGTTACCAGATGGAACTGACTACATAGCCTACGATTAAAGTAGATTAAGTATGTTGATAAATATACAGACTGATTTGCCAGCGTTGGCTATACCAAACTGATCATCTTTAGTGTAAATTCTACTTGTTGTCTGGTTTGTTGTATCCGATTTAGCACCAAGATGCTAGTGCTTAATGTGTTAAAGCACAACATTCCATCTGTACATCTTTACCAAAACCTGCGACTACAACACATTTATGTAACAGGCACCTCCGTAGCTGTAATGGTTGTAGCTAAGCTAGATTTTCGCAAACGCACTTGTTAGCGAGTTCGATTTTCCACTGAGCCGCCCCATACTCTGGCTTTCGGCGCAAATCTAAGCTAGAATCTTAGAACAATAACAATAGTATCTTTATTTAAACTCATTTACTCTTTTATAAGTTTCCTTTAGCAACGTAGAAAAAACATTTTGCATTGACCAGTTTCAAGGTTCTCATTAAAACGATTTTTCCCTCCACAAACTTTGAAAACCTGTTATCGTCGATCTGGCGTCGAAGTCTCGTTGAATCTTGGAAAATATAATAAGAATCAAAATTTATGAGGGTTGTCAAATCCACCAGTTCTTGCATTAGTTTTCCCTTAGACTATTCTACATATAAACAAGGGTAGAATTTGCGGGTCTGATCAACAAAAGGAATGCGGATATGGCCCACGACCGGACGATCCATAAGAGTGGACAGCTACGACATGTGCTCCTTACAAATACCAATATCTGTGCAACACCCTCTGTGTTAAAAATGAAGACCGCCCAACTCGATCCAAGATGGAAATCGCAAAAAATATAATCTGTATATCTTTGTGTACTGCTTATCCACCAAAAATTACTTTTACTTTAGTGTCGTCACCTCAGCTAAATAGATGGAACCCTTTCCGTTTTTAATGTTAAGAAAGGAGAAAAGGGACATTCAACATAAAAAAATAAATACGAAAAGGAAAGAGTAGGGCTAATATACGACGGAATAGGGCAGTTGAAAGCGCGCGGAGGACGATTACGGTGAACTGTTTTAAATCGCAAATAATATTGAAAAGGAAAAAAAAGAATTTTAGAGTTAGAATCGAAAGGCTTATTAATACTTATTACAACATTGATAGTATTTAGCATAGCCTTAACACTTAAACGTACTGTAATAAAATTAAATCGTCATACAGCTGATAAATCCACAGGTCCTACTAGTCCAACTAATGAAGAACATTTATTCTACACAAATATTGTTATATCCTTTTTTGCCAAGCAGTAGTGAAATATTAATCACTTAAGAATCGACCTAATACAGTGGAAATTTAAAATCACACCAAGGGGGGGGGGGGGGGGACCATTTTTATTTTGGAAAATCCAGGAAACTTATCCTAATATTCCAATACTATTTTTCTAACAAAACACGGACATTATCTAGCACACCTTATGTATAAATTTGAGACCATCCAAATCCTGATATCAGATAGTTGCTTATCCATCGATTTTCTTATGGGAGTGTCGTCACCTAGCTAAATACTGGCCATTTCCGTTTATAAATGAAGGAATAAAGCACATGCTACACAGACAAAATATAAGGAAAGAAAGAATAGAGGAAAAAAGTAAGGGGAAGATAGAAAGGGTTACGCATTCGCAGACAGCAATAACGACTAATCTGTTTTAATCGAAACGACATGAAAAATAACTTATTCACAAATACTTCTATGGCTGATACTTAACACGCAACCTCCGTGTCTGTCTTTTAGTTCCTTCTGGTGTAATTTTCTATAATTTGAAAGCTGTTCACAACGGTTCGATACCGCCCTCGCCAACTCAGCGCTATGAGTAGCACAGGCGATCTGTGACAGTAAAGTAAAGAAGCTGAGTAGTTACCACCTTCAGACGCAAAAGCAAACAATCTCTATTGGTCTTAGCCGCTAGTAAACCGAGGATGACTCTTTACTTATTTTTATGTTGAGTTTTACTTCGAAATTTTTCTTTTCCTGAATTTGATAAATTACAGTTTTCCATTTTGACCATGCTGCGTGTGCATTAGTTACATAGTTAGCGTTTCATTCTTTCTTCACTTTTTCTATCACCCCTTTTAATTGATGCATCCACAGAACTCCTTCAATGCTGGTGGAGTCCTCTTACTACCTTGTCTAGTCTACCATATAAAGTTGGCATGGCCTATTGTGTATCAGCGGTACAAGCGAGGGAGAGGTCTTCACACTTTCCGCCAGCCCCTTACCGTCTAGGCTCCCATTTACCGCTAGAAATCATTATCCAACTCTGACTATCATAGCGGTGTGTTGGCAAGGCTAGTATCGAACCAGAACCTTGCTTATTCTTTAGCGGCCATGCCTCTACAAATGCGACTAAAACGGGGCAGGCAGGGTATCTATATATAGTATGTCATATATCAACAAAACATCAAGATTTCCCGTTCTGTTGATCGTGTTTCCGAGGCCTTACATCTCTTATCAGTTATAAGAGGATCCGGACAGTATTACTTAATACAGGACTATCCAAGATTTATCAATTTGAATTTTGGATTTTCCTTGTTTCATATGTGTTTATCTGGGTACTATTTTTTACCTTTCTTTTTCCTTCATTTGTATTCAAACCAGAACTCTAACTAATATTTTGGGTATATGTAGCAATCATTTTTCTCCGAGCATTCTTGATGCATTAAATGATAATTCTTATTATTCACAGCTTTTAGTAAATAATACCATGTTTCCCCAAAAAGTAGATCTACATGAAAAGTAAGAATCTATCCGTGTTTTTCAGAAATGATCACTTGATATATCCTCCCTTTAGGAATAAGCCCTAATTGCGAGACAGCGACACAAACAACAAAACAAATAAGCAATTCATCACAACACATCGCGAGCAGAACAACTTATAATGAGCAGAATATAAAATCTACCCCCGAAAGAAGCACGCTAGTGTTGTATAGTAGGACTTATTTCAAGGACACGCGGTAGATACCGTGCTTAACCTATTTACTTCTAAGCATTAATTTATATTGAACAGATTCGATCACCGCTGAAATCAAACTCGGCTATAAACAATGACTTGCGAGAATTAGCCTTTTAATCATATCACACTTTAAATCGTCATTGTTGAATCAGAGTCTTATCTCTTTATTAATAACCATGAGCGAACCAACTTGGTTTAACACCAATGGCCTGATTAGCACAGCACACGAAAGATCAATAAGAAAAGTAATCATATGGGACCTCTATTTGTCGATTCTAGGCCAAGATGACCTGAAGGGAAGCTAACTCCGTCTAGTAAGTGAAAAATACAGAGAAGAAAGCGTTGTACTTTCAGCATACTCCTGTTATGAAGAAAGTATAATATTATCAAAACAACCCCTCGCACGAGTGGATGCGACCACACAGGTCAATTTCTTAAGCAGAGTATTTAACAGGTTTTGACAATCAAGAGTTTTCTTTCAGGACTTGGTGTCCAGAAATTAAAGTAGCCCCGTCTGCCCTACTATTTACCCATCAGATTGGAGGCCGGAATAATTGGGAATTCATACCTTTCCCCAAAGGGTATTAGCGTCTATTGAAATTGCGAACAGCCTTTAGTCCCAGGGAATTTTAACTAACGTCTTGTGTCCATTTCCTTGCCGACGGCTCAACCATAATACCACCACGCGAATCTCATGTTTTTTTAATTTACTTTTTTAATTACTTTAAGTTCCTGATAATAAGATGAAAATTCAACACGAAGATCTGATGAAGTTCACATTAATTGGAAATTCACACGTCTATGTCCGTGTATAACTCGATTCTGAAAACCCTTTTTTTTTTACAAATAGCGATCAGATGATAACATTATGCAAACCGAGGCGGGGTTAGCTCAAGTCGAGCGTTCTAGCCAGAAACCACAAAGGTTCAACCTAGTTCGATCGCCGTTCCTTCGCCAACTGCAGCGTACTGAGTTAGCAGTGATCTGTACCGGTAACAATAGAGCCTGATGGAGTAAGTGTGAGCGCATCCAACCCTCAATGTGAAAAATAAATCTCACCATGCATACTACTGTGGCGCTAAGTTGAAAAGAGGATATAAACTCCCTCAACGTCATGGCTCATTACCGACATCTAGGCGCCCCGACGACCTTACTTAATTACTTATAATTATTCAACTGTACTATGAATAAATGTGGGCGTGTCTGTAACTGTTTAGCAAGCTAGATCTCACATATCCATTACTTATTGAGGATTCAATCCATACTTTGACTTCTGTGATCAATCCCTACCCTGGCAAAGATGGATCTATCGGGATAAAGCCAAAATAAATGGTTGGGGTGGTGAGCATACTAAGAGGTCAAAAAAACATCGTTCATTACTCTTATTTAAAACTCAGTTGTCTTTATTTTTTCTCTCACCAATATATATATATATATATTTTACTATACTATACTATAAAGAAATAATAATGACTTAAACTTATTATTGCACGTTGTTTTTGTTTTCCACACTCGTCGCTGAGCCAGAGAAGTTGGCTGTTTTGCTTGTCAGCTGAACCAAAATCACAGTTGGTTGTATGGGTTTTACGGCATGTCCAACCTTGTGATTGGCTGTCTATTTTAAGCCGAAGAATGTCTTTGTATTCACTTCTTGATGCCGGTATTATACATATTCTTTCTATTTTAAACCTAATAAGATTGGATTTAACACGGTACTACACATTCTGCGTTAGATGTAAACTCGAGAGTACACGCGATGAAGGGTAATATTCACACTCTCCAGAGTCCAAATATTGCAAACCATAACTGAAAATAATTTGTATACATGTTGCCTCTGAGATGGGTAGGTCAAAATTCTGGAGGGATTTTTCATTTTCTGAGCTTCTACATATAATCCAGTCTAATGTTTCCTTAGAAATGATTAGCCGCGAGGACCACCCAGTACTCACAGATTACAACCGAGACAAACCATGAAAGACCTACATCGTATGGCAACTTTTACGATTAATATATTCTAAGAAAACAAACATCTATGACCATGTGGTTCACTCCATTAAAGCCTTCTATTACTTCGATATCTACACGAGTCCTTCTATGGACTCTCTTTGCGCTCTCTCGCCTACACTAGTAGTGTGTGTGTGTGTGTCAACCAGAGCGGTTTCTATTTGGAGTATACTCAAAAAAACAGTTTAATTGCGATGACATATCTAAATATACAAAAAGTTGCCAAACTGTTTAAGGGAGTACACTCTCCTAACGAAGTCTGACACTGATTGCGCAAGTTCGCAATCAAGACAAGTGCACACGAGTAGAAGAACAGGGTTTGCCTATATGAACACAACGCATAGCACAATAGCTGGAACTGTTTTTATCCAATCATCCTACTGATTTTCGGGTATTTGGTTAACTCATCAGCAGAAGCACTGATGGAATCGCAAGTTCGCTTTACAAACTCTCTACCTTGTCATTCGCCAGTCCTCTACTTAAAAAACGAATTTCATCAAAAAATATAAGAGACCCATCGGAACCACCGAGGGAACAGCATACTTAACCAACGATCGCACTGGACGGTTGAAATGACGCGCTAAAATATCATTGTACCTGACAGCCCGCAGTACTTCCCAAAGGACTACCGCAATTGGACAAAGAAAACTGGAAGATCTTCAAATTGCGGGCATTCGACATGGCAAACAAATACCAGTCGTCCCATGCCTTAAATAGCACTGTTAGTACTAAAATATTAACCGTACCTAAGAGTGTGCTCCTAATAGAGATATATATAACTACAGTCCACAGAGATAATACAAAGGGATAATCATAAGAACACACCCTAAATGCCGCTATTGAAGAACATCATATAGGCTTTTCCGAGAGAAAACATATTTCAAACTACAATACAATTTACCGAAACAAATGCACACAAGGAGCTAAAAAACGCGGCAATCGTGTTGGGGAGATAACTTTCCTAAACTCACATGTTGACACAGATATACGTTCTGTCGAAAATCAGAGAGACAGACGGAAAAGAAACCATGGCCACTGCCACTTAACTTAAAACCCACACTCCCGCTGATTGTATGCCCTTCAATACTCGTTCTGTGTAGTGCACTATGAATAGTAGATCTATATATACACGCTCTCATGCTCATGCTGAGAAACGAATAAAACCAATATAGATTTATACATAGTTAAACATATTTACCTGTTTTATTATACTTTGTTTACATGGCTATCTTTGGCCAGAATATCTGCTGAGATCAATTTGTTGAACTGATTTATTTGAAACTAAAGTCTGAATGGTCAAGTACTGTTCTCTAAAAAGGAAGTCAAACGTGGCGCCAATTCTACGATGGTGCGTTACAATTTGCCCCATTAGTTGGCAAACAGCAGATAAAATAATCACTATCTTTCACTATCCTCCGGTCCCAAAATATATGCGCTTACAATAGTCAACCCGCAAAATAAGATAAAAAAAAATAACGGGATTAATAGGTGACCTTAAATTAACATCAATTGAATTACTAACAAAATCACCATTTAATATTTTTAGGCTCAAAATTTTTAAACTCAAATATTAATTTGGCTAAAGTATTTTTTATGGTCCCTAAATAGTCATACAAGTAAATACACAGAGCGAAATTCCAGTAGTAATACTTTTCTACAGTATGATTCGTTTTCATTACCTCCGAAAAATTTTAAGTTTGTCACAGTAATAATCTGTAACAATTTTCTATTCAATGTTATTTCAAATAAAACATAGTCGATATATTCCATGTTTCTTTACAACCACAGTAATTTTTTTCTTTGTAACATAAAGGAAAAAGCTGAACGTCTATTTTCAAAACTGTATTTGCATTATCGAAAATATTAATTGTCAATACTTTCAAAGCTTTGAAAGATACTGTACAAAAATTTATTTTTTCAAATTTATCCGAGTACTATTAATAAAAACTTCGGTCTGCTTTCATATTCTCAAACAAGCGATCGTCGGAGTTACCTCAAGGATACACGGCATATAAGAAGCTCTGTATCTTTTAAATTGAAGCAGGTGTCGTGCCTGTGAGGGGGGGGGCGGACACTGGACTCAGCTGTCAACAGTTGAATTGAGGCCATTGACAATTATGCTGAAGAAACAGTAATTCCCCCACCAAGAAGTCTGCCCTCGTTCTTTTATGTTAATTACTCACCGGTACGAACCATCAACCAACAGGGTTGACAGGACGCAACCAGGAGCTCATCTCTCACAAAAAACATGGAGCTGTGAGTTCAATCTGTAGCTTGCTGACAGGTAATTCAATTTAACCTCCTGCTGCATTCAATTCCAGAACGTATTGTAGTTGTAAGATAAAAATGAAAATCCTCCTTACCTCTGCTTGAAGAAAAGTGCAATTTTTTTAACCATAGAGGTGATGACCGGAAATGAGGGGCGTTTGGTAGGAAGTGGAGATGGAGTGCATAAAATAAGCCAGAAATTATTTTAGGCAGTTTGGCAGTTGATCTATGTTGGCAAGGCACAGCATATCGCGACCTGATCAAGATAACCAAACTATTCACGATCGAGCAAATGCGACTAAACTCGGCCAGGAAATGATTAACCAATTTAATGGCATTTGGTGCAATGGCTAAAAAAGCTAAAATCTAAGCTGGAAGCCGACTCCAGAAGATCTGATTGACAAGTTTATTTCCACTTTTTCTGACGATGGAGTGTGCTTTGCCAGTCTACATGGTAGAATGAGAGAAGAGTAGCAGCCAGCAGGATGAGCGAAGATGATTGGACGAAGAGGCCCGAGAGAAGGCATCTTACGGAAATGGGCCATTTGAGGCACTATTGAAAAACTTAAACAAGTTTCAAGTAGGAACCGGGGCAGTCGGTCAGAACGTATATGCCAACCAGTATCAAGACGTGGCAGACTAGTCAGGATCATGTGGCACGAGAACTGACCAAACAGTGAATGGCCTTCGTTAACGGGATTTCCCATGATAGTATATCGATGATGTAACAACAAATTAACCGGCGCCCCAGGCATAAATCACACATCAAATCGAGACCTATATACCCAACTGCGGCGGTGAATGACAAAGAACACGAGGTTCAGCAACCCCGGCGACGGTAGGGGAGCGGGTCGAATATTAGAAAAAAAACCAAAACAGAACAAAGTTAATACAATAGGGATACATTCATTCCGCTATTCGGTGATACAGATGTCAGGCAGCCACATACCAACAGTTACGCACCAAGAGCCCCTATAGACACTAAGTGTTGCTACACCTGTGAAAGTTCGGCATATTTGCCAGGATACCTGCACACTTGAACAGGGAAACGCGCAGCGGGAGCGTTATGCACCAGCGCGTCCTCTCGATCCCTCTCCACGACCGAGCCCACACTGCGTGTGGGTATAAGATACGATCATCAGAGGTGCTTAGTGACTGCAAATGAGGGTCTCGGCTCTCATGATACGGCTGTCACTAACTTTCACCTACTATCTACTCCCAGGCTTACTCCGTAGGATGTAGGTCGGGAGGATTAGGACACAATAAGAGCAGTGGACGAAGAGGTGAGAAATTGCAGAGGAACAGATGGACTAAAAAGACGTTACGGTGGAGAAAGGTTGACAACAAAGGCATAATATCTAGAACTCTAACATCATTTGAATGTACATGATATAGACATCATTATTGGGATGGGGTATTTGTAGCCTGGGAGGGTTTGACTGTGAAAAACGGCGAGTTATGGAGAGAGACACTGAATTTTAAAGCGAAGTTATGACGGCAAAAAATGGAATGTAGAATGGCGGTGGACAAGAGATCCTCAACTGTTAGAAAATAAAGTGGAATCAATCAACACCCCTTAAAGGACCGGGAAAAGAGTGGGATTGACAGAGGGAATTCTCATTCCATGGAGATGGATGAAGTGAACATGGTCGTTACCTTGATGGCGCTGCCGTCCAGGAACTAAGGATAAAGTCAGAACAGTATTAGACATTTTCGCGAGCTAAAAAAATATGTCGAGAAGCCTAATATTGGAAGCGAATAATCGATGTGTTGTGATGAAAAAATTGGAGACAGTTTGGCGGGGAACTGCGATCAGTAGACCTCTAAGTATGGCCACACACAATTGAATGTTGCAAATAAGGATTATGGCCAAGACCAGCTAGTGCGCTATAAAGGCAAAATTTCCCTGCCCCGACTCGGTATGGATTTGACTTCATGCTGCACCAAAAATTAATGGCGGAGTTCAAAAACTGTGACTAATTGAAAGGGTGCATAAAGACGAGAGAGCCACCGAATTTCATAATATTGACGCAATTACTCATCAGACCTACAAAGTATCGAACGAAGGAAGTAATCTATCATCTGAAGAACATCTGGACAACCAACAGCACCAGAACCTGGAAGGGGGGGCAGCGTTGTGGCCTTAAATTGTAAGGAAGGAAATAAGGCGACACTGGTATTTGAAGAGGGAAAGACGATCCACAAGAACAGCAGATATGAGTTAGAGCGGGAGTTGTTTATTCGATCAGCGAAAATCTGTTGCAGGGGCACAATCCCATTGCTGGGTGGCTACGACCAGGTATTAGTGATGTTAAAGATAAGGCGAGCTGGGATAAACTGGATGATAGAGTTGACGAAGAAACTGTTCTGTTGATACAAGATATTGGCTGACGTAAAAGTGACAGGACTTGCACAATCCCTAATCACAATTGCGAGCAAGTATCGCATAGGCACAGTGTGGAGGATTTTAACACATTTAATGTGGCTGGGTTAGAGGCGTGTGTATAAAGGAGTTGAATTTGGCTTAATGGGATTAAAAGAGATTCGGCCACAGTTTTAGAGCGGGGTAAACTCAAAATACAGTGAGGAGAGCGGAAAGAATACGGTCGAGCGTGTTGGAGAATACAGCGACAATTGATAGCTGAATTTGAATTAACAAATAAAAGCAGTGTTGTACCTTCGGAGAAAAAACAAGGCGGATCGCTAACACGAGTAAAATAAAAATGCATTTGGTCAAGGAGGGAAACAAGTTTCCAAAATGCTGTCTAAGGATAAACAAATTAGACGAGTTGCATTGGTATGCACCATATGGGAGTAGATAGGACTCTGTATTTAGTGCGAAAAGTCGACCCGCTTATTTAAGGGATGAAGTCCAGAGGGTAAGTTAGGGAATGTACCGAGAGCCAACATCAATTGACCCTGCCCCATCGTACATGATCCTTGCAAAATTGGGATTACAACAAATTAGACAAGGTTAGCTATTGAATATAACCATCATATCGCGGGCGTGCAAATTTGTCGAAGCTGTGGACCAGGGGCAACTAGTGATATGGAGAGAGATGTGGTCCGGAATCAGCGGCCGTTGTTGCAGAAGAACTGGAAAAGTTGTTTTTGAACGAGGTCAGTGGAGGTGAATAATGGACAATGGTACAGTCTTCGCTCAGATATCTTCCAGGCGCTTTTTCGAAAAATTGAAATTCGAGTACTATTAGAGGCCTACAACCAGAGGGCATGAAAATAGTGGAACGAAACCATAGGACTGTGAAAGCAATAGCCGAAAGAGAAGGAAACACGATAGATGCCACATTCTGTACAATATGGCACCCAAGGTCGGTCAGGAGAGGAAACGCTACCCCAACGGTCAATTTTTCCGTACTTAGTGGAGACACCCAAAAATAAACTCCAGATGTTGCGAAGGACCATCCAAGAATACAGACCGGAAATGGGGTTAGTAGGAGTGGAGTTCGAGTCATAAATAAGCCGAATTTTTTGGCAGTCGGCGAGTTGTTATTTGGAAGGCAAGCTATCGCAAGCTGATCAGATAACGGTATTTATAAAATTTTTTTTTTAATTATTGATGTAGATTTTTGTTTTACGGCTACCAACTTGGTGGGTCATTTAATGCCGACAAGGTTGTGAAATAAATTCATTCTTAATGCATAATAACATTATGTTTATCAACTCGTGTTTTTCTATTTAACCCTAGATGGGAATAACAGGTACCAACTCGGGTCAGGTGGACCAGGGCAGCAATGGTGATGGAAGGGGTGCTCCACATCTCCCGAACCTCACACCATCAGATAGAGTTTAACGTCATTCGCAGGATAGGGCAGACCCTCACTCACCGCCTTTAGCACTCATATGATAAAAAGGGATTGGGGGTTGCCATAAGGACAATAGGTTTGTGCAATCATAAGGTGCTCAGTGATAGCGGAGAGGGGCTATAATAGAAATCCCTTGCAAATACCAGCATTTTCGTTATTTTTTATAACCACTATTTTCTTGTTTTAGAAACAGTGCATATCCGTTGTGGATTGGAGTTAGGATTATAAGTTTTCTACGGATGGGGTGCGGGTATTAAAATGTTTAAAGTTATTTTTCTTATAAGAGATGCATAAACCAAAACTTTGAAAGGTTATAATCTAAACAATTATGGTCTTTTTGCTGGGCCCCTATACTTCCACATTAATAGAAAGGCGTTCAAATTCGAATGAAGACTCCAACAATATGAAATACAAACGTATATTTTAAAAATACAACAGCTGCAAACTTAATGGCGTGACGGCCAGACTTATTTCGAAGTCTATGATTGGTTCTGGAGAGACAGGATAAAATGTCTTCATGCAATAAGTGATTCTAAAAGGAGTCAAATTGGGCGCCAATCACGGTAGTGCGTTGATTGGCCCCTTAATGTCAAGGGCATATAATCTATTTTTCCCAATAGATTTTAATGATGAAGTTTCGTTTCAATTTTTTGATGTCATGATTTCTTTAAAAAGTCTTTCAAAATCCACCTAACCTGCCTTAACGCCTCGATGATGATTCCATTTATTTTTATTAGCAACCCTTAACCTATAGAAACTGTCATTCAAATAAACAAAAATGTAACAAATTCGTTGAACAAATAGTCAAGGTTTTGTAATTACTTTCAAGGGCAAAAAAAGTAAAGGTTTAAAAAGACAGCATAGGTGATTGGCAGCAATGAAGGGGCGGGGGTTGAGAATTCACAAAAACTACCACAACTAAACCAATTTACAAAAAAGTTGGTTTTACGGCATATCAACCTCAGTGGGGTTGTTTAATGCCGACTAAGTTTTGAAAATAAATTAGTCGGCATCAAAACAACCCCACTGAGGTTGTATGCCGTAAAACAATTTATAAAGTATCCATTAAGAATAAAGTTTTGAAATAAATTTATTCTTAATGGATACTTTATTTTTATAAACACATTTTATTATTAAACCCATAGATGGGACCCTAACAGTACTACCGCGGGCAAGAATGGACCAGGGATGCTCCACATTCCTCAAACCTTCAGAATTGGAACCTCACCATCAGATAGAGTTTTAACGTCATTCACAGGACATGAAGACTTCAGCAACAGCTTTTAGCACCCATTTTGATAAAAAAGACGTTGGGGTTGCCATAAGGCAATAGGGTTAGGATAATCATGTAGGTGCAGTGCTTGACGTGACCAGCCGGTTGATTCGAGGGGGTCTCTCCAACCGCCCATCTAGCCCTAGTAAGGGTCTATGTGGAGTGTTGCATGTCATGAACTGCTCATCCACCAGGATTCCATACTTAAGCATCACGGTCACACACATGGCCAACAGGCGAGCCCCATTAGGGGTGTCTTACCCTTCTGCAGAGGTCCAGTGGGGTGTTTCCTAAAAACCCAAATCGACAGGGCTACAAAAAAAGTAAATAAAAAACAAAATCTTGTACTTTATGAGTAATCAGATCCGTTAGTTGAAACCTGAGTAGGTAGTTCTTGCACATTTAGATTTTATAAATAAATTTTTGCTCACATATATACAATGTTTCCAGTAAATTTTTGATTATCTCACAAAAAGCTATTCTTACCAATACTCTTTGGGCTAAAAGCATTTTCGGCTAATATATCAAATTATATATACTAAAGAAAAATACTACATTGTACTTGTTTTAAGTACGAATATTTTATATCACCAAAATTCATAATAATATAATATTTGATATTAATATTCATAATCCATCTAATTCTGCCCTTTAATCTGGCAATTTTAAAAAAATAGCGATAATTTTTTCATTGTTATATTCTTAGAACTTATTTTTCTTAATACAGTTCAAGTTGCGCTGATATGATTAATTATGGTAAACAAAAAAATGAAAATTCGTCCCCAAAAAATGTATACTACAAACAAATCATACACTAGTTGATTTTTTTCCTTTAAAAGAAAGTGACGGCCATATTTTTTCAATAAAAAATAAATCAAAGAATCAGTTTCAATAAAGACAATTTTATTGAAAACCAATATTTCAATGTTCATGAGAAAAGGTAGTTTAGTTATCTTCTATAAACTGTGATTTATAGACAACGAAATAATCCAATGAATACACGTCGTTGGGATTAGGATTATTTTGTGGTTGGAGGGGGGACTAAAAATATTCGAAAATTATATATCTTGATAGATGCATAAACCAAACACTCAAAATGTATATAATTTAACACTGATTTAAAGTTGGTAAAGTTGTAAAAAAAAGATATTTTGTGTAAGTAAAACAGGAATTTACAAGATATGTTACTTTATTCGCGTAAAAATGCGTAATAGATAATTCTAAAACAATATAAAAATATCAAGTTATAAACATAAGATTTTGAAGTTCTTTTATATTAGTCGTCATTGATAGAAAATAAGAGCAGATACGAAATGTATATGGTTAATGGTAAATAATATTTTACCTAGTTATGTAATATTTTATAATATATCTTTGATTATAAGAATTGTAATCAATTACAAAAAATGTTAAGAACTATGAATATTTGAATTCAAGTTGGGTTTTTTTAATTACTAATATTAAACTATTTACTGAAATTGAATTAAAATTTCTGTAGATATTCAGTAAAGATCAAAAGTCTAAGAAATTTCTATTCTTAGAAGATTCCTTTGACAAGAGATTTAGCCATTATTGATAAAAGATGTAATATTTTACATATATTATTAATTCGCACTTCCTTGGTATTTTTCATATTTCCTACTTAAAATTATGCATATCAGAAAAAAGATTTTGCTTGTGAATCCAAATATGACGATATATCTTAAGGGACTAATTTGATTGAATTTTTCTCAAAATTTTCTTAACGTAAATTTTTTTTTTCATGTCAACCACCTCCATTTGATTTTACGTTGAACGTAATTTAACCATTTTTACTACAGCAGACCATATATGTAAACTTCTGCTCTAGAAAGAGAAAAGTTTTTCTTTTTTTTTCTACAATAAAAAGATATTTTCTATAAAAATGAGTTCTGATGCAGGTAATGGCTGAGTTTCATAATTAAAATAACCAATACCAGTTTTGCTTATATGACGTTTCACTCGAAATAATTCATTTTTTTCTTTAATAATTTGTCACGTTTTCCTGATGAAAACTTTACTTTTGGGGAGTTTTAAAAATTTTAATATTGCTGATCCAAGGCGATATCTCATTTGTTTTATATTTTTAGGAAGGTGGTCAATAAAAAATCACATGTTTAATAAGTTTTCCAATCAATAAAAAATCACATGTTTAATAAGTTTTCCAAATTTACAATTATAAGTGATAATTTTTATTTAAAACTAACAAACCTAAATAAATAATTTATAAATAAATCTGAGGAAGAATCATTGGTCTAAATTATTTTTGATTTTATTTTATTAATCTTTTTATCATTTGCCTTTTTTTTTTCTTGATATTTTTTGTATGGAAGTTTCCTAGTGTTATTAACCATTAAGTTTCGATAAATAACCGACGGAGTGATAAACATTTATCCATATGCCGTTTCGGAGCCATAATCCTCAAAATGCTATAAAGGTTGTGTTTTTGATCACCATAGTTCTGAAATTGAAAAGTGGTTATAACAGATGATTTTTTTTTCTTAATAAAAATTTGGAATTGCTTTCTAGCAAATATATAAGACTTAAAAGCGCACACACACATATATATATATATATATATATATATATATATATATATATAGACACTTATATCGCAGCAAAATTCTTCCGCAGGAAACTGACTCGTTATAATTCCCAAACCCAACAAAGTACAGAAAAGATGTCAAATTCTTCGGCATTAGTAAGACAGTGGAAAAATAAAATCTTGAATAAAAAAAACTTTAATAGAAAGAAACAATAAATATTTGTATTCGAGAATTTCATAAAAATCTACTAAAATAAAACGATTTACTGAAATTGAATTTAATTTTCTGTAGATATTCAGTAATAAGAAAAAAAGTGTTTTTTTTTTTTTTGTTAAGAAATTTCTATTCCAAGCTTCAGGGAAAATTTCATGGGTTTACACATAATTGAGTTAAAGATTTATTTTACTTATATAAAAGATAATTCGTGACAGATAATTTACGCCACCGACCTCCACCTTAAAAGAACGGAGAGCTTCAGAAGGAATCTTTATTAACTTTGGAGTTTTAAAAAAACAACAAAAAAGCGGAAAAATATCAAATAAAATTGCCTTTGTAAATCTAGTTTTTAATAATTTATATATAACAAAATATTCACTTTTAAACTTATCCTGCATCGCCTGTGAGCGCGCACGCGCGTTCATGGGAAGTAATTTTTCATTGTATGGTGGCTTAGAAAAAATATTTATCCCCCTTCCGTAAACGAAATTTTCGTCTAAAGAAAATAAAGCAGAGTGCCATCCCCTTTTTGTAAAGTGTGTAAAATTCAAAGCATTTTAGTCATTACAGTTTATAAATTAGATACAGGGTCATTTTTCTGCTTAGTTACAGACAATTAGATTAATAAGCATACACAGAAAAAAAAGAAAAAATCAGGCACAAAGAAAAAAAAGGTTTTTAATTTTTTATAAAACTAACGTCCGGAATTTTAAAACAGAAAATGATTTTTAAAAATGTATCTGAGTGGGTCTTTTTCTAGCATTTTTGATCATACTAAGAAATATTATGAAATACATTTGAATAGGAATGATTGTTAATTAAACCTACTTTATATATATATATATATATATATATATATATATATATATATATATATATCTTTTTTTTTATCTTCCTCTCCCCTTTATACAATTGAGTAATAAGGAAATTATATTTTTAAATCAAACCAACCTCTAATAATTCCTATATATTAACTATCATCTGTTATCAAATATGGCGTAATGGCCGATTTTCTTTTTTATGCAAAAACTTTGGCTATTATTTTGCTAACAATAATAACCTTAGTAAATTGATAAATTTTATTTTACGTTTTAAATTGTTTCAATGTTTTCACTTATTACCCAAATCAAATTTGACTTTCTCCAAAGTATGACATTTTAAATTATATGCTCAGAGGAATTAAAAATTAGTGCATTTTTTAATACACGCACACGATGTATTTGTAGTTAGTAAATCACAAAATACTATATTATTTTCTCTCCCAGTTAATACAATGAAAAATATTCGATTTAAGTAATTCCTGCATACGCTCAGTTTATTAAATAAAAAATAAAATTATTTTACTGTTATTTTTTTACCAGAAAGTAATAAATTAAGTTTTTATTTTAATTAATGTAAATTTAGTGGTAGGGATCCGTCACTCTTTAAAGTTCTAGTCTAAAATAAGAATATATTTATAGGATTATTTTTATTTTTTGGTACAAAAATCTGTAAAAATGTTTTTAAATTAAGTAAACTTAAAAATCATTTATTTACATCAAAATCTTCTATCGTCTGTTCGGACATATTAGTTGTAAGCTGAATACTTTTCGTCTTATCAGTAGTTGAAGATTTCTTTTTAAAAAAATATAAGTGCTATTTTCGAGTGGATTTTGTGATTGGGTTTTTAAAGTTTTTCAAGATTACAACTTTGTCTAAATAAAATAACAAGCAATAAAAAAGTAAACTGTACTTACCTTTTTGTCGAAATGTCAGTTCTTGGTCAACTATTCTTTTTTTTTTTTTTTTTTTTTTTTTTGTATATCAGTTGAATACTCAATATTTATTAAACAAATAGTTAAGGTTTTATAAGAATGTATTTTTTCTCTAAAAAAAAAAAAAACATTCACATATCTTGACAAATAAAAATTTTAAAAAATGAATAAACTGTACTATATTAAAAAATATACATAGTAAACTGTACTTACCGTTTGTCCAAAATCAGTAATTTTCGGTCATGGATTTATTTTCTTTCCTGCAACTTCTTGCACTGGTTGTGGTGATTTTTTTTTTTTTTTTTTTTTTTTTTTTGGATTTTGCCAGTGAAAAATCAATCATTTTTTATCACAAAGTTTTACACGAATATAAATGCGAATTTTTTATTTATTTTTTTTTTTTTTTTTAACTTTAAAAAAATTTATTTTGGCCCGTCAAATACTAAATATTTTTAAGCACACGAGCTTTTATACGAATATAAACGCATCTATTAACTTAAAAAAAATACTGACTCCTCGTCAAATGAAAATAAACAACAACAAAAAAGTAAATTGGACTTACCTTTTGTCCAGAACGTCAGTTATTTTCTTCAATTGATTTTTCTTTCCTCCAACTTCTTGTTGTGGTCACTGGCAAACCGGGCTGTGTGACACTGGACTGGATTCTTGTGAGGAGTCCCAACAGCAAATAAGAAAACCGGAACATGGACGGCGTGAAAATTTATAGAACTTATCGTCTGCAAAGTTACAAATTTTTGCGTCAATTTGATTGGATGTTATTAACCAATCAAATTGACAGCCGTAATATATGCACGTAATGACCCCGTTTTCCCCAACTCAACAAAAAAACTAAAACACATTTTGCACAATTATGTTTCTAATATATATATTATATATATATATATATATATATATATATATATATATATATATATATAATATATACCTTTTTCCTACATATTTTCCGAATATATGGTCACAAAATACAATTTTATAAGATCTCCCTGTTAACACAATAAGAAAACATTAGATCTAAGTAATTCATATATATGTTTTTTTCTTGAATAGAAAATAAAACTTAGGTTATATTAAAGTTAATTTATTTTTCTTTTATTTATTTTTTTTTTTTTTTTTTTGTGTTAATTTTTAATGATTTTCAAATTACTTTTAACTCATTAAAATTAGAAGATATACTCTAGCAAGAATATGCACCCTCCGTGCGTAAGTATTTACATTTTAATGTAATGAAATATATTGAATAAACATTTCCTTATAGACTTAAGAAATTAAATAAGAACGCATATAAAAAAGACTTCACTTATTTTAATTATAGTTTAATTGCTTTCTATATAAAAATAGTTTAATTGCTTTCTATATAAAATTATTCATAGGATTGATTTTGATACGTTGGAGAATAAAACAATAATATTACAGATCTATAATATCAAGTAATTATTTATTAAACCCGGTTTAATATGCAAATTAACCACATCATATATTATGTAAACCTTATAAGACACATTGCAGGATATATGACATATTTTAAATGCACTAATAAATAACGTTCTGTTTTGAGGCAAATTTAACTCAGATTTTCATAGAGACATTGTTAATAAATAACATTTATTCAACATATTAATAAATTACACTATAAATTAAATAGTATTTGATAAACTTTTTAAACAAAAGGTTATTGTGTCGTAGGCAGTGACGTAGGCAGTGACGTAGGCAGTGACGTAATTTCGGTTACAGACATACACCGAATCTTCATTATAATAATAAGATTTACCCAACCACTCTGTCACTCACAGGGTACGACTTAGTAGATCATGGAGTTATTTATTTATTTATTTATTAGAATTTAATTGGAGTTTAACCGAAAATATCACACCGGTGACGTCACTCCAATCCATCTTTTCTATGAAAACATTACATTGGTTATATTGCGTAATATGTATTGCACAAAACAACATGATTCTTTTTTAAAAACACAAAAGTTAAGAGCCAGATTTTAATTGTACCGGGAGTTTTATTACATTTTTATCCATAAGACAAGGGAAATAATCGCATTCTAAGGAATCAAGGATGGCCTTCCTTGATTGACTATAGGATTACGCAATAATTTGTTTTACCTCCGAGTTAAGATTTATTTGGGCATCTCGCATGTGTCATAGATAACGAGCTATGCTAGTAGACCATTGTTAATGAATTTGATTCTAAATGAGTGCCCTATATTTCTAGCCTTGTGCCAAACTAGGTTCAGCTTAGTAAATGTCGACTTAAGATTTATTTCATTCAAATTAATCCACTCTTCTGTTGATACACAGTAGGTATGTCCAGGATTGCTAAGGAGAGGTATTCATTTTTTTTTTTTTTTTTCAATTTTTTGAATTTTAAAACAATTACCAAAAATCAGCACTTTATTCATTATTGACTTAATTCTAGAATGAATAGCTCATTTTGTTTTATTTTTAAATTGTAAAACATTTTTTGGTTAAATCGAAGTTAACAGACCTAAATTCCACCATCGTATGTCACCTCGCCGAAAGAAAAAAAATACAAAAATCAGGGAATTAACCGAATTTAATGAAATTTTCAGTGTTGATATATTGACGAATAAAATATATAATGCACCAGTTATTTTATTTTACATTTTTTCAGGTCAGTTAACTTTGAACCACGTAACCAGGCGTAACACAGATTCTCAAAGATACGTGTCTCAAAGTTAACTGACATGAAAAATGTAAACGTTTTTAAATAAAAATAACTGGTGCATTATATCTTTTATTCATTAATATATCAACACTGAAAATTTAATTAAATTTGGTTTATTTCCTGGTTTTGGGTTGTTTTTGTTTTTGTTTTTTGTTTATTTCTTTCGGCGGGGTGACTTACGATGGTGGAATTTAGGTCCGTTACGTTCGATTTAACCAAACATTTTTTTATCAATTCAGATTGTTGCTGGGTTTTGTTTTTGTTTTTGTTTTTTTTTGTGTGTGTGGGGGGGGGGGTCATTTAACGAAGATTTATAGTATTATAAGTTATTTCCCTTTTTACTTCAATAACCCGGATTTTCACTCTTTGGACAGCAAAACTATTTTATTCCGCGTGTCCTTGTTGTGTCGTTATTTTTTCTTACGTTTTTTGGCTACAGTGTAACTTTAGCAGATGAAATCTTGGACAATGTAGTCCTTCGTAGATTTGGTCCCAGACTAAGCTTCTTCTTTTCTTTTTTTTTTCAGAAGAAAAACAAGAAAAGCAAAAAAAATTGAGTTATCTCCCTAAGATTTTTTGGACATGCCTAATACACATCGATTTTCTTTTTAGTTTTAGAAATCGTTTTGAAAGATTATGTATATATATTTACCAAACCCCTCCGCTCGAGCAGGATGTCACACAAGGTCAATTTCTTAAGCGGAGTTTAACAGGTTTGAATTCAGAGTTCTCCTTCTCCTAGACAGGTTACCTAACCAAGGTTAAAGAGCCCAGTCTGTCCTAGTATTTACCCATAACTAGAGGGAGAATCATTGGATGCATACCTTCCCTAAGGGTATTAGCGCTATGTGAAATGCAAACAGCCTCGTCCAGGATTTGAACTCGCGTCGACGAGTCCATTTCCTACGACTCTAACCATTATACTAATGAAGGATTATGTACAGATTCTTCTCTATGCGCTTATTCATTCTTTTTTTTTTTTCTGTCTTCTATCTTTTGTAATCGAAGACTTTAGAGGTTTATACAAGTTTCATACAAATCTATTCAACAGAAAAATCAGCATACATTTATCATCATCATCATCATCATCATCATCATCATCATCATCATCATCATCATCAATGCAGTCTCGGAAGACTATATAATTCTTGTGCCCCTGAAGTTACAGCACATCCTGTGACTGTAAAGTCCAATGTTCGAAAAACAGCCTCGGCCACAGATGTCGCATGTGAAGGCTGTCCCTGAAGATGTTGATGTGCCGGTGCTTTGTTACCGCTGCTTTCTTCTGGACCTCTTGGCTTCATGGTGTTGCGCCAAGGTGACTTCAGACATGAACAGTCCACTATTTATATTTATTATACAATTAACGTAAATAAAGAAAGAAGAATACTTTATCCCCTAGTGATGCTGGGACTCTTCATGGCGGATGGACGTGATGTTATTTTGGGATCTATGTTTATGGCATATTCCCCGGGTAAGCATCCTATCCCATCAAATATATCAGGAAATTCTGTCATGACTTGTTCTGAGATTTCGTTTGAGCGGTCAATCTACCAGGGATAATATCGTTTTGTTCTGGATAATTCTATGTCAAATCATGATCTTGTTATGAAAAAATCAGAAATCATCAATAACTTGGTTGGCTTTAATACTTTTTTGATAGCATTTTTGGATTCCTGGGGCAAATATGGTCTTATAAACCAATTTTTAGGAGTAAAGAAGCTCTAGAACTCATTTTACAAACAAAAATAGGTTAGAAAAAGTCGCCATTTTTGGTGACCCCTTTCAAATTTAGCTAAAAACCGACATAACCCCGCCATTTTTTGGAATTGGAAACTCAAATTTTGGCGATTGGGTAACTTTAACATAATACACACTTGGACAAAATTTCAGAAAAATTTAAGCGGGTGGGTGATATGGCCTGGATGATTTGACATGGAATTACCCTTCTGCAGTTTTTTTTTCTTACCTTTGTTTGATTCCTTCTTGTTAGGATGATCCATTTTCACTACTAGATTATGTGTTACTAAGCCCAGTTTCCTGAATGTTTGTAATCCTATCAGCATTAGTTCAGCTATCTTTACCACGTGGAATGCAGTACTGGTAAATGTGTCTCTGTTTTTCACTCCGAGGAGACACACACCTCGTTATTGTATTGCCGTTCCCCATATGCAAGTAGATATACTGGAGCAGAGGGCGGTCAAAGTTTAGGTACTGGACATTTATGTCGAAGGGGATGGGGGCTTTACAAAAATTGCGATATTGTAAAAACTATCTGGTACCTCTAAAGGAGGCAGCTTCATTCCTGAATTGAGGTAACCAAGCGAGTACATCTTAAATGAAATCCATTAACAAGAAAAAATAACTGTAATTTTATTATTTAACTCTTTATAGTTACTTTTTGAAAATAACAAAATAAATAAAGAGTAAGTAATCAGTTGTTCTATCTGATATACTCCCTTGTTTCAAATCTTTTTAATCTGCATTTCCCATTTAGTTTCATTAGCTTTTTAATTATAAAATTTTATTACATTAAAACTTAATATTTCAATGACATATGCACACATTTAAAAAAATTGAAATAGTTTATCATAAATTATTTTAATTCATTATTTAGATATATTAATTAATTATCTATATTATATCTACTTCTAGATAATAAATGTTATGCTTAAGTAATAGGTACGTTTCATAATATCACAATTAAGGGAACCCCTCTTTTCGGCATACTTCCCCCCCCTCTGACTGGAGTTTCTTTTCGTGGCACTATTCTTAAGTTTTTCGAATATTTCAAGGGGTAAGAGATTCCTTGTGGCTGCTGTGTCAATTTTGGCATTCACTTCGACTTGTTTTATCCTCTTTCCAACTGACAATTTGACTTATGCCTCTTTTGCATTTGGTGGTAAATCGCGTTTAATCGATTTTTTTAAATTTCTTCTAAGTGGAATTATATATTCTCATTTGTGGATTTGTTACCATTGTTCTGCTGTGTTGCTGTTATATGCAGCGACGCTTGTCTTTTCTGTGGTATCTACGCAATGTGCTAGTCACCTTCGTTTTAATTTCTGTTCTTTTCCCTGTCGGTCCAGTCGACTGGATCTTTAAAATACCGACTGCACCTCTACAGAGGGGTAAGACCCCCCGCAAATGAGGCCACCTGTTGGCCTTGGGTGGCGATTCGTGATGCTCAAGGACGGAATCCTGGTGGCTGAGCAGTCGATAACAAGCAACAATCTACTTTGGTCCTTACTTAGGTTAGACGGGCGATCAGAGAGGCTCATCCGATCAATCGACTGGTCACAACAAGAACCTATATGATTGGCCCAACCCTATTGCTTTTATGGCAAGCCCCAACTTTTTAAAATTATATATGAGCTAGAAGGCGGTGGGTGAGGGTCTTAATGTCTTGGTTATGACATTAAACTCTATCTGATGGTGAAGTTCCGATTCTGTAGCTCTGGAGAATGTGGAGTACCCATTCATCCCTATTACTCCCAAGTCCACTCTAACCTAGAGTGGCCATACCTATTAGGGTCCCGTCTGTGGGTTAAATAGGAAAAAATGGGTTTTAAAAATGTGTTTAAAAAAAATTGAATTTCCATCAAGAATGAATAAAACATAAGCGTCTTCGGCATAAAATAACCCAACAAGTGTTGACATGCCGTAAAAAAACAACCAACCATCTTCTTCCCCCACTTGAGAGGCGTGCTCATGCAAAATGACATAGCTTCTTACATTTTGTACACATTTTACCCGTATCTGGTCATTATTCAACCTCATCGTTTGTTCCACGATATTTGCAGTTGCTTGTTTTTATCTCTGTCTGCGTACAATACTCAACAAAGTAATGAACAAGAGTTCCACTATCTCATAGGTATCTTGTATTGATCTTACCTCTAGCACGATCTCAGATCAATTGGTCTGCATGCAAAAACGCACCAAATTCATGTGATTCCTGAAATAAAGTCTTCCCGCTCTTTGGTTTGTTTTATTTTACGGTATATCAACCTCAGTGGGTCATTTAGTGCCGACAAACTTTTTAAATAAATTCATTCTTAATGGATAATCAATTTTGTTAATAAACTCATGTTTTTCTATTTAACCCATAGATGGGACACTAACAGGTACTACCACTCCGGGTCAGAATGGACCAGGGAGCAATGGTGATGGAGTGTTCCACATTCCCCAAGCCTCTAGAGAGAGTTTAACGACATTTCCAGGACACTTCCCGCAGTTGAACACTCAGAAAGCCGAACATGAAAATATCACCAGGCTGTATGTCTACAGGTCACACTCAAATGTAGAATATCGTGCAAGAGATGTCATTAAAATCGCATTTTACGTATAAACAGCATTATATTACGGAAACTCCTGAAGTAGCCTAACACTAACCATAGCGTTTCAAAGGTTTCGGGTGTTTCCGTGAAATGTAAAGAAATGTAATGCTTTTTATATGTAATCTAATGATATTACCTCTTGCGCGCTATTCTGCATTAGTATAAAAATATCCCAGGTTTTGGGTAATTTGTTAAGTGAGTGTGAACAAATAGAATGAATACAAACTGTGTACAACAAACTAACATTGAAATATTAGTCATGACATTTCTGTGATTACTGAGAGATTTTCCATGGGACGCTGAGTACTTTTTTTTTTATTCTAGCTTGTAAATTTGAGAAAAATAGGAATGTTTGTCAAGATGACTAAGTTAGAAAATCTGAAAAAATCTTAATTTAAAAGGAAAATAACTGCTTCGATTGCTTAGGAAAAAAATGCCTTTAAACTAAAATTAATTTAAATTTTATAGTCTCTATTTATGGGCGACTTATAGTGGTGAAATGGTTAGCAAGCAAATCTCACAGTTGCATCATTAGTGAACAGAGAGTTCGATCCCCACTAGAAGCCCCATAATTGTAATCGTGTATCACATCGTACCCGTGACGAACGGATATGGTAAAATAACTACTTATAAATAAAGCATTTATGATCCAAGGGAAACAACTTTGGTACATAAACAGAATTGTTTCCCTTACTGATCAGCAGCTTGAAGAAGAAAGTGGACATCATTTTTGTAATTAGTGGTACCTTGACTTACGAGTTTAATTTGTTCAGCTCGTAACTCAAATCAATTTTCTCATCGAAATAAACTGAAATGCCATTAATCCGTCCCACTACCCCCCAAAGAAAAAACAACTTAATTTTTATTGTAAAGTTTGTTTTTTTAATAAGAAAAATAGCACTGTAACACTTTTGAATAAAAACATAAAATAGAATGTAATGAATTATATGCTGTCATGTTTTAATGTTTATCTTTTTATAAATATTTTTCGCATTTTATGTATAAACAGCAATAGAAACTAGAATGTTTTTAGTGTACTTATTAACATAAGTGTATCTGAAATTCACTTGTACCACAAATTTTAGCCCACAACACAAAGGCAAAAATTGACCAAGTGACAACTCGCAACTCAGAAAACTCATAAGTTGGGGCACTTGCAATTTTCAATGCTTACCATGAACTAAACACGCTATCTTTTATACTTGGTATGAATAATTTTGATATTTTGGACTGTTGTCCTCATCTTTATTGTGTATAAACACAACTATCAGGCCACAGTAACCTAGGGCTCTATTCAGATGGGTTTTTTTTTAAAATTACCTTAAGATAAGTCAACTTCAGGTGATTACCCAAGAATTCAAACATGATTTTGGAGCTAAAATCGTTACGACTCATTCGAGGGTGCTCCAAGCAGCATAAATGCCACAAGACTTATTGAACAGAAATGTGATTAGATATAGCAAAAATAAAATGGAAGAAGTTACTTATTTAAAAAAACAGAAATTTCAAAATGTTGTAAAGAACACTATCACTTACCTAACCACTTTAATCTGACCAGAGACTTGAAATCAGAACACACCAAAAATGCAGTATAATATCTTACGAACCTTCAGTTAAGACCATTCCCTGAATGCTTGAATTTGAGCTTCGAATTCATGTTTAAATTCATGGATTATTGTCTGAAGATGACTTATTTTAAGGTAATTTAATAAAACATCTGAATAGAGACCTATGTTACTGTGGCCTGATAGTTGTGTTTATACACAATAAAGATGAGGACAGCAGTCCAAAATATCAAAATTATTCACTGTATCTTTTATCCAGATGAAACTAGATTTCCATCTGTTCTTTTGTTTCTTTAGCAGTTTACATGCTATAAAATCCAACCAACCAACCAACCAACCATCATTTACTGTTAGATTGATTTTTATGTCAACAACCTGTCTAGGATTATTTTATGATTAGTTGGTTGGATTTTACGGCATGTCAACCCTTATGTTATTTTATGCTAAAAACGTTTAGTTTTATTCATTCTTGATGTGTATACAAATTTTTCAAAAACATTTTTTTCTATTTAATCTATAGATGAGACCCTAACAGGTACTATCACTCCAGGTCAGAGTGGACCTGGGAGTAATGACGATAAAGGAGTACTAAATATTCCCCAGAATTGAAACTTCACCATCAGATAGTTTAATGTCATACCCTGGACATTAAGATCCTCAGCCACCACTTTCTAGCACATATATGATAAAAAGGGTTAAGGCTTGCCATAAGGGCAATAGGGTTCGGACAATTATATAGGTGCTAGGGAGTGACATAACCAACCGATTGATCAGATGGAGCCTCTCCAACCTCAAGTAAAGGCCGAAGTAGTGTTGCATGTCATAGACTACTCAGCCACCAGGATTCCATCCCTAAGCATAACAGGTTGCCACCCACAGCCAACCCCATTGGGTGATTTTACCCTTCTGCAGAGTTGGTCAGTGTATTATTCTGCTCCAGCCGTTGTTGTAAAGCTGTGATTTATATGCTACTCACAAGCTATTGCTAGTGGCTGTTTCTCATTAGATACAGCTTTAATTTGGCTTATTCTGCCAAAAACAAAATTTTTTAAAAATATATATATATCAATCACAAAACCCATACCTATATCTTACAGAAAACATAAAAATAAAAACTAGTTTTATGTTACAAAATAATTGTGAAAAATGATGAAAAGCAGATTAATGAGGAAAATATTTCTTGAATTCCAGTTGTCTAAAACTAGTTGGATAATTGAATTCAGATATCTGGTGTAGTTTTAGAAAAAACAAATTCAAACCCCTTTTTAATAAGATATTCATCACTCATATAACAATATTAGTTTAGCAATTTTACAGTTTACTCTAATAAGAGGAATGTAATTGACTAAAAGCAACATTTCACATCATGTTATTTTTTTAAATAGTCTGCCTTTTTATTAAAAGCGTCATCTTGCAGAACCTACTTTAGGAAACTAGTGTTTTCCATTCCTTTGAGATCGGCCTAGTAGTGAATCTAACTTGTAACAAGGTTTATAAAAAAAAAATTCCCTAAAATGAGGTTTATAATGCTCTCACTACCTACCAGGAGTCAAGAGTCAGAGTGAAATTACACAGATGCAGAAACGGAAAGTTAAAGCAAATGTGAATCCAGCCTGAAAGAGAAAAAACAAAACCAAATATTCTTTGCTTTGCTATTCATAGCAGAGTTTTATGTGGAAATAGTCCTGAAAAGAAAAAAAAAAAAAAAGGTGTTTTAAGGGCTTTATCATTTTGAATCCCCCACACATTTTTTTGTTTTTGTTTCATATCTTAATTTCTTGTTCACATTGTCTGGTATGTCATCCGTGAGATGTGACAGTATGATGTAGTTTACATATAACCATTTGTTGACTTACTATTTCAAACTAAGTCCATAGTTACCTTTTCCGGCTGCTTTTCATACAAGTAGACTATGGAAATGTCTTGTGCAAATTTCTTTTGGATTTCAATGCCAATTTAGTCATCTGAGTGTTTCATAAAATTATCAGACATATATGCAGATATTACTTGAATCACATAATTTTCTTTTAGAATGACTGATATAAGTGGGTGAGAGAGGGAGATTGTGTTACAATTATTCTATAACTAGCAGTGGCTACCCGGCTTCGCCTGGGTAGAGGGGGATTTTTTAAGTTAAGTCCCGCAGATCCATTATTACAGAATCAGGAGTTGAATCCTCATGGGATGCCCCATTTAAATCCCTGAATATAAAAAAGACTTTGCATTGATCCAGCTACTCTGAAGAAATGTTAATGTCTACTCTTTAAAATATTAAATGAAAAAAAAAAAAAATCTATATATAAATCAAATCTCTATTATTTTTGCTCAAAAACCAACCCCTGGTGATATTTAATGTGTATATATATTTACTTTGTCGTTAATTGTTTTATTTTTGAAGTTTCCTCCAGACATACATATACACACAACTGCCCTTTATATATGTATAGATATAGAATAGATAAATAGATATAGATAGATAGATGAAAGAGTCTACCTCAAAAAGCAAAAAAAAAAAAAAAAAAAAAAAGTAATTGATACTCTGGCTCAAATATTGAATTCTAGAAAATATATAAACTAGTTCAGCTAAAGGAGCAGTTTACTTTGGTTGGTTATATGACATGTCAACCCTTGTTGGGTTATTTTATGGTGATGACATTTTGTTTGATTCATTCTTGATGTGTACATTTTCAATTTAACTAATAGATGGTGCCCTAACAGATACTACCTCTCCGAATCAGTGGACCTGGGAGTAATGGTATAGAATTGGAACTTCATCGTTGTACTCAAGACGTTAAGACCCTCAGCCACCGCCTTCTAGTACATATATAAAAAGGGTTAGAGGTTGGCATAAAGGTGATAAGGTTGGGACAATCATATAGGTGCTAGGGCACCTATGGAGGTGCATGGTGTAATGGTTAGAGTTGTAGGAAATGGACTCGTTGACCCAAGTTCAAATCTTGGACAAGGCTGTTTGCACTTCACATAGCGATAATACCCTTGGAAAAGGTATGAATCCATATATTCTTCCTCCAGCTCTGGGTAAATAGTAGGGCAGACTAGGCTCATTAACCTTGGATAGGTAACCAGCCTAGAAGGAAAACTGAATTCCAACTCCGCTTAAGAAATTGACCATGTCACATCCTACTCATGTGGAGGGGTTGGTAAATATATGTGCTAGGGCCAACTGATCAGAGGGGGCTTCTCTAAACACCCATTTGGGCTAAATAAGGGCCAAAATGGAGAGTTGCATGTCACAGACTGCTCAGTCACCAGGGTTCCATCCTTAAGCATCACAGGTTGCCACCCATGGTCCACAGCTGGACCCATTGGGTGGAGTCTTTCCCCTCTGCAGAGGTGCAGTCGATATATTCTAAAGCCCTCACTCAAGTGCCAATTAATAAGTGTAGAATTTATCCTTTCACTACAAAGGGAAAATTACATGAATTGTCTCCATACCAGGATTAAGATTGTTGCACATAAAATCTAATATTGGATATTTTGACAAAAATAAAATCTAAGTCATTGTTTGCATACTACAAAAATTAATTCAGTTCAAGTTTACATTTATCCTGCCAGAAATTAAAACATTTTATTTGTAACAGTTAAGATTTACAATCTATCTATACATATATAAAGGGCAGTTGGTGTGTATATATGTATGCCCAGGGAAACTACAAAAACAAAACAATGAACAACAAATTATATATATATATACACATTCACTATCACCAGATCTTGCTTTTTGAGCAAAAATGAAGATTTGATTTATATTTATGAAGATAATAAAAAATAAAATTTAAATAGTAACCGAATCGTTTTTTTTTGCATTTAATATTTTAAATAGCTGACATTAATTTTTGTTTTCAGAGTGATTGTGCATTTTTTTTTTTGATGTCCCACCAGGCTGGATCAACACAAGGTCTTTTTTTACATAGGAATTTTAGTGGGGCATCTTGCAAGGATCTAACTCACAATTCAGTCATAATGGATCTGCGATACTAACCTCTTGAACCCTTTCTACCCAGGTGATGTTGGGTAGCCGCTTCTAGTTAAATATATAGCACACATGAATTAACTTTAACATCAAACATCTAATAGAAAGTTTTACTTGTAGGTTGCTGACAACCCAACCATGGGAGAGGTAGTATTAGTTTACATGGTACTAGTAGCAGGTAAACTAGCAACCCCATCAAGCACGACTTGACTTCTGTAGGTGTGTGGACATTCAGAATCATTAAAAAAGAGCTGCTAAAGGTCAATTGAGCTCCATCCACATCGATAGTAGTACTTATTACTCACATAAATCCCCAAATAGGGTAGATGGTTGTCTTTAACCTTGGACGGCAATCCATATAGACAAGGAAAAATCTGTTATAAAACCTCTGATACCTAGTGGCTATACCTCATTCCAAGGAAATGTTAGGGGAGTAAACCCTAAAATCAAATCTGGAGATGGAGTCCCTAGGGTTGTGTGATGCTGAATTTCAGCTCTATCCAGCAACTTCTGTGACACTGTTGTTGCCAAAATGCATTGTTTACTCCTCTTTTTTTTTTGTATTTCCTTTGCACCACACCGGCAGTGAAGGGTGGGGGTGAGATGATGCTTTGGTGACGGTTCATTCTCCACATCAATCCACCCAGGCTACGTGGTTCCACTTTTTTTTTTTTTTTTTTGGTACTACACCATCGCAAGGCTTTCATCTTCCTCACTTCTAGAATATCAAAATAAATTTCTTACAAGATGGCTGCTTTTATTGCAATATGATCAGTTGCAATGGTAATTCCTCTAATAAACCAATCATCAAAGGAAATTTGTTTGGAATGTAGAGACAAACATCTTATTATAATGGAGATTTGGTGTCTGTAACCTAAACCAAATCACTGCTTACATCAGGAATTGCCTAAGTTTATTTATGAGTATTTAATTTAGTCAAAATCATTAATACATAGAATAAATCGAAAATCAGAGTTAGATTTGCCTCAAAACATCCAATGTTATTACTGCGTTTAAAATCCTGCAATGCGTTATATATCATTAAGAAATTAAGATTTACATAATATACGGTGTGGTTCATTTGTATACTGGTTTTAACAAAATGTGGTCTCATAAATACTTGGTGTTATTGATACTCCAATTTGTTATTCAATCCTATGAATGGTTTAATATAGAAAACTATTAAAATATAATTAATATAAGTGTAATCTTTTCATGTTATTTAATTTTGTTACTTTTTTGAATTTAATATATTTGATATTAAAATTTTAATACGTATGCCTGGAGGGCACATAGTTTTGCTAGTTCTTATGTCATTACAATTTACCAAATGTTTTTTTTTTCTTCTTCTTTTAAACACAACCACAAGTATGGGGCACCTACTGAGAACCTAATAGCAAGGTAATTTTAACCATCAGAACTTTATGCTTCCTTTCAACTTTATTAGAAATCAGTTTATCAGTGAGGAAAAATAAAACTTTCAAGTGCAAATTGGCTAATGTAATAATATTCAGTAAAACTAAAGTTTAGATTTTTTTAAATGTTTCCTTCCGGTGTTCTATATAAATGTGCAAGAAAGATGGAGAAATTAATTGGAGTAGTCTAAACCAATAAATCGGTAGTTTTGATTTTTTGTCATCCCAGCCTCCTGCCCTAATTTACACTATTTTAGTGTGCTAGTGCCAGGCGAATTTAGGGCCCAACTAAGAAACTTTCCAAGTTGTATTTTTTTCCCTCAAATCAATATTCTACAAAACTCAAATCTATTTTCAGACCATACAATTTGAAGTTTGTAAATTCAATCAGAATTTTTTTTAAAGAGGTGGTGCTGTAAAATATCTACATTGATTTGCCAATAAAAAGTTGGGTCAGAAATTTACCTGATTAGAGCAGGGGGCCCAGGATGACTAAAGATCAAAATTACCAATAAATCAACCATTTACAAGTTGATCACTTTTCAAAAAAGAGACATGTAGCATTGGAGAACTTTATGTAAATGCTTCTTGGACACACAAATTGTCAAAATATTACTCACCTATATTATCCTAGATTATTTTAATAAATTTTAAACAAGATGTTATAGATACTCCTGATCATGAGTAGGAACCACTGCACTTCAATTATTCTTTTGCAGGTAATCAAATAAATTCTTGATTAGGTTACATTTTGGGAATTCTATACCTTATTTCTTGTAATTCTGGTCATTTAAATTTTTCTAATACCAATATAATAATAGGTGATCAGGAAATGAAACCTTTGCAATTGCTGATAAAATGAATACAAGACATTTTTACAAATATCTTCATGGATGAAAAACCTTCCATTAGTTACTTTTTCAGGATTTATGCAAGCAGCATTTTTACATAAAACTGCTCACACTACAATTAGTAAACTTAGTATAAGATTTCAATCCATTTACCAGTTGATAAATCTTAAAATGCTAAATAGCCAAATGGTAATAATTGTATAGGAAAATGAACATAGGAAACTTGTGATCCGCTCTGTTAATAAAACTTTAATTTCCTTGAAAGGTTTAAATTTGCTTGACTTGTTTTGAAAGCAGCAGTTTAGAACCAACAATATTCAATCTTAAAAGTTTGTAGAACCAGAAATAAAACTATACTCATGTTTACACATATATTCAACAAACAAAATATACTGGGATAAGAGCTCTGCTATATCAGGTAGTGTTCAGTAGGATGTTTTGTAATAAGTTTAAGTTTTGATAACTTGAAATATAATATTTAATTGCCACCATTGCAGTAGCATCAGTAAATTATCCAAAAGTGCTTAATATATTAAAAACCTACACCAATAATGATATTAGTAATAGTAGAAGAAAGAGTTAAGTGTCTACCATGGTTTCAATCCAAATGATTTCATCAGGATCTTACCCTATACATAACTAAGTATACTTAGTTAAACTAAGGAATGACAGTTAAGTACAGGATAGGGTCCTGATGAAATCATATGGATTCAAACCATGAGAGCTTTTACTCTATTACTAATATTGTGGTTATGCATGTATGTATATAAAATATTCATTATTTTACGACTTTTTTTTAAAACACATCCAGCTGTAACCAAATTTTATTTAATAATCATTCCTACTAAACACCACCTTACTAGAAGAGCTCCATTAAAAGAAATTTTAATAGCCAAGTATTCTATTGAGATAGGGATAATCCTTTATTTAAAAAGCAAACTTAGGCAAGAGCAGACCCTGATTTTGTACATTGAATTTATGATTAATTTGACATGCTGTGAAAGTTCATCATTTACCTGACTTGTAGGTTTATTTGAAAAGAAAAAAAAAAAAAAGAAAAGAAAGTTAAATAACTTGAATAAAAGCATCAAAAAGCTGAGAAATGTGGTAAGCTTTATGAGATTTTTTCTTCTTCTAATGAAATAGACACTGCTTATGACATTAAAGGGAATTATTAAGTAAACTATTCAAAAAGATTTAAATAAGACAATTTTAAGAGTTGCCTTTTTGAATAAAAGGGTCGCCCATGCCTGTCAATTGTGAGCATTTTATTTTACTGAGTACAGTTAGTGAATTCAAAATTTTTGTAATCAAAAGAAAAATCTCAAAGAACCTTCCCTAACTCATTAGGATTGGCTAATTCTTATGTAGAGAACAAATCAGCTGTCAACTCTGACAAGATTTTTAATTGTGTCAGATGTCAAGATTTATTATATACAAAACATATATACACTCACACAATAGCTGCAACAGGTAAGCTGGAACACAACAAAATAGGTAGGGAGAAAATTTCAGACAAAAATGACACCATTCAATCAACTGTACTGTGTACTTTCAAGTCACCAATGTTAAAACCAAAAAGTCATTGCTCTCTTTCTTCCATGATAAATCCTTAGATCAAATCAAATGTTACACCCCAGCATGAACCAACATGTTCAACTACATACAAAAACCACAATAAAAAAAAAAAAAATTAAAAAAGAAAAAAAAATTATCAGATGAATGACAAAAAGCTGTTACTTTGTTAGATTAACTTTCAGACATCACTTGACAGAGTTTTTTTTTTTTTTTTTTCTTTTTTCTCCAAGTTTACAGAATTTCAGTTGGCAATCATAAGTAAATTTGCTTTCATTTAGATTCAAAAACTTTGCAGTAAAGAAAAATTAAGATTATTAGTGTTGATTAAAAAAACTTTTTTTAAAGATTATTTCAGTTGGTGTAATATTTCAGATAGTATATAGAAAAAGCAGTTGAGGGAGGGAAAATAAGTCTGTTAGAAAATATAAATGAGTACAAACTCGAGAAAATTATTTGGGCAAAATAAATTTATTGACTCAAAAGAAACTATTATGAAGTTAATGAAGCCATCTATCTACACATACAAGGTCTTAAGAGCTATGCTACAATACAAACACCAGTGTCGAAAGAAGTCAACCTGCTTCAGTTTAATAAAAATGTCCATTCACAGCAGGAAGAGGGAAGGGGAAAATAAAAAATAAAGGAAAAAAATAATAATATGCAAAGTAAGAAATGATATGAACCGAAATGGCAGGCAATGACATGAGTCAGAAAAACTTAAGAATCTCTCATTAAATGGCACAGCAGATGGAAATCTCATTAACATACACTGATATGAAAATGGCATAGTACATGTATTAAGTCATGGTCATGAACCGCTTTCTGCCCTTCATCTTTTAGACTGGATAACCATCTGTAAAGCCACCGCGCAGTGAACCGGGCACAAAAGCCAATTGAAGAAATATTACGGCCATATGCATAGCTCATGTGTTGCATGCACAGTTGGGACTTAGGCTTTTATTAGGTTCTTTCAGGGTTTTTTTTTTTTTTTTTTTTTTTTTTTTTTGCTGTTTGTTTTTGTAGGGGAAAGGGGGTAATTAGCATTTTATAAGTTTTTTGATTTTTAAATTTTTAAATTTTTTTTTATTTTAATATCTTTTTTTTTTTTTTTTTTATAGATTGACAGGAAGTTACTTCAACATTATTCATTATTAGTACTAGTTCAGTAGAATAGCCTGTTGATTATCTTACTGGCTCATTAATACAGAAATCTTCAAAGAAAAATATTTTCCAGAGAAAAATATTCTGTTTGGTTTATGTCAATTAGCTCCCAAACAAGTATAACAATTGCTTGCTTGCTTTAAAAAGAAAAGTCAAAAAAAAAAAAAAAAAGGAAAAAAAAAAGAAAAAGAAAAAAAATTATTTTTTTGTTTTTTTAGAAAGAGGCACAGCATGTCATTGCAATGATCAGGTGCCAATTAAGCAGATAAACCAACCAGAAAGTTCTTTAACAAAAACAGATTAAAAGCAATATCTTTGTGCCAACGACTTTGCATGGCAGAGATGAACAACGCGCCATTCTGAAAACCTATGACAGGAAGAAAGCAACAATGGATGATGTTTTCACCAGTAGGCAAATTTGACACGAACACAAATGAATTCAGGACAGCACTCCAGGGCAACAGTTCTTCAAACCATGACCATTAACTGCTGGGAGCCGCACACTCTTCATTGTCATTTTCATCATCATCATCATCATGGACAGACAGCTTGTTTTTACGGACTTCTTCAATACGCTTTTCCTAAAAAGGGCAAGACAAGGGAAAGAAAAGAAAAAAAATAGAGGGGAAAAAATCAGTTAAGATTCTAAAACATGTTATAGTTACATCAACTTAACAAGTGGGTAGATTAAATGTACCTTAATGTACCTTCCCATCTTTAAGATATTGAAGGGGGAAAAAAAAAAAAAAATCTTTTCTTCAGTAAGACAGTGAAAAATGTTTCAATAGTTGAACATGCCAAATTTAATTATACATCAATTATTTTAATTAAATGGACCACTGAACTGATTAAAGTTTAGAATAAAAATAAATAAAAAATAAAATTTCTAATTGATAAAAAAATTTTAAAAAAAGGAAAAATACCATAATACGATTTTGAAAAAAATGAATTTTTTTGTGTAAAGCATACCAGTTAAATGAGAATTTGTTTTTAGACCAGACATGCAGATTTAAGTTATTAAAAATACAATGTTAAAATCATGTTAATGGTGTTAAATTTTCTTTAAATGTATCAAAATGATTAAAGTATTAGTCATAATATTGTTAGCATATAAAATGTGCTTTAAAAAACCATTAATACAAGGTTTAGAGAAAGTTTCTTCCAATTAATTTGGATGTGGAAGTACACTTTATATGCTTACATATATTCAAGTTAGTAAGCTTTTAAAAAAGAAAAGAAATTAAATCAAAATCTTTAATGTTGGGGTTGGGAAAATGATCACAACTGAAAAGTTAAACTAGCATTTAACATTCCAATAATGTAAAGGTTTAGAATTAGTGTTAAGCTGATGGTTAAACCCAATTCAAAACTTTTACAAGTGTAAAATGAAATAAGGAATTTAAAAAGGTGGTGGTGGTGGTGTTGCAATCATCAAATGAAAGGTTCTTAAGTTGACTGAGATTATTATTCAATGGTGTAATAAGCAAATAATGAACCATCCAAACCTAGGCAATAAAATAATTTCAGCATGAATTGGAGGGGAAGAAGGGGGAGAAAAAAAAAAAAAAAAAAAAAAAAAAAAGCATCCACATTTCAGGAGGGAAAAAGTGAAATGAATACAATGTCTAGAAATACATATGTGTAAATATGTTAAAGTACTAAAATGTTATAGCAAAAATATCAAACACTGGAGGGGGAGAGGGGCAGGGAAGGTTAATTGGGAAATAAAAATGAAAGATGAAGGGGTGAAAAAAAAAAAAATGTTTAGCTAACAGTGAGATGGTTTAGTAAATAAATACAATAAAGAGTAAAAGGATCAAACATCCTCGCCATGCTTTCTTACATGTTCCAGAAGACGATCTTGAATAGCTTTAATCACTCCCTCTCTGTTCTTGACAGCTGTTTCCATTTTCTGTAATACTTTCTCACCAATCTTCTCCCCTGAAGCTTTGTACATAGTCTCACAAGCATTGTTTACCTCTTTTATATGTTTATCCTGTTGAGAACAGAGCCCAGATCAACTAGTTATAACAAACAGCCAACCAAACACAGCAAACTAAGTCGGGGTTTTAATAAGCCATTTGCAGTACATTAATATTTAATTTAACAATAGACTTTCTTTTTTTATTTTGCACGTGTAGCCATTTCACAATAGCTATTCATGTATTTCATCAGTATATTAATTTATTAAACAAAAGTAAAGCATATTTAACAAAAATATTTGAACACACATTTAGATATAGCCAAGAAAATATACACATTATTTAATTCAGAGTTTAAAATTTAAGCATTTTAAAAGCAAATGGCTTATTTTCCACTAACTTTATACGTGAAAAATGAAGCAAAAGATAGCATGCATAGATATGACAAGTTCATGTTCAAAAACTTCCAATTCAAATATTAAAATAATCCAAACAATTTTATTTGATAATGAATTACAACTCTAAAAATATACATTATTATATACAGATTTAACTATTAAAATAATCACTTACTGTTAGAAGGCAAGAAATGAGATCAATTTAATAATACTCACAAAAAATCTTCATTGAATAAAGGACTGAAAAGTTTGTAGATTTTTAAACAGTACAAAGAAATTACACAAGAGAATAAAGACACTTATTAAGAGGCTGCTCATGTAGGAGGATTAACCATGCTTTGATAATAAGGCAGGCACTATGAGAAATGAAGAATTATCAGGATTAAGCAGACAGGCTGCAAGTGTATGGATGGCTAAAAGTGACAAAGGCAAGCAATATATAAGAAGCAAAATGTGTGTGCTGAGACCAACGAGAGAAAGTAATCTATAGCACTGTGGATTTGGCAGATTAAAGCCTCCACTTTATATCAAGTCCAACTGATAAGTGTTGGATACCATAGTTTTATAATAATGCCCCTTTACAAACAAGAAATAAAATGGAAAGAGGCAATATAAGATTAAAAACAAGACTCATTGATGTACAGAGATTGCTATTGTCAAGGCTGGTTCTGCATTCATACAAGAGATCAATGAGTACACATACATCTTTCATAAAAATTGAACCCAAAACAAGTGTATTTATATACTATCTAAAAGTATAGATAAAAAGTGCACTTGTAAGACTTGTATACAACCAAATATTAATGCAATCTCTGTAGAATTTAAGTGATAGGATTCTTTGGTCTATAGACTTTCAACTTAAATTTGCATAAATCAGGCAAGTTAAGACCAAAATAAACTCAAGGGAAAAAAAAAAAAAAAAAAAAAAAAGAAGAAAGAAAAGGTTTTTCCAACCCAACATGAGCAAGAGACAGGGATAATGGGAGAGAGAGCTTTTAGGACAGTCACAAATCACTGAGAATTGCTTAAGAATGTGAACATGAACCAAGGAAGGAAGTTTTGCCAGAACTCTCAAGGCTTCCAGAAAATGAATTGCTCCCCTTAGAAACAGTTTTTATTTATTTATTTTTAAATAATCAAGATTTTAAAACAAATCTTTAACTTGCCCAAACACATTTGCTGGTTTAATTCATTTTTTTTCTCAACTTAAGCTTACAGCAAAATTCTGAGTGGGACCAGCAATTATTTTATAAATACGGATATTGTAATCTATGCATTTATATATTATTTTGGCCTTTAAGAACATTTTTAAACAATGTTCAAATGATTATGAAAATAATGAACTGATAATTTGCAAATAAAAAAATAGCATTTAGAAAAATAAACATTATAAATTCATAAATTTAAAAGCTTCGTTGTAATAATGAATGAAGTAGTTAAAAAAAAAAGATTATAGCCATAAATAGATAGCACCCAGCCCCCCCCCCTTTAAAGTGGTGGGAAATCAATCCCTCAGCTGAGGTTCTGGCTTTGGAGGCATGCCAGTGCAATAATCAATGACAATAGCAGATGCAAAGTGATCAGATTTTTTTTAATGAGAAACTTTAAAATAAATAGCAAAGTAGTGCTACTAGTAACACTAGAAAAAATCTAATTGCTCTAAGTGAGAGACACAACTGATTAATTTGGATTTATTTTGAAAAAGAGATGTTCAATTTATATTTATGGAATTTTCACTTTGCATACTGCAAAAAACAATACAATACTAAAATAAATTCAGAGATGAAAGCAACATTGTAATAAAAGGAATATATATATAATTAGTTTAACACATTTAAATGATATGTTAATCAGGAAATTTGTCAGACATTTCCTTATTTATAATCTGATAAAGCATCTTTCATCTCTGAAACAAAATTATTTTACATAGGAAAACAATCAGTAAACATAAATTTAGTGGGCTTTCATTGTTTATGGTTTTTGTCAGAGTAGAATTGCAAAAAATAGATTAAATTTTCTTAATTAAATTTTAATCAATTTTTACTGACTAACAAGCTAATACTGAAGTTAATAAAAAGTTTACAGGGAAGCCAATTTTCAGTTACAGCTGTACAACAAGAGAATCTATCCTCTTTTCACTAATGCTAGACTGAGAAGGTGTAGTGCCACACCTACCGCCAGCTCCCCACTTTACTGCACAGATTACCCAATCTGTGCTACAAACCCAGAACCTTGCAATTCCTAGACAGGTGCTCTGAGCTTAACTAACTTTGCACTGGACTAAGTGATCCTTGGTTGTTGTTTTGTTTATTATATATTTATTTATTAATTTACCCATGTTATCAAAATGACAGCTTTATTAATTTGAAAAGTACAAACAATTTAAACTAAATGTTTTATTTACATTGAACAGTATGTCAGTTATCCAGAAGAAAAAAATCATGAAGATCCCCCGCCCCCATTAATCTTTGATTCAATTCTGAAAGTGCATAAGCTTTTTTTCAATGTATTAGCAACCTGAATAATGAGAAATTCCATTATGCTAACACAAAACTTATTTGCTTCAAATAAATTCTAGTGTTACAAAGGCATTTCTTATAACGCTGATTATGACACAAGGTTGTCTGACCAACTAATATAAATTATATGATGGGTGACAGAAATGCCTTCGAGTACATTTTACAACAAAAAATGTAAGTTGAAATTACACTAAATGGAAATGTTTTGGTAGTTATATAGGAAACATGGCAGAAATTATATCTTCTTACTTTTAATCAGGAAAGTTTTCATTTTTTTTTTAATTATAAATCATATGCATTTGTTTCAAGACACTAGAAATCAACAGACTGTTACTAGTTACATTTTAACATTTTTTTCAAATAACCTTGAAATATATAAATTTTTATGTTCAGAAATTTCTCTTTATTATTTGCGTTATATAGGATAAGCACATTTTTTTTAGAATGTCATTTATAGGACAAATACAAAGAAAAAGAAAATGCTTCAAGCTTTAAAACTTTCTTTGACCTTAATACTATGATAAACAGATTGTTTTCCATGCAAAATAAATTGAAAAAAAAAAAAAAAAAAAAAAAAAAAAAGGGGATTTTAAAGCAACTAAAAAGAGAAAAAAATTGAAAAAAAAAAAAAAAAAAAAAAAAAAATTGAAAAAAATTGAAAAAAAAACAAAACAACTAAAGGGCTAAAGGGAAGAAAAAATATAAACAAACAAAAAAGTTAACACATGGCTAGACTAGTGAGACTCACGTGCTCCCTGAGACGATCAAGCAAAGATTGCATCTGGGCTTTCCTGTTCTGATCATACTTCTCAAACTTTTGATTTATCTTTTCTTCCAGGTCTTTGGACACGGACTCACTATTCTTGCATACTTCAGCTACCTTCTTACGCTAAACATAAAAGTATTCACATGTATTCTACTGGCTTTCAAATGGGAGGATGCTTGGGTTCAACACAAGGATGGAAAAAGTGTGTATATGACAAAAAATAAAATATTGGACATGAAATAAATTGTTTAGATATGGTATGAGATACCATATTAAAAGATATACAAATCAAAATAGAAAATAAATAATGAACAGAATATCAATTTGATGAGTACATAGTGGGTGCACAATCTATGGAGGAGGATAAAAATGTGTTTTGTATATAAATAAGTACATGAACATTTGACAAAAATAAGTAAATAAAACTTATTAAACAGGATCATAAAAGTAAAATTTTGTTAAACACAAACTGACCTGATATTTTTAAAAAAAAAAAAAAAATCAAATATTAAATCATTAATGGTTTCAAATACTTAAATGGTGACATGTTATGTGCACCATTTCAGTACTAATAATTAAAATTAATTTACTAACACTATTATTCAGCCACAAAAATTTTAAGTAACCATATTTTTACCAATTTATATAAGATTCTTAAAACAAGAGATTCAAATTACAAGATTAAATAGGTTACACATTCATTCCAAGTGCAAATAATGTATTGATGTTAAATTCAAATGATACAACTTTTTTTATTTATTTTTTCAAGTGCGGCCTGTCTAATCATAAGTGTAATAATCAGTAATTTTAAACAGTATATTGCTTACAAATCTGATTAATTTATACTTTCATGTGTTTTATTTTATAAGATTTTAAAAAGTATTAAATTTTCCCCCCAAATAGACATGGTAGGCCTATTTTAAAGAATATATATCATATAATCTCAAAAGTTAACACAAGATATTAGTAGATTTATCAGGAATGTAACTCTTATAATGTGCCATGTTTTAAACAGTACTAACCTGAAATTCTTATGCACCAGTATGAGAATATATATTTAGATACACAAGATTTTTTTTAAAACAAAAGATACAAAATTTCTCACAATTTGAAGAGTAACCAAAATACCAAGTCCATAGACAAATATTATCAATTCTCCCACATACATGATTAGAAAGGAACTAAAGCTGTAAAAGTAATTACATGGTAATAGCCAATACAGTAAGATTTTTAAGGTACTGCAACAGTTGAAAGACATGATAAAGAATTTATTCATTCATCAACAATCCACCTATTCTTAAATCCAGGAACTAATAAATAGCTTTAAATGCTTATTTCTACATATCCACCAATAAAATTGATTAATAGTGGATTCTGTTTAATCAGAAATTATCTTTCATAATCTAGATAAAATTATGGTTCAAGGATGAGCCAAAATTCATTTTTAGCATCAAAAGATGTCATATCAAGTCATCCAGTTAAATTATTTTTGCAACAAGTCTTGAAAAATATAGAAAATTTAACTGCAAATTAGTCATTTATGGAGTTCAAAATCTTACTACCTAAAATAATTTAAAAAGATTAAATAAAGATTATGTATATTTTAAATAGAATCATTCTTGTTTAGAATTTAATGAAACTGGACAAAAGACCAAGCAGAAAATTATAGCTTTCTTTTTACAAAAAGCTCTAAATGATGATTTTTATTTTACTGCAAGTCAACTAATCTAATAAATGTTATCACAAAGACAGTTCTATAGATATCAATGTTTACAGCATACATAAACTGGTCTTCTTACTTGTCTAAGAAATAATTCAATGAAAATTATAACTGGTTTAAAATCTTGCCGTGCAGTAGTTTTCCTTGTCAATTAAATCCAGTAGTGATGAACTAGGTTGGTCTAAGTAAAAGCCTTTCTCATCCAGGTCATCACAGGGCCATCAGCAAATTACTTACATGTTCTCGAAGACGTTCTTGTAATGCCTTAATTTGAGCTTGTCTGTTTTCCTTATTTAATTCCAAACTCCTACGTAGTTTTTCTTGTGTTGATTTGGAAAAGGTAGTATTTTCTTCCTGGGC
This sequence comes from Doryteuthis pealeii, assembly GCA_023376005.1. Lineage (NCBI taxonomy): Eukaryota > Metazoa > Mollusca > Cephalopoda > Myopsida > Loliginidae > Doryteuthis > Doryteuthis pealeii. The sequence continues at coordinate 8,024,750 of CM042142.1, read as the reverse complement.
TTTTTGCAGGACTTGTTGCGCTCGCTCTCTTTCTTTCTGAAGTTGTTCCAGTTTCTGAGTTTCTAATGACTGTTGAAGAAAAAAAAAAGAAGCAAGTTATAGTATTAAATCCAAGTACAATATATTACATATCTACTATCAGCTTTCTTTAGAAGAAAAAGTGAAAAAATGTTAACAGCATTCAAAAATTCTTAGACCAATCATCATAAATTAAATCAGGGAACAAAGATGAAAAGAGGGAGGGCCAAAAAGAAATATTTCCCCCTAAAATGTGCAATATCCAGAAAAATTATGAACCTCAATTTTTCCTTGACAAATGGGAAAAAAAAAACTAATTCAAGATACATAGAAAATAACCTTTAAGAAACTTGATTATTGCATTCAAAGCAGAAATAAAGATAAATCTCCAAAATAATCGATTCTAACTTGGAAAAAAAAAAAACTGCATTATGAAAAATTATGTAAATATAAGTAGCAATTTAACATTTGCTAAAATATTAACACAATTTATTAAAAATACTTAGAAAAAAGGTCAAATAAGATTTTAAGTTTTGGGAACCTAAACAGATTTATACAAATATTAATTTAAAATGTCTAATATCAATGATCTTAAGAATAAAGATTCAACTAAAAGTATTTCGCCCAAATATTTCAAGTCTTATACATTATTTATAAAAATGTTTCAACTTTAAATTTAAGAAACTTTATTTGAATTACTTAATTTCAAGCATATGAGGAAAAATAAATAAATATTATAAATGAAAATTATAATTTTAAAAGCATTTTTAGTTGTACAAAAATCAAGTGCTGAAACTATTTAGTTCATGGATCTTATTTGTTAATAAGAAAATTAAAAAAAACTTTCTATTTTCCAAATTAAATAACAATATTTGATAATGCAGTCATTAAATACTTTTCAAGCAGTAATTCACAAACTGGTCTGCTGACCTATCAAATGGAATATATGATTTGAAGACATGATGGCTTCATCTTTTTTACTCTTAACCATATCAATAAAAAATATATAAAATAAAAATAAATATAAAAAATTGAAGGGTCCAGATATTTTTTGAGAACATTAAGGGATCCATAGGACAAAATTCAAGAACCAGTTCTAAAACTAATAACTTCATTAGAAAATCATTTGAAAATAATAAGCATTGTATTGTACAAGTTACATATACAGATCAAAACTATAAATTCATCTATTTGTAATATAAATTTTTATCGAGATCTGGTATAAAGCTACCAATGTTGTCTTAAGCAAATTGATCTGGAACATTAATTCTCCGACTATGGGTAATGAGAACCATGTCAGAGGGTCCATTAAGTAAAAATAAACATTTGAAAATCATTAAGTAAAAGAAATAATTTCAATAAAATCAACTTTTTCTATATATTATAGAATTATAATAAATCATGCTTAAATTAAAGATCCATTCAATGTTGAAGGAAGACTAGCAAATTTAAATGCAGTGGAGCATGGAAAGTTTGACTTCACTCGATTCCATTTAATATTTAAATACTTAATTTCAAAATTCTGGCATACTATAAACAATATCAAGTTACCAGAAGTAATTCTCTTCTTTCCAACAAAGCACAATCTTCTGCATAGTCTTAATCCCGAGATAGACATGAGAATCCAGCTGTTTATTATTAAACCAGACTTCAAAGATTTGTAAAAAATAATTCAAACAGTATTATTCATTCCCCTTTTTAGAATGGGGTCATTTACTCAGTTTTTTGTTTAGTATGACAGAAGTCAACAAGTTTGAGGCACCCTGTAAGAATCCAAATCATAAGTAATGGTCTGCTAGACCAAATTGCTAACCATTACACCACAGGTGCCCCTAAAACAATTAAGTCTCGCATATATTTGGCACAAGGTTACAAGTATGAGGCACCTAGAGAGGATCAAACTCACTACTCAGTAATTGGTATGAGAGACTAGCTTCCTTACCACAAGATACTATATAAAAAAAAAAAAAAAAAAAAAAAAAAAAAAATTTTTTTTTTTTAAACATGGCTTTATTTTTTCTCTATTCACATTAATATGTTAATAACTTTAGTGATCCACATAATTTTTGAAAGCTAAGGGTCAATAGGGAGGGGGGAGTAAAGAACCACTATTCTACAGCAGATACATAAATAAAAATAAAATTTCTTTTATTATGATATCAATGTTGAGACAACACATTGGGTGGGGTGGTGGGTTCATTTTTATCATGTAGCAACAATTCTTGTCTAAGATTAATTTTTGCATCAAGAAGGGAATTAATTGCTGCATGAAGATCTGACACCAGCGAGAGAGAAAAAAAATAAAAAATATGATTAAACCTTTTCTTCCTACGGCATATATTCTTTAACAAAAATTTGCCAACATTTAAATTTTTTTTTAATAAATACCTTAAGCTAAATAACATCCAAAATTTTTCACGAAAAACAAACCAATTTCCAATCACATGAAGAAAATGCAATAACTTTCAAGTCACAGTTCAGTTTTAAATGGAATGCACAATTTTACCACGGATATCAGCAATTTACATAAAACTTGACACTTGTGTAAATTACACATGACAAATAAAAGTCTATGCATAATACCATATAAAAAAAAAAAAAGATTCTAAGCAATATGATATAAAGTGCCAAGATATTCTGAAATAATGATCAAATAATTCTATATTGCTATATACTTAGATTCTTAAATATGCACTAAAAAGCAAGGAATCAATTTAAGTACCATAAAATTTAAGGGAGATAACTCTTGTCACCACTTGAAAAATAAACATCACAGAACATATCCAGTAATTTTTACTAGATAAAGAAATTTGCTTTTAAGTAACCGATTTAGATATTTACAACTTTTTCTATTAGCAATAGATGCACTTAAGTTCTACTTTACACTAAAATCAACAATCTACAAACGAAGATAAATTTTAAAAAGATGGGGATGGAGATACAACAATGACTTCAAAAACTAAAATTTGTTTACACAACAAATTTTAAGCTGCTCATTTTAAAGTGCATATTACTTTTTCAACAATGGAATAAAAGTGAATAAAATTCAAGCGTTAAAAGTAACTGGATGATTTAAGGATTTTAGGTACAACAGGGGAGATAAATATATTCTCACAATCTGCAAAAAGCAATATATTTTACTAATCTGCAGTTCAGTGGAATAAGTTTTAAAGTATAAACATTCAGATGAACAATATCATCAAAAACCCAACCAAATTACATAAATACCAAATCCTGGATAAGTATCATCCATACTTGAACAGTTGATTCCGATAAATAATTCATGCCTTTAAGTCCGATGCAGGAGTCAATAAATAGAGAAAAAATCCATCAATGTAGTCCAGTTTTTGTGGTAGTTGCAGGTCAGGTAAGTATCACCAGTAAATTGCAAAGTGAATAGTCCAAAATCCAAGGAAGTGTAATATGCCAAGCAAGGTAATCCATATTTGATGGCAATAATAAAGCTGCTAAATTTGGAAATCCTCAAAATGTTCCACGAGTTCCTCCTACGTCTGGCTGGCTAGATTACGTCCAAAAGTTGTGTGCATGTCAAATTTGATTCATTCAATTTTTTTTAAATTTTTTTTACTGGTTTAGATTATTGGTAAATACAAAGAAACCAACAACTAAGCATTTTAAAATGAGAAGAGTCAAACAAAATGCATTGTTTTATTAAGTACATCATATTGCAACGGCAAAGTATAGGCTGGATCAGAAAAGATTTTTTTTTTTTTTAAATATTTTTTTCAAATTTCACTTCATGCAACCACCAATTGTAAATGTCAAAGTTTTGGAGGGCTTTGATCCAGGTTTAAAATTTCCAAGGTAGATAATTGTCATATTCTCCAATGAAGGTCAATGCCAATAATGAAAACAGGCATGAAGAATAAACTTTCATATAAAAAATCATCCTTTTATAAAAAAAAATTGAAAGGTAAAAAAAGAAAAAAAAACATTAAAAAAAAAAAAAAATTTCCCTTTGAAGGTACAGATATTTTTTCTATTATGTAAATTCAAAGAAAAAAAGCTAGTCACCATCTTACCTCAATTTATAAAACTTAAATCGATTTCTTTGATTATAACTATAATAAAATATTTGTATTGAAATACATGTTCAAGATATAACAAAATATTACCTCTCTCCTTTCTTGGGCTTTCTTTAACTTGTTAGCAATAGCTTCTTGAGTAAGAGCACGATTCTCCTTAGGAGGAGAGCCTGGTCTTGGAGTTGCATCTGATGATGCTGGCTTCAAGATAACATCATAGGCCACACCACCAGTGCTTTCCTTGGCTTTTTCTGAAAAGGATTCATAGAATTCAATTGAGACAACACTTTATTATTTCAACGAATTTACATTGTTTCAGATAACTTAAAACTAATATACTAAAATTTATTTTAGAATATCCTACAAATGTTTTTAAAAAAATTGGCTTTTAATACAAAAACTTTTAAATGTTTTAATTTTATCTAAATGCAATTTTCAATTTAAACTTCTTACAAAAATCCCTGTACAGCGATTATCAGGATTATCTAGAGAATTATGTAAAACTTTAATTCAAGTAAAGATTTCCAAAATGATAAAACACAAAACAGTAAATATCAAATGAAAATACTAATTAGACTATAACCAAAATATATATATAGATTATAGCAAATATTTAATTAATTTACAGATGAATTAAAACAGTAAACATTTTAAATTCACTTGAATGCAGCTAAAAGCTTAACATTGATTTATTGTTTTATGAGAAAATTTTTTAAATTATTATCTGAATTAAAAGTTTAATTTTAGATACATTTAGTAATTGGCTCTATTCAATCTACAAGTCTCAGTTTGATGATTCATTAATCTCTTTAAACATGAACAGGAAGGATTACTTGCTAATTCACCTACATCCATGTTAACTTGGATGACTCATTGCCATCAATATATATATATATAGCCAGACTTTATTTATTTCAGCCAAAGACTTATCTGATTACAGTAGATCTAATATACACATCATACATGCCATGCAAGTGGCCTAATAATTATTTAAAAAATACCTCGAGCAGGCCAATAGCCTTGGGAAAATAAACTTCAAGAGTAAGTTAGTTTTCCTCCAACTATCTATGTAACATAATGGACAAATTATAAATATTTATTATTATTATTGTACAAATGAGTTTCATTTGCCTATATCTTTTTATAAATTTTTAATCAAAGAGCCAAGGCATTATGCCATTACTAAATGTACACAGAATTGTCAAACTCTTTAAAATAATAAAATTATCTCCAGAATTGTCAAACTCTTTAAAATAATAAAATTATCTCCAGAATTTTCAAACTCTTTAAAATAATAAAATTATCTCCAGAATTTTCAATTGCGCACAAGAGCAAGAAAAAGTACAAAAATACTACAAACAAAAATATAGTGCTAAACAAGAGGAAAAATAGCATTTGACAAAGATAGTGTCACAGAATTTGGATATTCACAGATCAATTTTGCATGGAAAATTGACCTATATCATGCAGTACCATTAGGAACAGTAGAAGGGGAAATTTGCAAGGAAAAAAAATTTTAAAAGCTCAAAATATAGTTAGCAAAATTCTTAAAGTACACTTCAATTTTTAGAATTGTCTAATTTATTTGCATCTTGTGATAAGTGTAAGGTTTATAAAGCACATTAATCTAAGAAAAACTCATTGCACTTAACACTGATGTTTTAAAAGCTAAAATAACCAGTAAAGTGCATTTTAATCTTATTTTGTTTTAAATTATCCTGGAAAGAAAGGAAGAAAAAAAAATCTGTTATTTTGATTTAGTCAAATATTTTTTTTTAAATTAATATTTACAATATCAGTCCTATAACTTTTCAATAAAATTAAACTAATCAGGTCAAAACTTTCAATAAAATGTTCTGAAGAATTAAGAAAAATATAGAAATTTTACTTAATGACAAAAATAAACCATAAAAATTTCTCATTAATTTTGTGGAAGCAGGTTCAACTTAACAGCAAAATTAACTAAGTTAAAACATTCCTATTGACATTCTCACAAACCCAAGTTGAATGAGATTTTAGCTATACCAATATTACTAGTTTACACTATCCATACAGGAAAAAAAATACGACAAAAGATAATACTGAAAAATAAACTGCAGTTTTATTTGTCTAGAACAGACCCGACAGAAAAAAAATATAGCTTATTACAAAAAATTAAAAAGCTCTCTACAAAGTTTATATTTTGAAATTACAAAGTTGATTGTGCTGTTTTTAGCTTTTAAAAACTATGTGCAAAACACGGAAGGAAAAAAAAACATCAACTGAAAAGGGAAAAACAAAAATTAAACTAAACAGCTGAAAAACAACAACAAAAAAAATATAAATAAATTAAAAAATAAATAAGCAAACCCCCCAGCACTTGGTGACAATAGGCAAAAATGGTTTGAGAAAACTGAATATTTAGGCTAGGAGAGGACTGCTACAGATGGTGTCAATAAAACTATTGACATTTCATCAGCTGGGACATGCAGAAGACAAGATTTTAAATGCAAATTATGCCATTTGGACAACAGACATGCAATGGTTTTCGTGGACACAGGAACAAAAAAAAAAAGAAAAAAAAAATTATAATTTTTTTTTTTTTTTTTTGAAAATCACAAAATGGACAGTAGTGGTTTTGGTGCCAACTTCACAACAGAGACAAAAAAACATGGCAACTAAAAAAAGGAGGAGACCAAGGCGAGAAGCTGTCATCTTAACTCTACCTCTCCATATTATAATGGCATCAAACGTCTGTGGATCTGGATGTACTTGATGTTGAATTTTTTTGTGATTTTCCCATATACAGAAACCACTTATCCATTTGCAGACTGAAGGAAAAAACACAATTCAAATTTGACAGGTTAAAAGTTAGGAGAGTTTTGTAGCTTTTATGAAAGTGGTCAGGAATTTCTGTAAGAAAACTGAAAGCCAATGAGTGGAAAGAAATTTCCACTTCTAAAGCAAGACTACACAAGCTGGACTCCGATCAGAGTAACAAAGTCTGCTGTTGCGTGATAAATCCTAAACGAGAATCATGAGTTACATACAGAAGTTCATCTGAAAATGGTGAATAAAAAATAATTCGGTTTAAATTGAGTAACTACAGAACAGGAGCTGAAAAGGCTGGTCATCATCAAATTGCAGCCATTTCCTTAAAGAAAAACACCTAAAAATAAAACCATTCAGCTCAAGCTGAATAGAGAAAAATAAAAAACATCACCTTAAGTTTAATACAAAGAAAATACTGCATATATTTACTTGGTTTTTACAAATTTTAAAGCATCAATTTTATAATTAAATTCTAAAATTCAAAGCAAAGAAAAAGTCTAATGAAAATTAATATTTTAAAAACAGTTATTTCTTAAGTTTTAAAATAATTTGTAATATCTAATTTTTATGATGTTCAGTTCAAATATAGTGAAAAAATGAGAAACTGATTTATGAATTATGACAATGGAGACTAATCAACTACACATTTTAAGATGACAGGTCAGAGATTTACAAATAAAATTCACTATATGAAAACAAAGGGGACAGTAACAGCAACAAAATTCAATTTGATCACAAATAAAGAGGCAATATACACTCAGAATAACAGATTTAATTAAAAATGGATATATAGTCAAAAAGAGAACTAAACAGACGAAAAAATAAGAAAAATGAAAAACCAAAAACTGAAAGAATTTCGATGGTGAAATTAATATAAATCATGCAAGCAAACATTTAGCTTTTAAGTTGCCCAACTAATAGAAACCATGAAAAAAATTTTTTTTTAAATTGCTTATTAAGACCTAAATTCAAAATTTCCTCAAAGATTCAAGTGTTACAACTAGTAACACTAAGGAAAAAGAAAAGGATTTACCAGATTTGAAAAAGAAAAGCTATTTACTCCCAATAAATCCACTTCAAAATTTTAATTAAAAATAAATAAAACCTCAACAATATCAAAGCTATTTACTGGATTTTAATAATCCTAGGCCAATAAAATTAGTCATACAATTGACATTTTACTAACCCCAGTGACTCTTGAACAGAGAGAAAGGAAAATTAGAGAAAGGAAAATTAAGGAAAAAAAAAAAACCTTTTAGAATTTAAGTAAATACACTGTAATCTAAGCAGAAAGAATATACTCTTGCAGAAGAGAAGCAAGCAACTTAAAAAAAAAAAAAAAGGGAAACACATTACAGGGTTAGAAAAGAAAATCCACCAAGCGATAAGATTTAAAATACTTAATTGTTATAAAAAAATCAGTTAAAAGTCATTATATTTGCTGAATAGGAGGGGGGGGAGATTTTCTAACCCTGTAAATGAAAACATACAAAGCCAAGCTAGACTGATACAAAAGCTGGTTAGATGAAATCACTCAAGAGCAAGCAAAAATGAGTAGAGAAAACAATTGCTTGAGAAGGCAATCAGTTGTCCCATCAACTGCCCCACCACCCTTTTCCTGACAACATCCAGTTATATGTAGATGCAAAATAAACAAAAATAAAATGAGTATTTAAAACCCAAATCCACTTTCTTAAAGTTTTCAATTACAGAATTTTCATAAAAATAGAGGGGAACTTTAAATATCAAGTTTTGCATGTAAGAGCATTTTAAATTTTTCAAAAATAAAAAAAGTTTAAAAAATAAAAAAACAAAAAAATTAAGATTATGAGTAGCCAACTGACCTTGTACATTTTTCACACACACACACACACACACACACACACACACACACACACACACACACACAGAGAAAGTTATCTGAATTTGGTTTTCATATTTTACATAGATTTATATATATTTTCAATACTTGACATTAAATTTTTTGAGGGGATAGCCATTTACAGATATACAGATACTGGTAGACATTTATCCACTGCATTAAGCTCAGATGAAATTTCAATTTTAGAATTAAGCACTAATAAAAAGCATCAAACGTAATAGAAGAATGGGATTATTTGTCACCATAAAACAAATGAAATAAGAGTAAGAAAATTTACAGACTAGGAAATAGAAACATCACTTAAGACACATGGAAATCACATGGTCAAATCCTTAATTTGACTAAATGACTAATTTACTATACAAGATCAATTCAACATTCTTTTTTAAATATATTAAGTAAAACTAATAAGAGGACCACGATGAAAAGTCAAAATTTTTTCACAAATAAAAAGGTCTGCTCCAAAAATATTTAAGCTTGGTTACGATGTAGCAAATTCCCAAACAGCTTCATTTTGTGAAAACAAAAAGTATCAAAAAAACAAAAATAAAACAATGATCATATTAAAGGTGAATGAATGAAAAAAAAAAAAAATTAATCCTTGAGGTCAATGTTAATTCTAACAGTAATGATTTAGTTAATTTTTAACATTTTTAAATACAAATTTAACCAGTTTAACTAAGAATTTTCAGTAAACATTAAATACAGAAGTTTGAAAATTATAAATCGATAATCAAATTATACTAATTCTATAAGCTTTTCATTGTATAATGAAATTTTAATGCTTTTTTAAATAAGTTTATCTTTAATCTAAAGAGGCAGTTAAAAATGAGAAATTAGGCTTAAATGATACATGAATATTTTATGTCAATGTTCTTTGATAAAGATATTAAATATGAGTATATTTAAGAAGAAAAATACATTTACACAATACAAAAGATAAAATAGAGTAAAATTGCTGATGATCATAGTAGATGAGAACCAATTCTTTTAGAGGAATCGGATAGAAGAGGCTGAATTTCAATACATTTATCACGTCAGAATTCTTTGTTTTTTAATTCTTAAATACAATGAAAAGAATTTGAAACCCCTTTTTACCACATTTGTATTCCTTGTTTAAAAAGTAAAAACCAGTGATTTATTAGGTTTTCATTTCAACATTTTTAAATCTTGAGAAGAATAAAAGATTATTCAGTAAATATATAGAAAAGATCAAATATAAAAACGTGGAAAATAAGATGGAAAAAAAAAAAAAATGGTTAAAATGATGAAAAAAGAGATGAGGAAAACTACTCACCTGCAGACATGATACTGGTTCAAAAGGGAGGCAGTCACCCTGAAGGCACTAATGACTCTACCACACCTAGTCTTTCTTCTGTCCAGCTGAAATAGAAAACGGCAGCACTAACTCAACAACGGTAGATAATGGTCCAATGCTTAAACATTCCAATGTAACAATGTATATATCCGATAAGGGGAGTTGAGTTTTCAATGACAACTGGTGATCAGTGGTGTTGGCAAGTGAACTTTATGGCCGCTGAGTCGCACACGCGCGTTGGGATAGCGACGACTACATGAACACTGGCCCCTCTGCTGCTGAGTAATGTGCGGCAATTGGCAAGCTTTCCTAAAGTCTGACGTAATGACGACTGTATTGATTAACAGCAGCAGCGACGGCAGCAACAGTGACTGCAGCAGCAGTAGTAGCAATGTCAGGCTATCCTGCCTCATAAGTATCTAGAGATGCAGCTTCATTATATATATAACCAGCTCAGATGAGCAGAGCATCTCTTTCCAAGATGCATGGGGAGAAAAATCAATCCTGCAGAATGTCAATCCATCGCAGAGAACTAGATTACTTTCAAATAATCATTTAATGTTATTACTCCAGAGATAATTGAATACAGCATTTCTCTAATGATAAGGATATCATTGCACTTAATGTAAAATTGTCTATATAAAGTAACTGTAAACAATTCTAAAAATTAAGCTTTTATAGTAAAAAAGAACCCTCAAATTGAATGCATTAATTTTGTAGCTAAATATTATTTCTAATGAAAGAAAAAAACAACAAACACCCGAGTCCAAGACAATGATGGAATTGCTACAAGCACAAATGAATGGTATAACAGATGTGAATATCACTGTTAAGCAGAACATTTTTTAACCAGCTTGTGCATGGCTTCAGAACTGAGCTCAAGTTCATAACTTTCTCATTTTCCTGGGTTTTTTTTACAATTCGGATGAGCAAATATGCATTCATAAATTATATCATGAAAACTACAATGGTCATAATTTTCTGAATACTAAGAAAAAAAGAAGAAAAAAAGTTACAGATGCAACCAATTGTTGCATGACAATTTTAAGATCGTAAAAGAAAAAAAAATCATCTCAGAAAGTGTAAGCTTTATAGCTATTTTTCCCCACTTTATTCAAAAAGCTTGAGTACCGATTGAATCATTTAACTAATTAATTTTTTTAAATTTATACGCAACTTAAGATAATTTGAAACAAGCAAACTTCAATTAGTAAAGACAAACCAAAATTTTCATATTTGAAATCAATTTTTACAATGACATTTTGATCCATATTAATGTCACAACTCAATTTTCAAAAGCAGTTTTAATTTTAAAAGCTATATATTATGATAATGACTTATTTATCCAGTTCAAAATACAAATTTAAAGCGAAAAAAATTAAACGGTTTATCATAATTTAACAATGACATAATAATTACATTAACATTATATTTGGATTTAGAATAAATTTTCTGTAGTATTTTATTTTCTCGTATTAAAAATTCTAAGGTTTTTGGATAAGATTAATTATATGCATTGGTGCAAGTATTCTTTAAAGTGAGAAGTTCTAACAAATTTCAATCACATAACTATACAAATAACATTAACCGCAAACAAATTTCAATCACATAACTATACAAATAACATTAACCGCAAACACTTCCTGATTGAAGAAAAAAAAATGAATCAGTTATCTTAGAACATTAAAGAACCTTCAATGCTTCATTAATTCAACTTTATAACTGCCAAGATAATATCATGCTGACAGAAAAAGTGAAATTTCAAATCATCTTATCAAATATTCAACTAAAAAAAATCAGACAAGATAATTTTTTTTTTACAAGTTAGAGGGCTCTATCACTTTTATTTCAAGGAAATATCAATTCACACCGTTAAATGAAAACCTAAAATTCTGACTCAAATTTCAATATCGTAAGATTGGAAAAATGAACAATTTTCTTTAGAGCTACAAAGTTATTCCACCTAAAAACATTTTACACAAATTTAATATTAAAATAACTCATTCTTTCGCAAGTAATTATAAGCTATACTACTACTACTACTAAATACCATCAGGTCAATATTAAGATGAAAAGATGGGAGATTTCTGTAGATTTTAAGTCGCGATGTAAAATGATGAAAAAGATAAAATTGCTTTCATTCATTTCATATTTGTAAATGAATTAAAGAAAATAACCAATATATCCGGATCATTAGTATTAAAAAACATCTAGACAAAACTGCTAAGTGATTATGAATTTATAATTATGCGTTTTTTTATGTTGAAGATCATTAAAGATGTAGCAAAAGTGATTTTAAAATGCAATTCTGAATCTTCTGATGAGAAAATTAAATTTCTTAATAAAGTTGAACTAACAAATTATGAATAGAATAAGTTATAAAATTACTGCGTAGTTTAGGTACAATTTCAACAAATTTTATCTCATTTGAAAGGGTCTTGTTTCTTTAAAATAAGGGTACAGAACAAGCAATCAAGTTGCTCTTCAAAATAGACTTTCATTATCGTTATAATATAACAGACATCTTAATTCATTTGGCTCCAGACTAGGTTATTGATCCACATAAAAAAAAAAAAAGAAAAAAAGGCATCTTCAACCACGACTGACGACTGTTGCATACTAGTTGTCATGCTACAATCAATAAAGTTTAGTAGCTGATTTCCTTTCTCCTCTAATGAACACAAGAAAAAAAAGATAAGTAACCAACAAAAAAAAACTTTTTTAAACCTTTTATAAAGATTGTATTAGAATATAACAATTCGGTATTCATGGTGATAATTAATAATTTTGAATTACATTTAATTTCTTAAAAACGGTCAGAGAAAGTAGTCTGCCGGTTTCTAAGAGCATAGAAACCGGCATCATGTAACATCCAGAAACTACAATTGTGTTGTAGTGCTACTATCTACCATCTTCATTGCAGTAATGGTCACTTTTAATAATACATATAAATAATAAAAATTATAAGTAAGTATAAGAAATAACACAAAATAAATATTCCAATATATAGTTGCAATAGAAAGAGTTTTTTGGGTTTTTTTTTTTAATATTAAATAAAGAGACGGAAGGGTTAAAAATGTTCATGCATCTTTCTTGAGCCGAATTTATGACAAATCGTCAGCTGGCAAGAACACGATAATGAATTTAAATACAAAATAAGCACTAAATTTTACTTTCAACAGGTTTACTTTTATCTTTTTAAATTATACCAACTAAGTTATCAGTTCCAAAAATATTCGACGAATAAAAGATTTTAAAACATTAAATACCTTGCAGAAAATAAATCAAAAGACTAAAGGGTTATTTTGTTGTTTTTTTAAAAGCAGTGGTCAGATGAGTAAGTGATAAAGAAAGCTAATGATGAATATTTAAGAAGAAATTGAAATACTAATTAAGTAATTGACATTAAATAAAATTCTAGAGAAAAATAATTTACTTGATATATACCGGACATTAATAACTAAATGAAAGAATTATGACGATGATCAAAGCCAAGAGTGGCAGTAGATCAGAGAATAGAAATAAAAGTAATGGATTGGGGGAGGGCAGTTGGCACATTGCAGCAGGCTGGCCGGCAACATTATGTGACCGGCATTACCTATTCTTCAACCATACAATAGCTCAAACATTTTTTAACATATAAAAAGAGACAAACCTAAAATTTCCTTTTGCATTGACTTAAAAACACGATTTATTATTCACATAACTTATTAGGTATGTGTGCAATTTGCCAGCGTTTTTTTTTTTTTGTGTGTACTTATGTAGCTTTTAGTTTTCAAGGAGCTGGGCTGGGCTGGGGGGGGGCTGGCTGGGATTTTAATGCATACTTAATACAATTCTAAGAGAAAAAAGATTATACTCTTAAAAATTATTACCAGCAAGTTTTATATCGTTTCGTAGAAAGAAAAAAAAACGATAATTGTTTTATATTTTTTTCCAGTTCTTAAGGATACCCGTGGCGAAAGTAATTAACCGAAAACTTTGCCATAGTAAAGTTAGGGGGGGGGGAAGCAGCCCTCACATCGTTTTTTCCCCTTGCATTCAAAATAGGGACAAGATTTATACGATGAATTGTTTTATTTTAGAAGCATGCAAAATTCAAGAACAAGGTTTATGTACTGTTTAATATTTTTATACTAAAGACGTATTTACTAGTGATCTGAAAATGATAAAAGCTATATAACTAAAATGAGTGCTATTTTTACTTGCGATAAAGTTGAACGTTTACACAAGTTTATACGACTATAAAGATTAACTATTTGTTCTAAAAGAATAAAGGATCAAATTTCAGTTAAGTTTTTTTTTCTATGTGCGAAAAAAGAAACAAAATACATCAACTAAATTTACATAGTTACATTTTTATAGATAAGAATAGGATAAACGAGACAAATGAGATATCACTGAATCAAGAAAATAAAGATCTCTATAGAGAAGTTATTGATATCTCAAGTCTAGCTCAATACGTCGCAGGACTAAATTAAAAAAAAAAAAAAAAAAACAGGAACAAGATTATGTTCCACTGATCTACCAAAGAAAGGTGGTGAAATGATTGCCTATAAAATCGGCATTTTAAATATTGACAGTTTCTAGACTTGAACACTAATCACTGTCACCAGTGTTAGGCTCGAGCAGACAACTTATTCAAGAAAATTAGTCTAGCAAATTAAAGTTTTGCATTAGAAATATAACAGCAAAGTTTAAAATAAAAAAATTAAAAAAACATTTGTAGCTTAAAAATATATTAGTACCAAACAAACAATATGATAAAATAAATCTAAAATTTAGAATGAAAAGAATAATTATGTAAAAAGTACAGACCAGTCATTATTAGATGGTCACAAATTGAATAAATCGAGATCATTAGAAACTTGAAAATAAATTATTTTTTATAGAGTTGGAATGATTAAGTTTTGAATGAAATATCATAGGGAAGAAAAAGTAAATGTCGCTAAGAGAAAAGAAAATCAGCGTTGAAAGATAAAACGCGAAAAAAAAAATTAATTAAAAATGACGAGAATCAAAAAAGAAATTTTAATTAAAGAAAAAATGATCATGAACATACCGAGAAAATTGAAATTATTTTAATCCTATTTATTTATTTAAATAAAAAAAATAAAAATTAAAAAAATTAAAAAGAGAGGGGAACTTATTGCAAAGTGAATAATGGGGATATTTTTGGTTTAGTTTTGGAAAAATGGGGGAATGAGAAAAGGGTTCATGCAAGAAATCAGGGGGAACATTTAAGAGGGAGAAAAATATCATTTCAAGTTATGCAAATGCACATTACATATTTAACGTAAGATTTTTTTTCATTAGATGCTTGATGCGCCACTAAATAAAATATTTCAAAAGTTTAATAGGGTTTTTTTTTTTTGTTTTTTTTACAAATCCTTTTCTTACAAAAAAAAAAAAGGGTAGAGACAACAAAATGTCAATTAGAAAAGTAAAAAAATGGTAATGCTATCAATATTTGACAAGATGTTTTAGGGGGTTTAATCAAACTCAAGATTAATGTTTTTCTTTTTCTTTTTTCAAATCATTTTAAAAGTGCGAGCAATATAATATACGCAGTGTCATATCATATCAACCCCACTTTTTTTTCATCCATGAAATCAACAATTTTGACAAGAAAGAAAAAAAACGCGGCAAACCATAAAGATCTATAAATTAATAAACATGCATAATTAAGAAACAATTATAAATTATAATTTGGTTTAGAGACGTCATTGTACAATATTAACATGTTTTTTTTTAAATTAAAAAGCTGAAGGGGAAAAATCGAATAGAGAAGAGAGCGCACGACGCGCCAAGCCAAAACCCAGAAGGAAGCCCAAGTTAATTCAATTCAGGAGATAACCCTTTAAAATAGAGATAAAATCCATGGAAATTGACCAAAATCAAGACCACGAATTAAAACCAAATTTCCAAGGAAATAATGACCTTCAAAAAATAAAAATAGGGGCAAAAGTAAAACGGGTTATAAGAGACAAAAATGATCTGAAATAACAAACCTCCACAATACCTGTCACAGGTTGTAGCAACGCAGCTAGCTAAACGCGCTTGGCTTGCATATAAGAGCTGACGTCAGTGCTTGTTGCTGATTGGTCAACATAGAACATAGTCAAGCTCTGATTGGCTAATTCTATACGAGAACTAAATTCAAAATGCCGGCTGCGAAATTATGATGATGATGATGATGCTGGTATTGATACTGATAACGATGATAAATGACGCTGCCGACTACTGCAGCAAGACCATGGCATGGAGTCGGCGGCTCTTTTAATGATGATAATGATAATAAACGTAGTAAAAGCAACCAACAATTAAGGTGAAGGGTCGGTATTGTTTAAACAAGAAGGAGATCTATGTTGCGCAACATCAGGGTGGCTTGTTGCCCGACTTCTTTTTTTCTTTTTTTTTCCATTGCAGCGAATTTTCACGGTCAAGTGACTACTACTTTTTTATCATTTTCTTTTTAAGAAATGGTTTGAAAGAACAAATCCGATTATATCAAGTATCAATTCTACTATTCACTAGTTGTCGGTGTTAATTTTCTTTTTCAAGTTAGAAAAAAATAGGTATGAAATTTTTCACCAGATTTGAACTAACTTGTTAGTTAATTTTACTTATTGTCCGTTAAAACCATCATTGAAATCTAAAAACCTAGAAATACTTGACTAAAAAAAAAAAAAAAGGTTGAATGAATTCGTCAGAAGTATTTTTCTTTCTACATCTATTTCGTGCCCATCTAAATTTGCATAGGTATCGACATCTTGTAAAAACTTTGCAGATCCATGACTGACCGTTTTGAATAAAATAAGATGAAGATGAAATCCAAATTTCATCTATAATGATCGAGTTATCAGATAATTAAGAAGCAACGTATTTATTTAGTTGGATTGAAAAGATAGTTTTAGTCAGCGGTCCATTGAAGTGATTTTAATTTAATATGTTACTCAGCAAATGCTTTCTTTTTCATAGACGTCAAAAACAACAATGCATCAGCCAGTTCTTTTTATTTTAATTCGTTAATATTTATTGTACTGAATAATTTGGAATCTGACAAATTGCAACATGGTTGTTAAATTGGAATATATATCATAAAAGACAAAAATCTTTTAATTCGCTAATTAATCCTGAATGAATTATGCTGAGCATAAAAAAGGATGCAACAAATATGCTCAAGTTATTTACTAAGCTTAGCTTAGCAGTGGCACAAGGCTAGTAGTATGGAGCACCTAGTGAAAATTGAACTCGCTGACAATGGTCTGCTAATCTATCATCATAATAACCATTACACCACGTGAGGTACCTACAAATTCGCATAAGTCTACCCTAAAATCAGAATATTTTATTTATTTTTGTCCAGAAAAACAATCCATTTTATTTCATCCAGAATCCTTGATTCTAAATTGAATATTTTAACTTTTCTGTTGTTTAGAATTATCTACTACTTCATGCACACTTAAACGCTAATTAATGACTATAAATTTTATTTTTTCACTCGTCAAAACCATTTAATTTTGGTAAAGTACTTCGCATAAAAAAAAACAAAAAAAAACTTCAGTTGTCACAGAGGTGCTGCTACGCATCGTAAAAACAAGACATATCAAACAATATAATTCATAAGAACGAAAAATGGCTCTAGGGATGTCACCGGCTTGTTAACACAACCACTTATGACACCTGGGTTAAAATACAAACTGATGCTGTTTAAAATAAGGAATGAAATAAAAAAAATTAAAGATATTTTGTTTTTTAGCGTTAGGTTTTCTTACTATGTAGTGATGACTGCTGTCAAAATATTTTATTTCTATTTTAGTTCTTTAGTTTCTGCAATATGATAAATTCCAAATATCGATTTTCTTTTTCATTATAATTATTATGAGCCGACTTGGTTCGCGATACCATTTCAGACCATTTCCAAAAATAAAACTTTTCCAGATCTGTTTGGAAAAAAAACAAACCAAAGAGCAATCAATATCATTTTGAATAAGTCCAAATACATTTATTACGTCGTCTTCCCTGGAAATTAAGTTATTTTACGTTACGTTAGCATTTAGTAATAATAATCAACAATAATAAAAAGAACCCCAAATACAACAAAATTCGTTAAAATAATCGAATTTAACTATTTCCAAATGCATCTTTTTATTTTGACCTGCACTTTTCTGAAAACAAAAGAAAGAAATACGTCCCCTTGAAAAGTTCAAACTTTTTTCTTTGTTCTCTTAAAAGTTCATAAACTTTTCTGTTTATCTTTTTTTTTTTTAAGTTGCTTTTTTAACTAAAGTTAAACTGGAAAATTTAACCAACTTTCTTGTGAAATAGAAAAATATCCCAAGTTAAAAAAAATTAAAAACAAAATCATTCAGATAAATATTTACAAAAAAAAAAACAACAAAAAAAAAACTAATCTTCTCCCGTAAAAACAAATCTCATCTACAAAAACTATTTTTTTTTAAAGTTTTATTTTATCACAAATAAAAGTGCAAAGAATTTTTTCAAATAATTTATTGTTGAAATATTCATACAAAACAAAAAGTTTTCAAGTTTGAAACACTGATGTGATTCTTTTGTTTGTGTTGAATAGCACGAGTGCTTTCATAACACTTAAGAAGAAGAACCACATGGTAACTGAAAACCGGCGCGAAAATATAAAAATGGGTCAGCAGTTTTAGTTAGCAGTAGTCGAGTCGAAAAGGGGAAAATCATAACAGAAACAAAACAAGCACACTTACTGGTGGTAATATTTAGATTTTTAAAGGATTACTACATTTTATTACGTACCTAAATAGTAATAAATTCAATAATTATAGCTATCATTGCCCGTTGTTTTTCTTTAAACGTTTTAATGTCCTAAGTCAGGGAAAATTTTGTATGAATAAATTAAATAATATGAGATGTTTGTGAAGACTGGAAAGAAAACTTCACACTTGTAGAGACTTTTGGGTAGACTGTGAATTCAGGGCCGTAAATTTTTACTGAATTGGTGTTAATGGAATATGAAATGAAGTCCTATGTATATATTTTTAATTTCTCTACTACTAGGATTACTATCAATTGAAATGAAACTATACGTTAAGTCATTAATAAATCTTTTTTTTTTAATTAATTAAATGATGTTGTATGGATTTAAAGTTGAGTGGTGATTCAATTATACACTTTTTCTTTTTTTTTTACCTCAGCGGGCTAAACTTGCAAATCGTCGTCAAAATTAAAACGGAAATTGACAACGATTTGCAACACATCAAACTAAATTTTGAAATTAAAATTAATTTTAAAAATCCGATTCAAAATACTTGACTTTTTGGTAAGTCAGGTTAGTAATTGTTTTATTTCATTTATTTAACGAATCTTGAAATATTTTCTAAACTAAAATATTTGTGCAGTTTAGAAAATATTTCAAGATTCGTTAAATAAATAAAATAAAAATAAAAAAGAATTACTTACCTGACTTTAGTTTGATGTGTTGCAAATCGTCGTGAAAATTTTCCGTTTTAATTTTGACGACGATTTGCAAGTTTAGCCATTTACTGGTAATTTTGCCGAGTATATAACGATATTTCTATTTCAGAGTAACAATTTAAAAAAAAAGCTTAAAATTGTCAAATTTTGCAGTTCTGAGATTTTTTTTAAATAAATAAAGTGTATAACTGAATCAGTACGCAACATCTTTAAATCTATCATCAATAAATGCTGTCCTTTATTTATTTTTTTTAACTTCATTTCATATTACATTAACATGTGGTAAAATTTACGTTCCTGAATTCACAGTTTGTCCCTAAATAGTAATAAATTCAGTAATTATATCTATCGTTGCCCTTTTTTTCTTCAAGTGTTGAAATGTCAGAAGTCGGGGAAATTTTGTATGAATAAATTAAATACGTGATGTTTGTGAAGACTAAAAAGAAACCTAAACAACACTTGTAGAGATTTTTATTTTTGTTGTTCAATGTTGAAAACTTTTTTTACGCCACCATACAATGAAATTGACTTTCATTTTAGCACAAATTTGCCATTTAAATTTAAACTTACTCGACAAATTTTAACTTTTAACTACAAAAAAAATATAAATTTAAGATTTGTGACTTTTAGAAGAATAAGCTCTGCATTTTTTTTAAGTTACGAAGTATTAAATTCTCTTCTTTTTATATAATTTAAATAATTTGTTGTTCAGTGTGCAGGTGTGAAAGCGAATTAAACATGATTTTTAATTAAGGAATCAGTTTATCTACCGAACGTAATGTATAACGGCCATTAATTCCTAGCAGACCGAAATGATTATTTGTAAAAGAGCCGAGCAAAAAGTTTGAGGTTACATACCAAAAATAGTTTCAAAGTTAAAATAATTACCTTTAAGCAGGTAAATTCTTTACTTACTACAGATATTAACAAACGGCACTACTTGTATGGACAAGGCTTAATTGTTAAGCAAGACACGGTAACCCAACTTGCACTGTGAGGTTGTTTTTTTTACTAAGCTTTGCTTGGATAAGGCTTTGGTATCTGCTGATCCTAACGGTCACCCATTAACGAACTGAGTAGATTAAACGCTGCTCAACTTGGGTGATCTCGCGAGAATTGGTACTTTCAACGTGACTTGACCGTAAACGTTAATAAGTCTGAGATTCGTTTAAACTTTAAGGTGTTCTATTTTCTATTCACACAAAACCAGGTGTTGTTTGGCTGGACAGAGCTTTGACCAGAGGTGACGACGCATTATTCGACGTGCTGAATAGGTTGGTTGTTTTGTTTTACGATATATCAACTTTTTATGGGGTCATTCACTGGTTGGGGTTGAAGAATACACTGACTGCACCTCTGCAGATGGGTAAAATCCACCCCACCCACAGTGAGTCAACTTAGCCGTAGGTAGAGACCAGTGACGCTTAAGGACGTAATCCTGGCGGCTGAGCAGTCCATGACATGCAACACTCTATTTAGGCCAGACGGAGAGACCCCCTTCGATCAATCAGCTGGTTACGTCAAGCCCTATCACCTATATGATTGTTCTGACTTTATTGCATCAGCAGAAAAGAGGACTCCAAAATAGAGTTAAATCTATCTATCTCCTACAAATTTAAAGGACAGTTGGTGTGTATGCATGTATGTCCAGATGAAACTATGAAAATAAAACAATTAATGAAAAAGCAAATATATATACACATTCACTATCACCAGATCTTGCTTTTTAGGCAAATATGATAAAGATTTGATTTTATATTCGTGAAGATAATTAAAAAATAAAATCTAAATAGTAACAATATGGAATTTTTTTTTTTTTGGGGGGGGTCATTTATTTATTTCTACATATTTTAATGGGGCATCCTGCAAGGATCCAACTTGTGATTCAGTAATAATGGATCTGAGAGCCTAACTTTTTTCCACCCCCCTTTACCCAGGCGACACCAGGTATCCACATCTATGTCTATTATAAATGCATGACACTGAATATCGTCAAATCAACTATAGAAGCCATGCTTTTTTAAGTAATTGTTATCAATAATAAGCCTAGCTCGTTAACTATTACATCATGTGAAACACCCATAGAGGGGTGACAAAGAAAAATAATTCTGTTATATAGTAAGTTATACTGGGCTGTCCATAAAGTCTGTGTGCACTTACAAGAATTTTAAATTTTGAAGTGGACACCCGTGTATTTTAGATATTCCTACTTTTTTTATGATTGAAATATAGACTTTTTTCTTTTCTTTTTTTTTTCAGAGAAAGAAAATTAGTGTAATGCATATTGCAATATAAAGCATTAATTGTATTATATATTGACATATACACGATACCCAATAATCACTCACTGGCTTCCAGCTGTTGAGTTTGATCTTGTTAAACATCACCGAAATGCACTAAAGAAGGTCATCAGTATCCTGACAGACTTCAGGTTTTGCAGCATCATATCTGTTCAACCAGTAACCCCGACCTGTTATTAGCCCACCTCTATTCATGATTCGCTGTGTAATTTAACAAATAGTTCAGTATATTTTTATATAATAGCCCTGATAATGTATGTAGAAGCCATTTTGCAGTCACTTTCCGGCTAAGTAAGGGTGGCAAAAGCCTGGTCAAGATAATTAGCAATAAGAGAGCAGGTAAGATTAGTTTCATGCCTCTCCTAAAGTATGAAAGAGATAGAGGCAGTTCCAATCTAAATTTGAACTCAATTTTTTCAATTCCATTTTCTCAGATAATAATTGGGCAGGGGTGGGGGGTGAGTTCCATATTGTGATGGCTAACCTACTAGACTGTGACATCATAGTAAGCAAGTTTGAACTCCAGTCACACAATTGCATTCACTTTCGGACTGATATCCCTGGGAAAGGTATGAACCCTCCTCATCCCCATCTATAGCTATGGGTTAAATAGTACAATTACTATTCTTCTACAAGGGTGGCTTTTGTATTAAAAAAACGGAATAATTTCCTGACCTCTTAACCAGGCCAGATTTAAACAAGGTTTCTCTACTTAATTGGGTGACCACTTAAGCAAGAGCAGGTACTGTAAGCAACCTGTGTCCTTTATTTATCAAAATGACTTGATTTTATTTATTTTAATTATTTATTATTTACTTTATAATAATCAAAATGACTTGATTCGGCATTAAATGACCCGAAAAGGGTTGATATACCATAAAACAAAATATCCAAATATCCAAATTGTAATCATTTTCCACACATAAATGGAACTAACAGGTACTTTGGGCCAAAGTGTACCTGGGAGTAATGGCAATGAAAAGGTACTCTACACTCTCCAAAGCTCCAGAATTGTGACTTTACTACTAGAGATGTTTAGTGTCATGCCCAGGACCCCACCCTTTATTTTGGTGGGTGAGGAGGTCTTATCCTTCTGCTGGGGATACAGTCAGTGTATTCTAAACCCCGCTGGCAGGGCTGTAAGGCTCCTTTAGAATTCTATTTGTTCTTAATCTTATTTTAAAAGTATTTCTTTGTAGATAAAAGATAATTTATAATAACTCCGACAGATGTCATGGTGACTGAACAGTAAAAAGCAATGAATCTGAAACCCATTAAGACATCTCTGAATATATTTTTGACTCCCTTTTTTTACTATATCCCCCCCCCTCCAGTTGTTGCCACTGATAAGCTGTTAAAATATTCAAACTCTAAGATTACAACTAACCTAAGCAAAATACCTCAAATTTGCCTTGCTTAGCGTTTATAGTCTGCACAGGCAACCGAACATGAGTCAGCATCTTTGTCTAACCACCATTCTATCATCTTCTTTCATAACACGCTAATTAATTAACTAATCTATGAATTAACAAAGCAGTTATATTACAACTAATGAAGTGATGCAAATGATACTATTATTACTGCTAGGAAGACCTGTGGATATACCACAGTATGATAATTCAATTATTACTACATTTGATATGTTTACTTAAGAGCTATTGAAAATGGTTCAATATGTAAAAAGCGGTTCAGCTCAGTCGGTTGAGAATCACTAGGTCCCTGGTTTGAAACCGGTCCCCACCAACTCAGCACATGAGTAGCACAGATTGGGTACCTGGCAGTAGGTGTGGCACTTCACCTCAGCAAAAAAAGAACAATCTCCCTGGTTTAGCACTAATGAAAAGGAGATAGACACCCTCGCTGCCCAGCTGATATCGACAATAGGCCACTCTGCCAACTATCATTATTATAATAAATCTTGATTTAACTCTTTCTCACTCTTTTCTTTTTTTCCTTCTTTTCATATTTTCATTATGTTTGATTGAAATAGATTAGTGTTATCATTTCTGCGTACTCACCCCATCTCTCTCTTTCTCTCTCTCTCTCTCTTCTCTCTCTTATCATATTTTTTCTGTATGGCATGTCCTTTCTCTTCCCTTTTTTCTTTATAATAAAATGGATTTGTCCATTATTTAGCTTGGTGATGACACTCATAAAAAAATAAGAATTTGGCAGATAAGCAACCCCAGATTATCAGGATTTACATTTTTGCATTTCATCTTGGGTGATTTGGATGGTCTCATTTTTAAGCAGCCTGATTGACTGTATTATTGCTAGGCAGTAGTGATGTAGAGATTGGGATTTGCATACCCAGAATCCAGGCTACCCAGGTATGTATCTCCCCAACCCTTTCACCACAGACAGGATGGTGTGATACAAGGTTAATTTCTAAGGGGAGCAAGGCTGGTTTGAATTAAGTTTTCCTAGATTGGTTACCTAATACACCACAAAAAGCATCTGTATGGACACTTACCTCCTATCACCCAAACAATTCAAGTAAGATGAACAAGACATGCTAGAGAAGTAAAGACAAACTCATAAGTGATATTCTCCTGTGGACTCCTATACATGGACACACCAGTGTTGTTTGATCAGCAAGAAACTACATTGGTCAACTCTGCAGATTCTGGATGCCATGTGGGAGATCTGCCTTGAGTGATGTATCATAGGGACAGTTGGCTAGAGAGTCATAGGAATTAGTGCTCTCAGTGTGATCTGACAATATATTACAAGAGCATTGCCTATCACATCATAATCATCATTAGCAATTTTAAGTCCACTGCTGTCTAAAGGACATTCCCAATTCTTTCTGCAATGACCTTGATTGTGTTTCGCTATGTCTTACCAGCAAACACCACTATCTCATCACTTCATCTTTTGTCAGGTATTTTTCTAGAATGTTTGTTATTTCTTGGGCTCCATTCTGTTAAACTCATACACCATCTGTTATCTTCTATTTTAATTGCTAGCAAGAATATGCGCCCTCTGGGCATAAGTGTTTAAGTTTTAATGTGATGAAATATATTAAATTAGAAAGACTAATGAAATTAGATAAGAACCCACTTAAAAAGATTAAACTTATTTTAATTGGTTTCTATATATATGTATTCATGGGATTGATTTTAATACATTGGAGAATAAAACAATAATATTATGGATCAAAGCACCAAGTAATTATTTATTAAACCCAGTTTTGTTAAAACCAGTATGCAAATTAAACACACCATATATTATGTAAACCCTTATTTCTTAGTGATTTATAAGACACATTTTAAATGCACTAATAAATAACATGAGCTGTTTTAAGGCAAATATATCTCAGATTTTTATAGAGACATCATTAATAAATAAAATTTATTTATTCTGTATATTGATGGTTATAAATTAAATACACATTGATAAACTTATGCAATTTGTAAGGGTGTTGTGATGTAAGCACTGACATAGTTTCAGTTACAGACATACAGACACCAAACCTATATTATGATAAGATACATTTCTAACTATTTCTGTTTTGATTGTTTAATAATTTCTATATCTCTTACCTGGATCTTCTGTCTAATCTATGTTGATCTCTTTAGCACATGATTATGTTTTAATGTTAAAAATGTCAGCTTTTGTTAATTTTGGCCATCTATACTTCAGCTGTCCCAAAGATACAAGTAAATTTAAAGCTGACTCAATACCCACTTTAGGTAACAGACACTGACTGTATGTTTTGTGCAGTTATTTTACCATTATGGATGATATCAGATTTTGTCACATTTGCCCACCCATACTTCAGTTGTGCTTACGGGTAAGGAAAGCTGACTCAGTACTTGACCTTTGAACTGAGTTTTACAAGTTTTGAGCATTGACAAAGCAATGAATACTGGCTTTTCTATATATAGATATGAATTTTGTGTTATAAATTCTGTATTATATATTATTTTATTGCATTATGATAATCTATTTACATAATTACATACATCATATCAAGTCTATGAATATATTATGCAAATATATGTTTACAATTATAAGCAGTTACTAATGATAATGTAAGGGTCGGTCTAACTCAGTTGGTAGAGTATTCACCTCAAAACCACAAGGTTCTGATTTTTCTGTATATGGATAGAAATTCTGTGTTATACATTATTTTATTGCATTATAATAATCTATTTACATAATTACATATATAATATGAATAATATGGATATACTAGCAGGACTTGTGGATATACAACAGTATCATAATTTAATTATTACATTTCATATGTTTACTTAAAGCAATTGCAAAATAGTTCAATATGTAAAAAGTATGATTATCTTGATTTAACTCTTTCTCACTCTTTTTTCCTTCTTTCCTTCTTTTCATCATGTTCAATTGAAACAGATTAGAGTTATCGCTTCCATACACTCACCCTCTCTCTCTATCTTTCCCCTACTCTCTACTTTCTTTCTTATTATATTTTTCTATGTAGCCTATCCTTTTTCTTCCCTTTCTTTCTTTATAATAAGAATGGAATGATCCATTATTTAGCTGAGGTGACAACACTCATAAGAAATAAGAATTCAACGATTAAGTAACACCAGATAATCAGGATTTACACTTTTGCATTTCATCTTGGACTATTTGAATGTTCTCATTTTTAACCAGAGGGTGTTGCAAGATGATAACAGTCATACAATTAAGGAATATGAGTATTAATATATAGATTATCATTGAAAATATCTTCCTTGACTATTTTAGATAATGTATTATCGTACTTCAATAAAATTTAAAATAAATTGGAAACAAAACTTCAACCGACCCATGCACAAACGTTCATATACCTACGTACAAATATACATAGGATGTGTGGAAAGAATTGTTGGGTAAACTTATGTATCTATGGAGGAGTTTAGATGTGTTGGAGGTTGTGTGTGAGGGGTTGAGATTGGTTCCTTGTTTGGATTTTGAGGGCCTTTGATTTAGAATGTTGTATGAAGGATATGGTTGAAATATTTTCTATGTGGTTGAACTTGTAATTTAGGTACTTTGGTGTGCTGATGTAAAGGGTCCTTAAGTAAAATCCTATTATAATTCTTCTCTTGGTATTGGTGTTGTGGTGTGGATAAAAGTGTATGTGCAAAGAATTCTTCTTAGAACTTCATAGATAAAAACTTAAATAACCTAGGCATCAAAACGGTCACTCTAGCCTCTAGAAATAGGAAGTATAGTTAACATAATGGTTAGCATTATAGGAAATTGAATCAGTGACCCAAGTTTAAATCCTGGATGAGGCCGTTTGTGTTTCACTTCACTCCCTTGTAAAAGGCACAAATCCATGTTTACCCTCCAGCTATGTGTAAATAGTAAGGTAGACTGAGTTATTTAGCCTTGGTTAGGCAACCAATCTAAAAGAAGGAAAACTAAAATCAAACCAGCCTTACTCCACTTAAAAATTGACCTTGTGTCACATTCTGTCTATGAAAGATGAAGTTAGGTAAATTCATGCATACATAAAAGGGTCAGCTGAAAAGTTCATAAGCTGATCAAGGTACTTAATGAAGTTTACTTTTTAACATAGTCTCTCTTGCAGTCCACACACTTCTTGCATCGGTGTTGTAGTGCTTGAATCTCGCTGGTCATCAACAAAAGATATGCCATAGTCATATGAACATTTTAGCTTACCCCTTTATGAAAAATATTGTTATCTATAATATTCTGCCTACATGTACACACAGTACATTTACTTACATATGACAGTATTATTATTATTATTATTATTATTATTATTATTATACTCCTACTTATGTGCTCTCCTGGCATAAGTATTTAAGCTTTAATGTAATAAAATATATTAAATTAGACTAACGAAATTAAATAATAACGCATATAAAATGATTATACTTATTCTAATTATATTTTAATTGGTTTCTATATAAAATCATTTATAGGATTGATTTTTTGCACCCGCCATCCCATGAGCTTTAGCTTGTGGGTGGTCCCACATTAAAAGACCTTGTGTCATACCCACATATGTAGGATGTGAGGTAAATATTCTGATAATATGGGCTGTTTTGAGAGAAATCTAACTCAGATTTTCATAGACATTGTTAATAAATAAGATTTATTCTATGTATTAATGATTTTGACTATAAATCAAATACTCAGTGATAAACTTATGCAATTCCTGGGGGTATTGTGATGTAAGCAGTGACGTTGTTTTGGTTACAGACAGACACTGAATCCCCATTATAATAAGATTATTATTATTGGTAACAATTATTCATATCGTCTACTTAAGTAAATAAGTTGCAAATCTGATTGATTGACTGAATTTGTTTTATTTTGCGTTTTTGAATTAAGCAAAAGATTTTTAATTAAATTTGCATTTAAATAGATTGGAATCAAATGAATATTTGATTACTTGAAGTTTTAAATATTAAACAAAATAGAAAGAAAAAATGAATATCTTTTCAAAAGAAGAAAATCCATTTTTAGTCACCATAAATGTGAATTAATCCTGTTTTATAATTTGAATAAATATAAATTCCCAATAATCAATAGAAACTGTTCATTTCGGTTTGTAAATCTTATAATTCTCAATTTGGTATAATTTACAAGAATAAAAAAAGATGGCATAATTATATCCTTACTATAATTTACAAAATGACTTTTTTTTTGTCTATCATTACATAATTCAAGGACAGTTAGAATTATGTCTACAAAATTCCCTCAGCTTGTTAATTGACCGTTGAGAATGGTTTATCAGATTCTTTTTCAAACCAACTCTACAACCAACACTTGGAAATGTATTAACTTATATCCATTGTGCTTGTTGGACACCTGGTGTAATGGATATGATGGTTGAGTTAATACAGTTCTTAGTGTTGGTTGCAGGTTCAATCCTGACCAAGGGTGATAATAACAATAACATAGAATATTTAACATAGCTTAACACTTATACCTGGTCATGGTTGGCGGAGTGAGAACGGTCTGACCCCGTGGATTGAATAAAGGGTTCGGTTTGGAGTTCTATGAAGGCTTCTGATTAAGATATGAAGGTGCATTTACTTATTATTATTATTATTATTATTATTATTATTATTATTGTAGTAATACACTTGTTCCTAAATTTTCCAACACCCTCTGGTTAAAACTGAGACGTCTAAATCACCCAAGATAAAATGTAAATGTAAATCCTAATTATTTGATGTCACTTAACTGCCGAATTCTTATTTTGTATGAGTGTCATTGCCTCAGTTAAATAATGGACCATTCCATTTTTATTATAAAGAAGGAAAGGAAAAGGACATGTGATATACAAAAACATATAAGAAAGAAAGAGTGTAGGGGAAAGATAGAGAGAGGGACAATAATGCTAATCTATTTCAATCGAACATAATGAAAAGATAGAAAGAAAGAAATTAAGAAAAAAATAGTGAGAGTGTTAAATCAAGATTGTTATACTTTTTACATATTGAATATGATAGCTCTTAAGTAAACAGATCAAATGTAATAATTAAATTATCATACTGTGGTATATCCTCAGGTCCTGCTAGTTATTTATATTATTATTATCATTATAGTAGTCGTAGTAAAGTCGTCGGGGTGGCCTTAAGTTGATATCAGCCAGTCAGCAAGGGAGTCTATCCCCTTTCTAATAGCGCTAGACCAAGGAGATTGTTTTTAGCATCTGAGGTGGAGCGCCACACCTACCATCAGCTCCTTACTTTACCGCACAGATCCATGTGCTACTCATACGCTGAGTTGGCGAGGACCGGTATCGAACTAGGAACCTTGTGGTTTCTAGCTGAACGCTCTACCGACTGCCAGGTTAGCTCAGTCGATAGAGCGTTCGGCTAGAAACCATAAGGTTCCTAGTTCGAATACCGGTCCTCGCCAACTCAGCGTATGAGTAGCACATGGATCTGTGCGGTAAAGTAAGGAGCTGATGGTAGGTGTGGCGCTCCACCTCAGATGCTAAAAACAATCTCCTTGGTCTAGCGCTATTGGAAAGGGGATAGACTCCCTCACTGACTGGCTGATACCGACTTTACTTTAGTAGTCGTAGTAGTAATAGTGATGATAATCATCATCACCTGGATCTGAGGAAATTTTACTTGTGATAACAATTAAGATTATCCATGCATGTAAATAAGACAGAATGTCATTCTAATGAAAGCCAATTCTGCTAAAGTTGATTTTGTCCAAGTAAAAAAATAAAAAATTCCTTACAAGTCGAGCAAAATAATGGAAATTTGGTGCCTGTCTGTCTGTAACCGAAACTACATCACTGCTTGTGTCACAATACCCTCAGGGATTGTGTAAGTTTATCACTGAGTATTTAATTTATTGTCACAATCATTAATACATAGAATGAATCTTATTTAATAATGATGTGCCTATGAAAATCCCTCAAAAATGCCCATGTTATTTGTATATTTAAAATCTTGCAATGTGTCTCATATCTCACTAAGAAATAAAGGTTTACATAATATATGGTACAGTTAATTTGCATACTGGTTTTAATAAAGTTGTGTTTGATAAATAATTACTTGGTGTTATTGATCTGTAATAATATTTTTTTATTCTCAAATGTATTGAAATTAATTCTATGAATAATTTTATATAGAACCCAATTATAATTAAAATAAACGTAATATTTTTATATGCATTCTTATTCCATTTCATTAATCTTTTTAATTTGATATATTTCATCTATTAATAATGGAGATTAGGGTGTATTTCTGTCTGTAACCAAAACTACATCACAGCTTATGTCATATTATTCTCAATGATTGTGTAAATCTATCAATGAGTATTTAATTTATAGTCAAAATCATTAATGCATAGAATAAAGAACAACCCTGTGTTATATACACTAAAGGTTTGAGTAAACAATTTTAAAAATTGGTTTTTACTCTCACCCTTTTTGTTTCAGTAACAAGAAGTTAACTAAAAAGTTTACAAATAAATAGATACCAACGATTTTGAGTAAAATTTATGTGCAAAAATATTCAAAATAATTCCTTAATTAATAATTGATAGGTGCATCCAACATTTTGTTTAAAAGGGACAAAACTAAGTTTCCATTTCTAATTGTTATAAAAACATTCCTAATTTCTAATTTCTTTTTTTTTTTTTACTCTCCTTTAATAAATTTGACAATTTTTCTTACTTATAATACAAATCCTCTGACATTGAATTTTTAAATTTCCTGCTGCCCCTCAGGCAATATCTTAAAATTAAAAATTAATTTTTACACCATCCAGAGGGGGGGGGGCGTAGGGGGGGGGTTGCTAGTTACATTAAAACTTAAATACTTATACCTGGAGGGTGCATATTTTTGGTAGTTTTAATAAAGGAAATCTTTCTGTTTTTTGTTTTTATTCTTTTAAGAAGCAATTGAAAATAGAGACAGCCAAGAAGAAAACACCACTTAACCTTTTCTTTATTTGTTTCAAAAAGATTATAAGTTTAAAACCTTATAAGTCAAAAAGAAGCCTTCAAAGTACATTGGAATATGTTTGTTGATATATATATATATTTAAAGTTATGTTAATTATACACAGATGTTGTTGTTGTTTTCATCCTCCTTTTCTGACCCCACACCATCACTGTAAATATCACCCAGAAAATGACAAAGACAGTGGAAGGGATCATATCTTCAAGAGAAAAGACTTCACAGTAGGATGTACAATTACAATGGCGGTTGGGGCGGCGGGGTAGAGCAAGGATATATCATCTAGTATTTATGACTCAGAAACAGTCATATATTTCACCTGGCATCAGAGTTTTAAAGTGAGAAGTCTTCATCATCTTCAGGGTGTGGCCCCAGCTGATTTGTCTGTAAACAAAGAAAAAGTACTTAGTCATTTTGTAGCATCCATATATATATATATATATTTAAAATTCCCAGATGATATTTGTTGGATGTAGTTTCCTTGGAAGCAAAACAAAGCTGGGGTGGATGGGTGGTGGTGGTGGTGGTGGAACTGAGATGAGCACCTGACTCTACTCACTACTGATATACTAGAAATTTCTTAACAAACACAAATATCTGAAATGATTTGTCAATAAAATAATTATATCATAATGATGCAGATAGCTTTTTGATTTAGTGCATCATGGGATGCACATATTTGCATTGAATGAGTCCCTGGGAAAAGTTATGGGTCCCTACTAAAGACATCTAACTCCTACCTTGTAACCTATCCTGTGTAATTCCTTTCTAAGAAATTAATGATGAGGGAAGAAAAAAGAAAAACACTGGGTTGCATGGATTCAGTTTTACTGCGTCCTTTTAGATTTTTACGCATTAGGGAATGCTGATATCAGATATTTAAATGAAGGATATTAGCCAGTCAAGACTCAAATGGTCATGAGAAAATATCAGTGTTTCTTAAATTAACTAAAATAAACAAATAATGTTCATCAAATAAAACTCATTACTATTTGTCTGAATTTTTCATATTATCAATTATTCAATAGAATAATTAACTGACAATGTATAAGTCATCATTATTAGGTCACACTGACACCATGGATACCCATGTGTCTCTCTCACCAACTGTCCCATCAGTCGAAGTGGGTTGGGTTGGGTTGGTTGTGAATTGAGATGAGCACCTGATTCTACTCACTACTGATACACTAGAAATTTCTTAAATACAAATATCCAAAATTAATTGTCAATAAAATAATCATTTTGCATATATATATATATATATATATATATATAACAATGCAAAATCAACCACCTTAAAAGAAAAAAAATTGTTATTAACATCATGCGCACATGAGGGTGACATGCAGAGGAATAAAGTGAGAACGCTATTCTTGAAGACAAAGAATGGCTATACTCTGCCATGTCTAGTTTAAGAGTGTACAAAATGTCTATTATGGTCAAGTCATGCTGAAGACACCAGGAGGAAAAAGGTCAGAAATATTAAAGACTAACCTAAAAGCCACTCTATCATGTTGCAATTAAGCTTGGTCCCTCTTGATAAGGCTTTTGGCCCAACAATGACACTGAATACATAGTATTGAATACATGCATTAAATACATATTAAATTCTATCAAACTTGAACAATATTTTTCAAACAGTCAAATTATTTTTTAATATTTTATTCAGGCTGGAAGTTTTTTCAATTTGCTTATAGAGTTTGTATGATTCCAAAATAGTATATGTTGGGCTATGGTCCCTAGGATTAAAGTTGAAAACAAATGTGACATTCTGACACAGGATATTTGCATTTGATATTAGAGCTTTGGTTGGAAAAGAAACTAAAAAAACAGGAAAGAAAGGAAATATACTGACTAAAAAATTGGATTATGTGGAGTAACCCTTCATTACCATTACTTCCAGTCCACTGACCAGGAGTGGTAGTGCTTGTTAGGGTCCCATCTATGGGTTAAATAGAACAAAATGAGTTGTAAAAAAACTTGTTTAAAAAAAATGAATAAATAAAACAAAAAATCTTCAGTATAAAATGGGTTGAGATGCAATAAAAATCCAACCAACCAACCAAGTTTGAGCCAACCTTGAAGATCAGGGTTCAAAATCCTGGCTCAAATATAAACATCTGCCATTTTCTTTTCTTTCTCCAAAAATCTTTTTTTTTAATGGTTTTTGGCTTTGCAAATGAATATTCATGAAGGTGTTCTTTGATTGGTACAGGCATGCTGATAGGCAGGACATGTCACAGCAGCTGCTTCAGAGGAATGGTCTGCATAGTTGTTTATTCTTCTGCGGCATTGCGGTTTCTGTGGCACTGCCTCTTTTTCTTTTTTTTCTTTTTTTTCCTCCACTTTTTCTGTGAGAAATCTTTGTTGATGGTTTGCCATCAGTGTTGACTGTTGGCAGCCTGGGATGTCGTCCACTGTCAGTGGTCAGTTTCTCAGGAGGTGAGAGTCTTTTTAATGGCATCTTTATATGTAACATCTTTCCAAAAAGTGCATCTTTGAGAGGCAGTGATCTTTCATTATGGCAAGGTGACCTGACCAGCAAATAACTATCTTATTATAATGGAGATTTGGTGTTTGTCTACGTCACTGCTTACATCACAATATCCTCATGAATTGTATAATTTTATCAATGAGTATTTGATTTATAGTCCAAATCATGAATAGATGGAACAAATCTTATTCATTAATTATGTCTCTATGAAAATCTTAGTTAGATTTGCCTTAAAACAGTCCATGTTAATAGCGTGTTTATAATCCTGCAATATGTCTTATATATCACTAATAAATAAAGGTTTACATAATATATGGTGTGGTTAATTTGCATATTGGTTTTAACAAAACAGGGTTTAATAAATAATTACTTGGTGTTATTGATCTCTAATAGTATTGTTTTATTTTCCGACATATTAAAATCAATCCTATGAATGATTTTATATAGAAACCAATTAAAATATAATTAAAATAAGTGTAATCTTTTTATGTGGATTTTTATTTAATTTTGTTAGTCTTTCTAATTTGATATATTTCATGACATCAAAATATTTATGCCTGGAAGATGCATATTCTTGCTAGTACTTTTAATGATACAAAATTACAATTATTTAGGAAATGCCCATTTAATCTTCTGATTCTTATTTTCTTATCCTCTTTATAACATTTCTCCATCTAAACTCTTCTTTGTCTTCCCCTTTGTCTCCCCCTTTGCCATCTTCTTGTTCCATTCTCGCTAGTTTTAATAACTGTTTTATGTCTTTGAAACAATTCATCAGAATATTTATTTATACATCTCTGTCTTTACCTATATTAGTAAGGTGTCAAGACTTGGATCAATGCAGCTTATAATGACACTAAAATAATTTCTTAATCAAATTTTTGCAATTAGATAGATCAAGACAAAATGTCAAAAAATTTCTAATTTTTTTTTCTGTTATGTCTATTCTACAATCACTGTTGTAAATTAAAAATTTAAATCAATACATATTTACCCAACCCCTCCACACAAGTACAATGTGACACAAAGGTCAATTTCTTAAGTGGAGATTAATAGGTTGGAATGTTTTCTCCTAGACTGGTGGCCACACCAAGATTAAAGAGCCCAGTATTTACCCTTAACTGGAGGTAGAATAATTAGATTCATACCTTTCCCAAAGATATTAGCGGTATGTGAAATGCAAACTAATACCAAAGTTAAAGAGCACAGTCCACTCTACTATTTACCCATAGCTGGAGGTAGAATGGTTAAATTCATACATTTCCCAAGTGTATTACCCAGGTTGCCATACCAAGGTTAAAGAGCCCAGTCTGCCCTACTATTTACCCATAGCTGGAGGTAGAATAAATTCATACCTTTCCCAAAGGTGTTACTCAGGTTGCCATACTAAGGTTAAAGATCCCAGTCCATCCTATTATTTATTTATAGCTGAAGGTAGGATAGTTAGATTCATACCTTTCCCAAGGGTATTAGCATCATGTGAAATGCAATCAGCCTCATCCAGGATCTGAACGTGTTGACATTGTCCATTTCCTGTTGTTATAACCATTACACCATGCACCTCTACATCATTTACATCAATAGGTCACAAATGGTAATTATTATATTATTAGATAAATCTACATAATGGAAAGGAAATTTACTGATTTCATCTTTTATATTATCTTATTCAAAATCCTGGCTCAAATATCTGGCACTATTAGGAAATACATACTGATGAGATGGAATGCTATATAAAATATCCCTCCACCACCCCAAAAAAATATTTCCTGGGTCTTATATATATATATATAAGCAAATCCATCTCAGCTAGCCTCTTTATATAAACATTGTTTATAAATAATATGCTAATTAATATTAAATAATGCTTATTCAATAACCATTGAGAATATAACATAAATAACTAAGGGAATTGTGACACTGATGGTGATGTAGTTTCAGTTACAGACTGACAGACACCGAATTCTCCATTATAATAAGAGATATGTTCTTGTGACTTGCATTCCTAAAATAAATGCCAACAGAAGCCTAGATATGCAAATTGGTTCACAGTTAAAAGACAGTTCTTTGTAGATTTTAATTGAAAGGAAACCTGACTCCAAGAAAAGGACACTGAATTGAAAGGAAAGGATTGTAAAATTCTTTCAAGGTGGCCATCCTTAAGCATCACGGTCCAAAGTCGAGTGACAAAATATGTTAGTTGTTTCTAGTCAGCTGTGTTTAAAATTTGGTGCATATACATATTTACCTAACCCCTCCACATGAGCAGGGTGTGAAACAAGGTCAAGTTTTCAAGCAGAGTTTAACAGGTTTGAATTCAGAGTTTTCCTTCTCCCAGACTGGTTACCTAACCAAGATTAAAGAGCCCAGTCTGCCCTGCTATTTACCCATAGCTGTAGGCAGAATAATTGGATGCATACCTTTCCCAAGGGTATCATATGTGAAGTTGTAGAGGTGGTTGTGGTGTTAGGGTTATCTTTGAAAGTGCACTTGGTGTCACAAGTTCAAATTCCTGGACGAGGCTGGGAGTATTTCTCATTGTATTAATACACTTGGATAAATAGTATGGCAGACTGGGTTCTCCTAGACCTGTTGCCATACCAAGGTTAAAAAGTTGAGTCTACCCTACTATTTACCTCTAGCTGGAGGGAGAATAGTTGGATTCATACCTTTTCCATTGAACAGGATAGTGAGTTTGATCCTCGCTGGATACTACATACTTGCGACCTTGTGTCACATCCTACTCTATCTAACCATAATATTTGAAAGGAATATTATGGTTTACAGTTGTGTAGTAAAGAGAAAGAGAGTTGTGATAATCATTTATTAGAATGTGATCAAGACATTTGATTTAAATATTATTTTTTCCAATGTTTTAAGGGCTAGGTTTGTTGCAGAGTGAAAGGGTAATACTGACACCACACCTGTGATTAGTCCCAGTTTATGTGTCACATCCTAACACAATAGTTGAATAATACATTATCTAGCCATAATATTCATTTCAATTACAGTTGTGTAGTAGAAAGAAAGAGAGAGAAAGAGAAAGAGAGAGAGAGAGTAGTGATAATCACTTATAAGAATGTAATCACGACATTGGTATTAAATATTGTTATTTTATTTCCAATGTTTATGAAGGCAAAACAAGATTCAAAATTGAATTATTCAGAGAAATGTTGGCCAAATCTTCAAAGATGAACTACACAAGATAATGACTAACATGTTTATGCCAGATTCTTCACAATAACATGCTGATATCTTCATTCAAAAATATAAAGACTTTTGATCTTTACCCACAATTTGCCATCCATATTCTCCATTCTTTCTCATCTTCTTTTTCTTCTTTTTTGATTCTTCAGTTTTTTTCTTTCTTTTCTTTTTTGTACAAATCTCGTTCATCCTCCTCTTTCTTCCCAACGTTCAAAATCTCAATTCTTTCTCATCTTCCTCCTTTTTCCCCTTCTTTTTCTTCTTCATTTTTTCTTTATTTTCCTTTTTATCCAAATTTCATTCACCCCATTACTTTCCTCCCAACATTCCAAATCTATGTTCTTTCTAATCCTTTTTTATTTTTCTTCTTTGATTCTTCATTTTTTTTTTTTTTCCCTTTTATACAAATTTGATTCATCCCTCACTTTTTTTTTCATTGTTTACATTTCTTTTTACTATCTGTTTTTTCCTTCATTTTTTCCCTTCATTCCAAATCTGTATTCTTTCTGATCTTCCTTCTTTTTCTCCTTTTTTGATTCTTCATTTTTTTTCCTTTTCCTTTTTATATAAATTTCATTCATCCCTCTTTTTGATCTTTTTTGTTTTCATTTCTTTCTACTATTTCTTTTTTTGTTGTTTTCCTTCTGTCCTCCCAAAATTCAAAACCTGTCTTCTTTCTTATCTTCTTTACTTTTCTCCTCCTTGGATTCTTCATTTTTTAAATTTATTTTCCTTTTTATACAAATTTCATTCATCACTCTCTTTTTTTGTTGTTGTTTTCATTGTTTTCATTTCTTTTTACTATCTGTCTCTTTTCCTTCATTTTTTTCTTCTTACCTCTCAACATTAAAAATCTGTATTCTTTCTAATCTTCTTTCATTCACCTCCTCCCCTTTCCTCCCACTATATCAAATCTGTGTTCTTACTGATCTTCCTTCTTTTTCTCCTTCTTTTATTCTTTTTTTCTTTCTTTACTTTTTTATACAAATTTCATTCACCCATCTCCTTTTTTATCTTTCATTTTCTTTCACTGATTTCATTATTAATTTTCTCTTTACCATTTCTTTTCTATTTTAGCTTCCTTTCTTCTTTTCAATTTTTATCCCTTCTCCCTGATTCTGAAGTATTTTTCCAACAACATTTGGTCAGCGAATGAAACTGAGGAAGAAACAAGGAAACCAATAAGACCAACATTGAACCAATATTTGTAGCCCTTTCCCACTTAATAAAATCTCAAGCCTTTATCTCTCTTGTATCTCTCCTCTATTTTTGTGAATAAAATAGTACCATTTTGCTTTTAGTCTGCGATAGTGTGCAGAGATGCAGCCAGGACCAGACAAATCCCTTCTCTCTGGTTTTATTCCTTTCTTTTACCACCACCCACCCTCATTTTCTACCGTCTTTTTCTCACTTCACTTTCCTGGCAAGTCTTCCTCAGGACATCCAGTATCCACACAGAGGTGATCAATGTAGGTCTTTGCTGGTCAGCCAACCCTAGTGTGTCCATATGAAAGTAGTTTCTGTGTTAAATCACCTGCTTCTTGCCTTTTTTTTTTTTTTTGTTTTTTTTACTGTGAAGCCTTTTTCTTTCATTAGATCTAATGATATTTGTAGTACATAGTCTTGGTATATTATAAATAAAAATGGTGCTAATGTATCTTCTTCATTTTTTTCTGTTCTTTTCCTGCTAATTATTTCATTAAATTTTGTCTGGGATAGGATGCAGAGATGCAGCCAGGACCAGAAAAATCCCTTCTCTTTAGTTCATTCCTTTCTTTTACCCCTCCCTCATTTATGATGATTAGGCTGCTAATCATCATCATCATTAGATCACGCTGTTGGCATGGATATCCATGACAATCTCTCTCCATCCGTCCCTATCGCTCATCATTCTCGGGAGGTCATCTGTGCAGTATCCTGTATCCGCACAGAGCTGATCAATGTACGTCTTCGCTGGTCGGCCCACACTGGCATGCCCAAGTGCTGGCTTCCACAGGAGAATGTCGCTTATGAGTTCATCCTCGCTTCTCCAACAGTGTCCCGCATGTCTTAAATATCGAGTTAACATTAGTTAGTATCAGGAAATACATAGACACAACTTGGAATTTCAAACAATATTGTATTACATTTTTACATAAAGAAAATACAGTTGTAATATTTTCTGTTGCAAACAATTGTACTGTTTGCGGCTATATATATTTATACAAATGTAAATGAATATAAGTCCACTTAACTAAGTCCTTGCTCAATGGTTACATTAAAGTTCTCGTATTCCCAAACAGTCCTTCTCTATTCGTAATAGCAGAGACAAATTCAAATGTCCGCTGCTTCTGAGATGTTGGTGCTGCTTATCTTTGATTTCTGGCTTGTACGGAAATACAAAATTGCATTTATACATAAAGAAAATACAGTTCTGTTGCAAACAATTGTACTGTTTGCATTAACTAAGTCCTTGCTCAATGCTCGTAGGTAATAGCAGAGACAAATTCAATGTCTGCTGCTTCTGAGATGCTGGTACGAAAAGATAAAAATGCTTATCTTTGATTTCTGGCACCAAAAATTGCAGGCATTTGATTGGTTAGTTTGAAAAGGGGTATGTTGACCAAGGGAGACAACCCACCGACCTTAGATATTTTTATACATTTTCTACCCTCTTTTTCTTACTTCACTTTTTTATGACCTTCATTTTTTTTTTTTTTTTTTTTACTTTGTGTTCTTTTCCTGCTAATTATTTTCATGAAAATAAAAGATAATTATTCAGACAACTTCCTTTGCCAAATTCTATTGCTTTATAATTTTCAAAAAGAGAAAAAAAATGATTCCCAATGTTTAGCTTTTATATTCTATAAATGTTACTTTCAGATAATTCTTCATTTCAAATTGTTACAATGAGTCAATTACATAAAAAATTGACTCACAATTTGAAACTGACTCACAGCCAATAAGCCTTTGTTTATACCCTTCTATTATAATCATTTTGTTGTATTATTATTACATAACTCTACTCTCACAGATCATATTATATATGAACTGAAATACACATTTATGCCAAGTAAGAGGTCAAGACTTGGACTGAAGCTGATTATTTTACAACCTTTGTTATCAATTAAATATGTACACTGAAAGATTACAAAATGTAATTATTACTATAAAACATAAATCAATACAAAGTCAGCTTAAAAATTAATACATTAATTGGTTGGATTTTATGGCATATCAACCCTTGTTGGGTTATTTTATGTTTTGTTCATTCATCGAGTACTCAATTTTTTTTTTTAAACCCATTTTTTTCTATTTAACCTAAAGATGGGACCCTAACAAGTACTACCACTCTGGGTCAGAATTGACCTGGGAGCAATGGAGATGAAGGGGTACTCCACATTCTCCAGAGCTCCAAAATTTGAACTTCACCAACAGATAGTTTAACATTATTCCTACAACATTAAGACCCTCAGCCACTGCCTTCTAGCACATATATGATAAAAAGGGTTCGGGCTTGCCATGAGGCAATAGGGTTGGAACAATCATATAGGTGCTAGGGCTTGACATGACCAGCCGATTGATTGGGGGTGGCCTCTTCGACCGCCAAAAAAATGAAGTGTTGCAAGTCATAGATTGCTCAGCCACTAGGGTTCCATCTTTAAGCATCATGGGTCACCCCACACAACTAACAGATAGCCCCATTGGGAGGGTTTTACTCTCTGCAGAGGTGCAGTCAGTGTATTCTAACGCCCTAGCTGACAGGGTTTTCATATCACTTCCACACACCCCTCTCTCTATTTTTCCCCTACTCTTTCTTTCTTATTATATTTTTCTGTGTAGCATGTCCTTTTTCTTCCCTTTTTTAAAAACTAAACGGTCCTTTATTTAGCTGAGGTGACAATACCCATAAAAATTAGTATTCAGTGGATAAGCAACACCAATAATTATGATTATCATTTTTCCATTTCATCTCATTTGGACAGTCTCATTTTTAAAAAGAGGGTGTTGCAAGATGGTTACAATTAAGGAAAATGAGTATTAATATGTATATTGGGTGGTAAAATATGGAAATAAGTCAGATTGTGTGTAGAAAATATGAAAAAAACAAAGTATTCCAAAAAGATAAATTCATTTTTGATGATGAAGATGATGTTAAGATGTTTCGGAGTTTTTTTAAAAAACCTTCATCAAAACATTAGGAGAAATTAAGTGCTGTCTAAACAGTGATGGAAATCTTTTCAAAATGAAACAAGAGATCAGAAAGTACTAAAGAAACGTTTTTTTTTCTTTAGCAGTGTTCTTTTTAAGAAATTTATGTATATTGTAAAAAGATTTTTTTTATGATAATCCTAAATCTTTTGGGTATTTTAGTAGAAAAATATTGTCTACAATACAGAGAATAACATTTTTATTGCATGATTAATTGTATTTTAAAAGGAAAAAATTATTTTTGTTCCAAAAGTAGAATTTTATATTCAAGTAAAAATGCAGAATTTGTTGTTTAAAAATACAAGTTCATGTAAAAAGACATGTAATAAAATACATAGACTTTGTTTTTTATAACAAAGTCGACAAAATTATTTCTTAATGGACCATATGAAAATAGCTATAGGAATAAAAATTTGATATATATATATATTCACATATGTATGTGCTTTTGTGTCAGTGTATGTTTTATATATATATATGTATTATATGTATATGAATATATATGTATATATAATATATATATTTTATGTATATGTGTATACATATACATGAATGCATATATATGTGTGTGTATATATATATATATGTGTGTGTGTGTGTGTCTGAATATTTGTTTATTAAGGCAATGTATATTGCACTTAAGTGCTACAAATTATACATTTTGAAAATTTTCCAATTTTGTGCATTGTCTAAAGTTTTCAAGCTTTTTCACAGCATGTTATAAATTTCATTGTAGCATTTAAGAGATTCTTTTAAGTGCATTCTCTTTGTCTTTTCCAAATCAACATTTACAAATATTTATTTTTGTAACTCTTTTTATCTCTCTCTTTTTAACGGTTCATCACAGTGTATATCTACTTCTACCTTATTGGTGGGGTCTAGAATACACCGACTGCACCCGCTGCTGAGGGGTAAAAAGACCTTCGCAAAGTCCTGGATATAATAATATAATATCCTGGATACTATAATAAAAAAATTAAGTTGTCGGGGGTGGTCTAAAGTCAGTATCAACCAAACAGTAGGAAGTCTATCCCCTTTTCACTAGCGCTCGACCAGGAAAATTGTTTTTGCATCTGAGGTGGAGCGCCAC
Organism: Doryteuthis pealeii; assembly: GCA_023376005.1. Lineage (NCBI taxonomy): Eukaryota > Metazoa > Mollusca > Cephalopoda > Myopsida > Loliginidae > Doryteuthis > Doryteuthis pealeii. The sequence continues at coordinate 7,982,495 of CM042142.1, read as the reverse complement.
ACCTAACATCATATCATCATTTTACTGCACAGATCCCTTTGTTACTCATATACTGTTGGCGAGGGCCAGTATTGAACCCTGAACATTGTGGATGCTCTACTGACTGAGCTAAACTGGATATAATATTACTAAATTGTATCTACTAATGAAGCTCCGATTCTGGAACTTTGGAGAGTGTGGAGTCCCCCTTTATTTCCATTATTCCTAAGAGGAGTCTGATCCTGAGTGGTAGTACCTGTTAGGATACTATCTATAGATCAAATTGATTTGAGATAATGAAATTTTAACCTGTTTGAGAAGATACATTTTTTGTACTGTATATAATTGGAGACCATAATTGTTTAACTGAATTTGGCATAAAATAAACCAACAAATTTTTGTCATACCATAAAACCAACTGACCAATCAACCAACTCAATCTATCTGTAAATTTCTCTGTAAAATTTTAAATATCCTGATTAACTAAAGTGCAACCCGGTACAATGCTGCTGCTGCTGCTGCTGCCCTGAAAGTCTTTTGTATTTTTAAATTAAATCAAATACATATACTGAGTATATGTAACAGAAAAAAAAATGGAACACTTACTCTTACTAGCAGGACCTGTGAATATACCACAGTATGATAATTTAATTATTACGACATTTGAAATGTTTGCTCAAGAGCTATTGCCAAATAGTTCAATATGTAAATAGTTATAATAATCTTGATTTAACTCTCTCTCACTCTTCTTTCTTTCTTTCCTTTCCTCTTTTCATTATGTTTGATTGAAACAGATTAATGTTATCACTTCTGCATGCTCACTCCTCACTTTCCCATACACTCTTTCTTATAATATTTTTTCTGTGTAGCTTGTCCCTTTTCTTTTCTTTCTTTCTTTCTAATAAAAACAGAATGGTTCATTATTTAACTGAGGTGACAGCACTGATAAGAAATAAGAATTCAGCGGATAAGAAATACCAGGATTTGTATTTTTGCTTTTACTTCTTGGATAATTTGGATGGTCTCATTTATCAATTATCAAAGTGTGGTATATCCACAGCTTCTGCTATGTTATTATTTATGTTTATGTTATGTCATTTATTATGTTATTATTGCTGAAACAACAACAACAACAAAAACTAAAATAGGTAAATTTATAGATTGAAACAAAATATGATAAATGTAGAATAATTATATATATATAAAGTCTTTGGGGTGACCTAAAGTCGGTATCAGCCAATCAACTGGGAGTCTATCCCCTTTTCACTTGCGCTAGACCAAGGAGATTATTTTAGTCTGAGGTGGAGCACCACACCTCCATCAGCTCCTTACTTTACCGCACAGATCCCTTTGCTACTCATTATGCTGAAGTTGGCGAGGACCGGTATAAAACTAGGAACCTTGTGAAATTCTAATTACCGTTGAATTGGTAAGACAAGGCAACAAATAGCCATAACTGAATACGGATTTAATCTTGTTGCAATCCTACTACAGGGTATTTATGAAGCCTCATAATATCATAGAAACCAAGCAACCAATCAGAACTTAAGGAATGGAATCACCCAAATACATGAATGGGCTATTCTTGAATTCCATAAGTACCAGCTGTCTTGGGCACTTGTTCAGTTGTGCTTAGCTAGTTGCTGTTGTCCAAACCAACAGTATACAGACTGACTGACTGACTGACTTCAATATTGAGCTGCGAACAGGATTGAACCTGTGAGGGAATAACCCATTGGATTTTGAATAATAACTTCGACTTCAATAATAAAATATATTTTTGGAAAAAACTATTTCAGATATTTCATTAAAAGCTAAGTAATTATGGAAATTTTAATGAAAATCGGACCATTAATTGATTTTTCATAGAATTTAATAAAGAGCTTCTACTCATAACTTGTTTTTAGCCATGTTAAATTTCAATTGATTTAACAGTGCAAAAATGTAAACATTGTTTTTCGTTTATAATTTTCATTATTTCCGTAAGCTGAAAAATTTTTAAAAAAATTATCATGAGTTTTTATAATATTTCTTCTTTGAATGGACAAAAAATTTTCAAGATAATATTAACCTTTATGCAAGTTTCATTGTGTTAAATATAGTGTGTGTGTGTGTGTGGGGGGGGTAAATTTTGACAGGGAAAATTGGTGGTACCTAATAAACAGAATAATATAAATGGTATCAATGCATAACTTGTGTTAGATATGAATATTTGATTGTTCAACCTTGTCAGTGATTTTTCAATGCTCATATGAGAAATTGTTGCTATGAAAACTGAAATCAGCAATGAGAAATGAAAGTAGAGCGTGCCAAAATTCAATTCTCTTTCAAGCAATGACCATCTAAGCAGCAGGACATATTATCTACCTCTCTACTGAAACCAGAATGTTGTCTAATGCCACAATACACTGTGGTCATGTTCTTTCAACCAGATTCAACCACATCAACAAATTACGCAGAACCTATAAATAGACATATACTCTTTAAACACAGCTATTGACCAATCATTGGTAACCAAGAACATTGAAGAATGAAGCTGTGTTTTAGCCCTCCTAACCCCAAGAGATATTAGTATACTTAATATTCTAAAGAAATTTGTTTTTGGCACAAATTGGTTGATATACCATAAAACAAACCAACCAAACCAAAAAAAATTGCTTATAAAACACAAATTATGGTCAAGTCATGCTGAAAATACCGTTCCTACTAGATCACCAAAGTTAAGCAGTGACAAGCCTGTTCAATACTTAATTGGGTGAGGACTTAAGCAAAAGCAGTAGTATCCTTAATATTCTAAAGAAAATTTTTTTTTTTTGCACATACTAAAGCATTATGGTCAAATCACACTGCTAGACTACATAAGTTAAGAAGCAATAAGCCTGTTCAATACTTAATTGGGTGAGGACTTAAGGAACAGCAACTACTGTAAGCACCTGAATCTTTTATCAAAATGACTTGATTCAGCATTTGGGGGAATGGGGGGGATTCATACCTTTGTTATATACCCACTAACATATCTCAGGTATATAATGGGAGGAGAGAGAGACAGAGTATGAGAGATTATAGTTGAAGGTCTTTACTTGTTAGCTTGGCAACTATTTTGTCGGTAGCCATATTCTTCTCAGGGTTGATTCTGTGAGGCTGTTTCTTCTTTCTTGTTTGAGTTCATTTCTTCAGGCTGGTCATTTCTTGTTTTAATAAAACTTGTTGTTTTTTCTTTTATTTAAAACAACTCAGCCCATAAAGTTTCTATGCGGAGAGTGCAACTCTGAGAGACATCCGCTGTCCTCGAATGTCTAGTCGCATCTAAACTAATTCCCCCTCACCTCTAATGGCACGTTTTTCAAGGGGTCAAGTAAAAAGGTTATTACCTGTCAGTAACCGTCAAGGTAACTTTCCACTGGACCCCCATTATTCTGAATTTAACAAACCCTTGATTAAAAGTATTCTTTCTACCATACATACATAATTCATAGACTATCCATGAATTATGTAACATCTTTAGCAAGTGTATTAGTCTGAAAATGAACATAATAGTGTGAGTGGAGTTTGAACTCACTTACTATGATGTCACCCTTAAGCAAATTAACTACTATGCCATGGGGACTCCCATCACTACACTCTGGACCCAGGCAGAAGTGCTGGGGAGTGACACTTTGATCCTAGGTAGGGTGCACAGATGCTACACTCTTATCCTAGCAAAAGTTAGGGATGGACAAAAAAAATGTCACAATTCAATTGTATATGGATAAATTACCTGTAGGAGGCATGTCGTAGGAAATGGACTTGCATTTCACATAACGCTAATACCCTTAGGAAAGGTATGCATCCAACTACTTTCCTTCCAGTTATGGGTTATTAGAAGGGCAGACTAGGCCCTTCAACCATAGCTAGGCAACTAGTCTAGGAGAAGGAAAACTCTGAATTCAAACCTGTTAGCCTCCGCTAAATAAATTGACCTTGTGTCACATCCTGCTTGTGCAGAGTGGTTGGTAAACAAACCTATGTATTTAATAGTTTAAATGCCGAAACATGTGTCTGTGGATGACTTATATATATATATATATATATATATATATATATGGGGATAAACTATGGAGGATTAAAATTCTTTACAATTTTGTCTTCCTCCATTTCAATAAAAAACAAAAAGCTGAATATTCCTAAATATCATTATCATCTTTTTGATTTCCCAAATAAAATGTTTTCTAAAGTTCCTGGATAATGGCATCCCTGAATGTTGTCATTTTCAAGTAAAGGAAAAAAGTATTCCCTGATTGCTAATGTATATATTAATACGCGTTTTCCTTAAAAGTACAAGCATTATCATCTTGCAACACCCTCTGGTTAAAAATGAGACTGTCCAAAATCATCTAAGATGAATGCAAAATTGTAAATCCTGATTATCGGAAGTTGCTTATACACTGAATTCTTATTTCTTAAGGGTGTTGACCCCTCAGCAAAATAATGAACCATTCCATTTTTATTAGAGAGAAAAACAGGGAAGAAAAAGGACATGTGATACAGAAAAAATGTAATAAGAAAGAAAGAGAGCTCAGATGGGGAAAGATAGACAGTGGGTGAGCTTGCAGAAGCAATAATGCTAATCATTTTTAATTGAACATAATGAAAAGAAGGAAAGAAAGAAAAAAGAGTAGGAGAGAGATAAATCAAGATTATTATACTTTTTACTTATTCAGCTATTTTTTGCAATAGCTCTTAAGTAAGAGTAAAATTGGCGGGGTGGCCTATTGTCAGTATCAGCCGAACTACGAGGGAGTCTATCCCCCTTTCGCTAGCACAGATCAGATAACCCAATCTGTGCTACTCATATGCTGATTTGATAGTGATTGATATTGAACAAGGAACCTTATGATTCCTTGGTGGATGCTCTACTGACTGAGCTAAATTGACCTCTTAAGTAAACATGTAATAGTTAAATTATCATACTCTTGTATATCCACAGTTCCTGCTAGTATAGATAGATACTTAGAACAAAAGATTGCAGAACTGTGTTATAAGTTTAATTAAACATTTGGTGCTATTTGCAGAATTGCGTCCTGGCCTCCTTCCTTAAAGAACGCTAGGTGGTGATAGCTGAAAAAACCACCCGCTCTATGAATGCAGTTCCTAGCTGAAAAAAGAGTTAATGCGATATTTTACCCCCTCCAGTCTTTTTTCGACAAGTAAATATAAATATTTTAACCCTCCCCCTCTTTAAAATATTTTAGGGGGGCACTAAATATTTACATTTACTTGTCGATAAAAATATGGCTTACATTTTAACGCCTTCAAACCACTAAAAAAAAATATACTAATTTGTCAATAAAAACATTTTCAATCTGCTAAAAAAAATTTTATTTTTTCGGTATTTTCATTTTATTTTTTTTCGACAATCAATTATAAATAAAAAATCAAAACATTTTTTTCTGTATTTTTATTTTATTTTAATAAATTTATTTCCGACAAACAATTACAAATAAAAAATCAAAATATTTAGATATTCTTTTTTATTTGAACTAAAAGCAAGACATTAAACAACATAAATGAAAAAAAATCTGAATATTTAGATATTCTTTTATATTTAAAAATATGTCAGGTCATTTTTAAATTTTCGTGAAAAACGTCTTCAATGCTGGTTGTTTTATTCAGCAGGCAACGTTTCAGCTAGGGACTTCATTCATAGAGTGGGTTGTTCTTTCAGCTATCACCGCTTAGCGTTTTTTAAGGAATGAGGCCAGGGCCGCAATTCTCCGAATAGCACCAACCATTTTACCCTATTTTTAAGTAAAGCTTATAAAATCACATGATTTATTATGCCTTTATAAGTCTTTATAAGTAACACGTGTGTACTTTTAAAACCAAGGTCTATAACAGTGAGAAACCTCTTGAAATTTGATACCACTGCTTTTAAGACCCTTTATTCATACAAATGCTACCAGTTGGAAATATATGACACAGTAGTTAAAAGCATCCTGTGCCCTAGTTAACAGGTTGGGTCTTTAGTGTCTTGCTCTGGGCTCCACCAAAAAAAAAAAAAAAAAGCAACTGGTGCAATGTTAACAGGATAGGTGGGGAAATGTGTGAAGAAATTAGTATTAATATTTCCTTCACACTTTTGGTTTGTAGATCTGATTGCTAAAATAAATCATACTATCAGGACCTGTAGTTATACCACAGCATGATAATTTAATTATTACAGCGTTTGACATTTTCACTTCAGAGCTATTGCAATTACTTCAATATGTAAAAAGTATAATAATCTTCATTTAACTCTCTCTCACACTATTTTTGTTTTCTTTCCTTCTTTTCATTATGTTCACTTTAAACAGATTAGCATTATCACTTCTTCACGCTCACCCCCTCTCTATCTTCCTTCTACTTTCATTCTTTTTTTATTTCTTTTTTCTTATTATATTTTTTCTGTGTAGGATGTCCTTTTTCTTCCCTTCCTTTATAATAAAAATGGAATGGTCCATTATTTAGCTGAGATGATGACACTCATAAGAAATAAGAATTCGGTGGATAAGCAACAGCAGATAATCAGGATTTACATATTTTGCATTCCATCTTGGAAGATTTGGACAGTCTCATCTCAGAGTGTGTTGCATGATGATAACAGTTGTAGTTTTAAGGAACATGAGTATTAATATATAGATATACCCGGTGGGAGGCAGGCAATCTCCAACATCCACTTTCTTTAGCAAAGAAATGACATAGTGTTGAAACCTTTACTTGGACGGTCTCATTTTTAACCAGTGGGTGTTTTAAGAATGATAACAGTCATACAATTAAGGAACACAAGTATTAATGTAGAGATTGTTGGGGACTAAATTTTTTAGAAATATTGCTTTTAGATTCTTCCATCGTTTGCACTTTTTTTTTATCTACTATCTTGTCTGATATTAGAGTGGATAAAGAAATAATATCAGTATTTATATATATATATATATTCCACCTCCACTGCACGAGTAGGATGTGACACATGATGTATTTATTAAGCAGAGTTTTAACAGGTTTGAATTAGGAGTTTTTTTTCTCCTAGACTGGTTGGCTAACCAATGTCAAACAGCCCAGTTCGCCCTGCTATTTACCCATAGCAGGAAGGAGACTAGTTGAATCTATACATTTCCCAAGGGTATGTGAAATGCAAATAGCATTGTCCAGGATTTGAACTCATCTTACCATGTCCATTTCCTATGACAGTATCCATTACACCAGCACCTCCATTTTTACTGTTATATATGCCGTGAATTAAATTTCTTAGCAGTGTGCCAGTTTAATTACTTGTACATTTTGGTAATGGACTATATAGCAATGAGGGGGTGCTGAAAAGTTATTGGGGTCTTTCCAAGAATGGAATGACCCCAAGCCATGAAACATACATACTATTCCACACATTCATTTTGCAGTTCAACTCACTTGGCACATTATATAAGTTTCTTTAACCCTTTCCCTAAAAATTCAGGGGGAGTCCCCATGGCATAATGGTGAACATACTGGACTGCAACATCGATAATCATAGTAAGCAATTAAAATTCCAGTCACACATTACATTCATTTTAGGTTGGTTATGTTGTTATCATTGAACAAAGAAAGATAACTTTAGTTTTTTTTCTTTAAGAGAACTCTCTTTTTTTGAGAAACCCTTTTTGTGTGCTCATCTGTCTTTACCGCCCCTTTTTACATTGGTAAGTGGAGCGAGTAGTTGTGTTGAAATAAAATCACGAATACATTGTTGGCATTTGCATTGATTGTTAAGTATCTTCTTAGTCTAGAGTTTAACAGTTTGGTTGGTTGGTTTGATTTTACATCATGTCAACCCATGTTGGGTTATTTTATGCCAAATATGTTTTTTTTTTTATTCATTTGTTGAGTATTCAATTTTTTTAAATTTTAAATTATTTTTTCTGTTTAGCCCATAGATAGACCCTAACAGGTACTACCACTTCAGGTCAGAGTGGATCTAAATGGCGATGAAGGGGTACTCCACACTCCCCTGAGCGCCAGAATTGGAACTTCCTTCAACAATAGTCAATCCCACTAAATTCAAAATACTACAAATGTGTTTTAAAAAGAAAGTAAGTAAGTCTCTAAAGCCAGTAGATCAATTCACGTATCTAGGTAGTAATATCTCATCCACTGAAAGTAATGTTAATGCATGCATAGGAAAGTCAAGGTCTGCTATAAACAGATTATCAGTTATACGGAAATCAGATATCACTGACAAATTAAAGTGACAATACTTCCAAGTCATATTTGTATCAGTGCTACTGTATGGCTGCACCATTTGGACCTTAATGAAGCACCTGGAAAATAAACTAGATGGGAGCTACATAAGAATGCTGCATGCGATCTTGAACAAATTCTGGAAACAACAGCCCACAAGGAAGCAGCTATACAACCACCTATCTCCTATCACACAAACCATCCAAGTAAGACAAACAAGACATGTTGGTCACTGCTGGAGAAGTAAGGATGAACTCATAAGCAACGTCCCCAGTGGAGACCAGCACATGGACATACCAGTGGGGGCCGTCCAGCAATGATCTACATAGACCAGCTCTGTGTGAATACTAGTAAGGGATGAGGTAACAATCCAAAGACACAGTTGATGCTTTAGCTACTGGAACTTGAGTTGTGTGAACAGGCGCATTATCCTGGAGCAAGAGCACACCTGCCCTCAGCTTCCCTCTGCATTACTTTTTTCAGTTGCCTTAATTCTAATGTATAATACTGGTCATTAATAGTTTTTCCCTTTTCTATCATGATTATACCTTCAGAATGAATTTAAAAAAAACAAAAGACAAACAAAACAGAAACCATCACCTTGCCAACAATTGCTGCCTGCTTTTTCAGGTTAGGAGAACTAGTGTGTTTCCACTGTTTGCTGGGAATCTTTGATTCAGGTTCAAAGTGGTAAACCCAGATAAATTAAAACATTTTAAGTGATTTTTTCTAATAAAAAAATTAACAATGACATGCTTTTCTTTTTGGGTATGATTACATATATACATATATAAACATAACAAGAATTTTAATGATAGATATTTGAAAATTCACAAATTGTTTATTGAAGAATAATAAAGGGAAAAAAACAACAGATAAGTTGAAAATAAGACAGACTGAGGTAAAAAAGAGCAGAAAAAAAAAAGATTTATTAAGTGAATTATTTTCTCTTGAGATTAGACTCATGAAGCATTTCAAATAATCTTCTGACTAAAATTTCACAGTTCACTTGTTGTGTAGCAATCTTTTTTTCTTTCTTTTTTCTAATTCTTTTTGTTTTTTATTCAATTTATTGTTTTCCGTTTTCTATTTGTTTTCCATTTCCAGATTTATTTATTTATTTCCTTTCTTTTTCTTTTTTTTTCTTCTTCTCAATATTTTAATCAATTTTCTTTCTTTCTTTTTTTTTTATTCTAATGGCTATTTCTTCAATTTGAAAAAAAAAAAAATACGATCACAAAATATTTTCTTACAAACAGGTAATTTTTCTTTAAATTTAACCTTTAAATAAATTGTTTGTCTGACTGATTTCAAAATTTATTACATTGTAAATTTTTTTTTTTTTTTTTTCATTCTTTTATTCATTTTCATTTCCATTTTTTTTTGTTTTTTTTCTATTTATGGAAAAAATTAATTGTTTGAATAAAAAGGTGTTACTCATAACCTGATTAAAGTGTCTGAATCAGACTCTTAGCTTTTAACAACTGTTATTATCATTTCCCATTTAAGCACTTGCTTTCCTTTAGGCTGCTCTAAAATATCTTTTATCTTCAGTGCACTAAAACCAAAAATATTTTTTTTTTCATGTAAGATATCTTGCTTGATTGTGGCTCCATCGGTTTGGCTCAAGCAATGGAACCACAAGGTTCCAGGTTTGATACTGAACCTCGCCAACTCAGCACATGAGTAATACAGGTTAGATCTCTGCAGTAAAGTGGGGAACAAAGAGTGGGTGTGGTGCTCCACCTTAGATGTTAAAAGAATCTACCTGGTCAAGCACTATGCAAAGGGGATAGACTCCCTCACAATCCAGCTCAATCAGTTTAGTTCAGTCAGTAGAGCATCTGCCAAGAAACCATAAGGTTCTGGGTTTGATACTGGCCCTCGCCAATTCAGTGCACGGGTAGTACAGCTTGGATCTGTATGGTAAAGTGGGGAGCTGACGGTAGGTGTGGCACTCCATCTCAGATGTAAAAACAATCTCCCTGGTCTTGCGCTAGTGAAAATGGGATAGACTCCCTTGCAGTCCAGCTCAATCAGTTGAGCTCATTCAGTAGTGCATCGGCCAAGGAACGAGATTCAGGGTTTGATACAAACATTCGCCAACTCAGTGCATGAGTAGCATAGTTTGGATCTGTGTGGTAAAGTAGGGAGCGAACGGTAGGTGTGGTGCTCCACCTCAGATATAAAAAGAATCACTGATTTAGAGCTAGTGAAAGGGGATAGACTCCCTTGTAGTCCAGCTCGTACTGACAATTACTGCTCAATCGGTTGAGCTCATTCGGTAGAGCATCTGCTAAGGAACAAGGTTCTGTGTTTGATACCAACCCTCGCCAACACAACTTGGATCTGTGTGGTAAAGTAGGGAGTGAACGGTTGGTGTGGTGCTCCACCTCAGATATAAAAATAATCTCCCTAGTCTAGCACTAGTGAAAAGGGGATAGACTCCCTTGCCGTCCAGCTGATACCGACAATAGGCCACGTGTACTTTTTACTATTCATTCTCTTTATATTGTTTTAAAATATTCTTTAACACTTTCACTGATGTGTTTAACTAGACTTGAATTCATGAAGTCAGGTCACACATAGCTGGTGGGAGAGTTGGATGCATACCTTTCCCAAGGGTATTAGCACTATGTAAAATATAAAAAAAGCTTTGTCCTGGATTTGAACTCTGGTTGATGAGTCCATTTCCTAAGACTCTAACCACTACACTACACACATCCTTGTGCACGTTTATTGGTGTACAAGGGAAAAAACAATTTACCCTCTTAGTTAGATTCAAGAAACATAAGTGAGGTAGAGAAATATGATTTAGCAGATCACATCTGGGGGAAGAGAGGTATAAATTACCTCCTCTAGAGTGGGGGGTCCAAGTGACTGACATGGAGGATCATTAGGGGTGTGAGAAAACTCACTTAAAAATAAAGGTATCATATGTCAGTTGAGTAAAGGTTTCAGCATTATGTTGTTTTCTTTGCTAAAGAAAGTGGATGTTGAAGATGACCTCCCACCAGGTATACTTAAAAGTACAACTATTATCATCTTGCAACACCCTCTGGTTAAAAATGAGACTGTCCAAATCTTCCAAGATGAAATGCAAAAGTGTAAATTTTGATGAGTGTTGTCACCTCAGCTAAATAATGTACCATTCAGTTTTTATCATAAAGAAAGAAAGGGAAGAAAAAGGGCATGCTACAGAGAAAAAATATAATAAGAAAGAAAGAAAAAGATAGTGGGGGGCAACCGTACAAAAGCAATAATACTAATCTGTTTCAATGGAATGTGATGAAAAGAAGGAGAGAAAGAAAAAAAAGTTTGAGAGAGAGAGACTTAAATCAAGATTATTATTCTTTTTGCATATTTAACGATTTAGCAATAGATTTTAATTAAACATATCAAACATTGTCATTATTAAATTATCATACTGTAGTATATTCACAGATCCTGCTAGTATATTTCAACTGACCTGCAGAGACATAACACACCTGCACAGTGTTACTGGATTGGTATCAATTAGTAACTTAACATGCCTTGAGTTGTAACAATGGAGTTCTTTGTTTGATACATTCATGACCATTTTTTTTTTTATATATTTCATTTTCTTTTTTTTTCTGTAGACCCAGATTTCACCCCCCTCCCCTTTTCTTCTTTTTTTTTTGCTTGAATTTTTACATCTGATGGAGACTGAATAATGGATCACCTGAGACATTGTATAAACAAAACCAAGAATGCCAAAAAAAAAAAAAATATATCAAGTATACTGCTAATATTTCCTGTGGTGAAGGTCAATTATTGAATACAGGTATCTGTAGAGTAATGGTCATCATTCTCAGAAATGGAGTTAAAATCCTGGATGAGGCTGGTTGCATTTCACATAGCGCAAATACCCTTGAGAAAAGTATGAATTCAATTAATCTCTCTCTAGCTATGGGTTTGTTTGTTTGTTTTACAGCATATTAACCTCGGTGGGTCACCTCAATGGAGTTACCTATTAGTCATGGGTGGTGACCCATGATGCTTAAAGATGGAACCCTGGTGGCTGAGCACTCCATGACATGCAATACTCAACTTTGACTCTTACTTAGGCTAGACGGACGGTCGGAGAGGCCCCTTTCAATCAATCGGCTGGTCATGTCAAGCCCTAGCACCTATATGATTGTCCCAACACTGTTGACCTTATGGCAAGCCACAACACTTTTTATCATGTATGTGCTAGAAGACAGTGGCTGGTGATCTTGGTGTCCTGGGTATGATGTTAAACTCTATCTGATGGTGAAGTTCCGATTCTGGAGCTCTGGGGAATGTGCAGTACCCCTTCATCACCATTACTCCCAGGTCCACTCTGACCCAGAATGTTAGGACCAGTTAGTCCCATCTATCGGTTAAATAGAAAAAATGTGTTTAAAACAAAATTGAGTACCCATGAAGAATGAATAAAACAAAAATGTCTTTGGCATAAAATAACCCAATGTGGGTTGACATGTTGTTAAACCCAACCAACCAACCAGATGCAATGAGTCCTGGTGATCATTACATGTTTATGTCTATAATAGACAAGGCTTTAGGTAGGTATAATCATGAAGTTAATGTTAGATTGTTGGGTTTAGGCTGTTTTGTTTTACAGCATATCAACCCTTTTCAGGTCATTTAATGCTCAATCAAGTTATTTTGATATTTAGTTTCTTACAGTACCTACTGTTGCTTAAATGGTCACCCATCTAAATATTAAACTGGCTCATCAATGCTTAACTTCAGTAATCTAGTTGGGGAATCAGTACTTTCAACATTATTGATATAGATTTGTACTAGACCTAATAGCAAGAAAGAGGTGTGTGGAGGGGAATGTTCTCACAGGATGTGGCCTGGGAGTCAAGAAAGTGGCAGTCCCCAAAAGTCTGTGAACCACTGATCTAAATGATTAATCCACAGGCCCTCTCTTTAAGAGGCACTGTGGTATCAATTAGTGAGTATTTATTTATTTGACTCTGCCAAGCATCAACTTTTTTTTTTTCTCTTTCTATAAGCCTAAAGTGACCAGACAATTTTTGTGGTCTGTACTAGCTGACCCTGATACTTCTACTAACAAAATACAATAGATAGAACCTAAATACATGATACTGTTTTACTAGCATATAAAACACTTCACATAGTAAATTCATATAATCCTTCACCAAAACAACTTTTTCTCCCATCCCAGAGAAGAAATATCTATTAAGGTTTAAAGCTGTAAGTTTAGATAATACAATAAAATCTCAAAATACTAATAGACTAATCATTGGTAAGGAGTGTCTGTTAATGTTTAAAGTCCATTAAAGCCAAGTGTAACCAAAGGTCATTTTTAATGAAAAAAACAACAATTTTAATAGAATACTAGCAAGACCTGTGGGTTTACCACTGTATGATAATTCTCTTATTACAATGTTTGATATGTTGACTTAAGAACTATTGCAAAATACTTCAATATGTAAAAAGTATAACAATCTTAATTTAGTTCTCACTCTTTTTTTCTTTTTCTTTCTTTATGTTCGATTGAAACAGAGTAGTGTTATCATTATCGCTCCCTCTCTCTGTCTTACCTCTACTCTTTCTTTCTTTTTTTCTTTATGTTTGATTGAAAGATTAGCATTATCACTGTCATGTGCTCACCCCCTCTCTTTATCTTTTGCCTACTCCCCTTCTTTCTTATAATATTTTTTCTGTATAGCATGTATTTTTTCTTCCCTTTTTTTTCTTTAATATAAAAACGGAATGGTCCATTATGTAGCTGAGGTGACGACACTCATAAGAAATCAGGAGATATGCAACACCAGATAATCAGGATTTACATTTTTGCATTTCGTTTTGAGCAATTCTCATTTTTAACCAGAGGGTGTTGCAAGATGATAACGGTCATACTTTTAAGGAAAACAAGTATTAATATATAGATATAGTACTGTTCTGTGCAATATAGTAAAAAAAAAGTAAAGTTGGCAGAGTGACCTATTGTGGGTATCAGTCCATCCCCTTTTCACTAGTGCAGACCAGGAAGATTGTTTTTGTATTTGAGGTGGAGCACCACACCTACCATCAGCTTCCCACTTTACCAAACAGATCATGGCCACCATTTGTACGCATGAGTGAAAAAAGCCTTTTTAAGACCATTGGTAATTTGTATGTGCGAGCAAGTAGCTCAATAAAAAGCAAACCACATGAACAGAGGGCATTGCAAATTTTTAAGCAAGACAAACAAGACAATGGATTTGTTGGTGAAATCAACTGCTACAAGCTATTTCAGAAAATTGAAGGTTGGTTGGTTGGTTGGTTGATTTTAATGGCATATCAACCTGTCTGGGTTATGTCATGCCTAGCAGTTAGAAAGTAATATGTGTTGTGTACCTATATTTACACTTTTATAGTAATTGGTTTTAACAATGTGTTAGCATCATTGGGGATCATGTTGTATGGTATTGATTAGGTTCATGTCTATATTCTATGGTATAATTTTATTTCCTTTAAAAAGGACAGAATGTCTTCTGTGTTGACTTTTTCAAATAGATCTTTCATATTGTTTGCATCAAAATAACAGTTTCTGATATGAAGTTCTTCCACTTTGGTTTTTTTGTGTTTTATAAATGAATGAATGTCAACTGCTACAAGCATCAATTCTGAAAGCCTCTTCACAAACAATATTTCTTGTTCTTCCATCTTGTGCAAATGTATTGTCTTTTTTTACAACTTACTCATGAACATCCAACTATCCAACATAGAGCTGGTCATGTAAAAGATATGAATCTGACGTTGTCCATCTTACCATTTTTGTACTTTATATGAAAGTTTTCATTAAAATATTCTGTCTCATTTTTTTTTGTCCCTGGCTAATGTTAAGTACCAGTGCTAGTATAATTCTGCTTGATTCACCTTTGACTCAGCCACCATACAATAAGAGAACTGGATGCAATTTATTTTTCATATATATTTTCTCTTATACGTCTATATATGAATACTCATGTTCCTTAAAAATACAACCAATGTCATCTCACAACAGCCTCTGGTTAAAAATGATACATGTAAATCCTGATTATCTAGCATTGCTTATCTGCCAAATTCTTATTTCTTATGAGTCTTGTCACCTCAGCTAAATAATATACCATTCCATTTTCATCAAAGAAAGAAAGGGAAGAAAAGGGACATACTACACAGAAAAAATATAATAAGAAAGAAAGAAAAAGAGTAGGGGAAATATAGAAGGGGTGAGCATGCAGAAGTGATAATGCTAATCTGTTTCCATTGGACATAATGAAAAGATGAAAAGAAGGAAAGAAAAAAGACAAAAATAATAAAAGTTAAATCAAGATCATTAAACTTTTTAGATATTGAAGTATTTATCAATAGCTCTTAAGTAAACATAAACGTTGTAATAATTGAATTATTATACTGCGGTATATCCACATATCCTGCTAGTTTTTAGTTATCTGCTAATGATCTTACATTGTTTTAAAGATTCTTGTTGAAAATGCATGAAAGAAAAGTACATAACACTTCAATGAAAAATATACATTCAAATCATGAAAGGTGAAACAAAAGGAATTGCTAATTTAATCAACACCACTGTTATTGCCATAGAAACAATAACAAAATATCACCATGGCAACCAAAGCATTTAATATAAGACAATATGATTCTATCCATTTTTCTGTTATTGTTAACTACCAATATGAAATCACTGAACTCTTGACCATTCCCTTCATTTCTTATGAAGTATTAAGTAAGACATTATTGAAGTCTCAGCTTCATTATCCATTCTAATTACGGTAAGTAAAGTGCATAGATAACTAAAAAGCAGGGGTAATTAAATGCGTTTATGATTGGTGTATTCAGACTAGTGTCCTCATCTATATATTAATAATCTTGTTCGTTAATCTTCTGACCGTTAGCATCTTGCTACACCAGCTGATTAAAAATGAAATCGTCCAAATCATCCAAGATGTAAAAAAAAATGTAAATCCTGATTATCTGGTCTTGCTTATATGCCAAATTCTTATTTCTTATGAGTGTTGTTGCCTCAGGTAAATAATGAATCATTCCATTTTTATTATAAAGAAATAAAAAGAAGAAAAAGGACATGCTACACAGAAAAATATAATAAGAAAGAGAGTAGGGGAAGATAGAGAGAAGGGGTGAGTGCATGGAAGTGATAATGCTAATCTGTTTCAATCAAACATGATGAAAAGAATGAAATAAAGAGTGCTAGTACTTGTCAGGATCCCATCTATGGTCAAATAGAAAAAAATGAGTTTTTAAAAAAATGTTGAATATCCATCAAGAATGAATAAAACAAAACATCTTCAACATGAAATAATCCAACAAGGGTTGATATGCCATAAAATCCAACCAACCAACAAAAAACTTTAAAATCTATGAATCTGGCCAGTTTTTATAATTCCTATTTCACAAATGCACTTAATATTTTTCAAATTTTATTTATTATCAATTCAAGCCATGTTCTTGGATAGCAAAGCATTTTTCCAACCAAATGATATGCGTGAATGAATCTATTTTTTGAAAATTCATGTTGCCCTTTTTTCTCTTTTTGTTTAACAAAGGAACATTGTATATTTTACTTCAAGTTTTGGCAAAGGTCTTGACATTTTCTATTTTTCTTTTAGAGGATATGTTCAAATTCCTAGAAATTTTACATTAAATTTATCTATTATACTAGCAAGTATGTTACAGGTCGATTTTAAAATTCTACAAAGATGTAGTCGGCATATTGTACTGCCCCAACCAAAAGGACAATAAAATAAATAGTCTGACAGACTGGGTTCTTTAACCTTAGTATGGCAATCAGTCTAGGAGATTGAATGCTCAGAATTTAAACCTGTTAAATCCAGCTTAAAAATGACCTTGTGTCACATCCTGCTTGCATGGAGGGGTTGAGTAAATGTTAAATATGTTTTAAACTAAGGAGACATTTAGCAATCAACACAGACACAAACGCCAACAAACATATTCAGGTTTCTTAAAGAGGAGAGTTTCTTAAAGAAAGATAGCTCAAGTTATATTTCTTTGCTCCATGGCATCAACAGTAAATACATATAGAATATCATAATCTATTATTTTACAAATTGTCTGGGGGTAGAAAGGGCTCCAGTCTAAATGCACAACTGTGGTGAAGACAACCCTTCTCAGAGAAGTTAACTCCAAAATCAAAACTGGAGAACGAAGCTTGTAGATATCCTTTTGTGTTGTGACTGAGTTATTAAAAACAACATTAAAATCTGGAATGGTTAACAATAAAGTTTATTACCATTGTACAGGAAATATAACAAGAATAAGAATAGGAAGAAAAATGCACAATTCTTACATAGCAGTAACAGCTGATGTGTTGTCAGCAAAGGCTAACTTCCCTTGTGTAGTCAGATTCTTCTTATTTATGTTTTGTTTGTCGTATGAGTCCAACTTCTTGTAGGCAAATATTCTCCCTCACTATACTTAGACAGGAAAAATATAAGAGAAAGTAAGTTGTTGGCTGAGTGGCCTATTGCCAGTATCAGTCCAACAGCTAGTGCTCAACCAGGGAGATTGTTTTTGCTGAGGTGGCATGCCACACCTACCGTCAGCTCTCCATTTTACCAAACATATCAGATTACCCAATCTGTGCTACTCATGCACTGAGTTGGCAGGGACCAGTATCAAACCAGAAACCTTGCAATTCCTAAGCGAGTGCTCTACTGACTGCACTAACTGGAATAAAACCTGCAGTTTGCATACTAACTATTTATCTTGCTATACTTGTCACTGAGCTGTCACTATATAGACTCATACAATGGCATCTCATACAAGCGTATGTCACTATAATCCAATTAATACAGATGTCTTAGTACCTTATCATCTTACAACTTGTATATTTTTCACAAGTTGAATTAATTATGAAACAGGATGTTTGATCTGATGTTTTTAGATGTAATGACGGCTATCATCTGTCAAGATGTGGCAGTCATCATCATCTCAACATTTGACATTTTTTTAGCTATTAACGACTCAATACATTATTATTGTGGAAGAAAAATCCAGTAATAGTGGAAGAAAATATGGACTGAAGACAGATCTTGACAAGAGAAAATATAAGGAACTCTAGCAGACAGAAACGTACCAATTTATAAGTTAACAGATCATCATTATCAGGTCATGCTGACAGCATCGATATTCATGACTTTCTCTTGCCAACTGTATCTTTACAGTCATCACTTCTGGGAGATCCTCTACTCAGCATCCAGAGTCTGCACAGAGGCTGATTGATGTAGATTTTAGCTGGTCAGCCTGCACTGGTGTGTTTATGGGTTGGTATCTACAAGAGAATGTCACTTATGAGTTTGTCCTTGCTTCTCCAGTAGTGTCCGGCATGTCTCGCTTTGTCTTACTTGAATGGTTTGTATGATAGGAGGCAAGTGCTTGTACAACTACTTTCTTATAGGGTGCTGCTTCCAAGATTTGTTGAATTCAGCACATGTGTCATTCCCATTTTGATCTTTTTTTAAGTGTTTCATTTGAATCCAAGTGGTGCAGCCATACAGTAGCACTGAAATGGCTACAGCTTGGAAGAATTCTTGCTTTATCTTATCAGTAAGATCAGATTTCCATATGATTGATAATCTGTCTATAAAACTCCATGCTTTTCCTATATCTATATTGACATCACTTTTTATAGAGAAGATACTATTACCTAGATATTTGAACTGGTCTACTAATTTGACTTGCTTTCTGTAGAAAAATGTTAACAATTAAATGGAAATAAAGAAAGAAAGACAGAAGCAAAAGATATCTTTAAAATCTGAACTTTTCTCCCCAAAAAGAAAATAATTTTTACACAATGGGCAAGGTTTTTGGTTGTTTGTTTGGTAGTTTTGTTTTATGGCATATCAACCTTTTTCAGGTCATTTAATGCTAAATCAAGTCATTTTGATAAACAAAAGACTCCAGTTGCTTACAGTACCTGCATTGTTTAAATGGTACTCCTAATTAAGTATTGAACAGGATCATCACTGCTTAACTTCAGTGATCTAGTGGGAACAAGTGCTTTCAGCATGACTTGACTATAATATAGCATACTTATAACCAAAAAAGAAAAGATACAATATAAACATAGACCAATTTTTGAGCAGAGAAATTGACATGTTTAAAGTGACAAACTCTGTAAGGCAGTCCGTCGCACTGGTACCGGTCCATGCTACATATGATTTTTTAAAATTTGTATAGTTTTGAAGTACGGCAACCGTACATATAAACTAAAATTGGAAACATATTTCTGAAAATATCAACTGGTTGAAATGCTCTCAATATGCTCCTCTCATTTCCTTCGACATGCGAGGCTGCTTTTTCAACAATGAGTGTGATAAAAACAAAGTACTGGGACAATTTAGATATTCAAGAACCATTACGTGTGACACTCCCTTAACATAGATAAATAAGTATATTGCACAAAATAATTAAATGTATGCATCAATACACATACATTCTTTCCTCTCTTATTTAAAAAAAATAGATATGTATATAGAGCGTCATGGGAAGTTGAATATTCCTTCAAGCACTTATGATTCAAGCAGCGCCAGGTATTCTTGCTAATGTAATTTTTTTTATCAGGTATTCTTGATTTTTGGGGTATATCATCCTACAAGACACATCCCAAATTTGGCAAGGAATTTTTTGGAGGAAAAAAAAAATAAAAACAATTTCTTCACAGGAACATTGAATTTTCTCACGTAAATATCATCATTGGCATTACGAGCAAATGTTCCCCTTTCTCAAATTTTCCCTAAACATGATTCATCACATGCAAATACATACACAAACACACATACAAGAATGCATGCATGCATACATAAATACACACACACACACTTTCTGGGTTTTTTTTTTTTTTTTTTTTTGTAGATCTTTAAAGTTGACTGTTTTTCTATTCCTGCATCTGTTGTGCAGACTTTTATGAAGTGTAAATTTTGGGTTAGATTTTGGAAAATCTTTCTTGATTATGATATCTTAGTCTTCAAGATTATAAATCTATATATTAATACTTGTGTTCCTTAAAAGTTTGACCTTGCAACATGCTCTCATTTAAATGAGACTCTCCAAATGACAGTCGTCACCTCAGCTAAATAATGGACCATTACGTCTTTATTATAAAGAAAGAAAGGGAAGAAAAAGGATATGCTATACAGAAATGTCATAAGAAAGAAAGATAGTAGGGAAAAGATAGAGAAAGGGGGTGATTGTGTATAAACAATAACCCTAATCTGTTTCAATCGAACATAAGGAAAAGAAGGGAAAAAAAGAGTGAGAAAAAGTTAAATCAAGATTATCATACTTTTTACATATTGAACTTTTGCAAAAGCTCCTAAGTCAACATATCAAACGTTGTAATAATTAAATTATTATACTGTGATTTTTTTCAAACATAACTCAATCTTAGAACTAAAGAATACTTGGATATTAATTTTGTGTCATTAAACTAAATAAGAAAAAAAAACTTTTAGGAAACAATTTTGATTCACTCAGCTTTAGTATAATATATATATATATATATATATATATATATATATATATATGTCCACCATATACAATCTGTCTGTATATGATAATATATATATATATATATATATATATATATATATATAATAATATATATATGTCTGTCCATCATATACGGTATGTCCACCATTGTTTTAATTCTGTCAAATTGCAAATTGTTCTAAAATCTGACACGCTCTTACCCCCCAATCTTAAAGATAGTGTAACCCCTCACAAAAAAAGTTACCTAATCTACAAATCCAAATGCGATGTTTGCTACATTATGTGCACTACCCAAAGATAGGAGGTCAGAATAAACCAACACATTCCATCTTATATTCGTAACAACTTTGACCACTCTTCTCCACCAAGCAATTCATATTCACCTTCCACCATTGGGTGACACCTGTTGGACAATCCTGATTGTACTACAGCATATATATATATATATATATATATATATATCAGCTTGGCAGTAAATATCTCTGTTCTGTATATATATATATATATATATATATATATATGTGTGTGTGTGTGTAGGGCTGGATTTATAAAGGGGAAGAGGGCCACCCCACTGCTTAGGAGTACTCAGATTTCCTTTATAAAACCTGTAATAATTATAAAATTAGTTTTATTGGAACCTAACTTATTTTTTCTTTTAATAAATTCATTTGTTGAACACTGCACACAGCATATGTTGTATACTCGTTTACTCGGGTATGTAATGGCGAGAGAGAGTATGAGATGATGATGATGAGATGATGAGGGTTCTTACTTGTTGGTTCTTGCTGCTAATTCATTAATTGCCATATTCTTCAGGGCTGATTCTCCATGTTGATTCTATTTCTTTCTTGTTGGGCTGGTCATATCTTTGTTTTAATTAATCAATAAAGCAAGACGTTGATTTTCTTGAACAACTACTCCCGTTATTTTGAATCTAGTAAACAAAAATATATCTAGCTACAGTACGTACATAATTCCTAAGCGACCTATGAATTATGTAACACATCTTTGCATAGTTCCCATCTAGATTTTTCTCTAAGCATTCCATTACTTCAATTTTAAAAATTTCTCCTGTACCTAATTTAATTTCTGTGTTGAGGTACTTGAGGGGGCCTCCTAACTAGAAGTGCCCTGTGTCCCCCAATGTTTAAATCTCTCTCTCTATATATATATATATATATATATATATATATATATATATATATATCTTTACAAAGAGCAAGGCTAAGAAAGTAACTCAAATAAAAGAAGGAAAAGGTATTGGATAGGAATTTCGGGTGTTCGGTAACTTGGAATGCTGAGGATTGTGATGACTTAGATTAGTTGCAACTGAGTGACTCATTGAATGAACATGTAGCCTAGCAAATATCTAGAATGTATTTTAGTATATAAAAATTCTAAATACTTCACTAAAATTATGGAATAGAATAAATGAATAAGATAAAAAATAAATTAAAAGGAAAAATATATAGAATATGATAAAAATGATATGAATAAAGATATAAGATATAAAAAATAAATAGAATAAATAAAAAATGAATGATTAAAATGAAATGATTATGAATTTTAAAAAATACTAAACACTTGGCTAAAATTATGGAATTAGCCCATTTAGATAATGTTCACCTTATTTTTTTTTTATTAACTGTAGATAAACTAATATTTTCCACTGCATGGCTTGGAAAAAATGATACAATTAATTTAGATAATTTAATTTAGTTTGTTGTTAAGAATATTTTATGAAGCCAGAATGTTCAGTTATTAAATAACACCTTTTTTGCATATTCTCTGTTATTAGTTTATTTACTGCTAAATAAAAAAAAAAGTGAACATCCTCTAAGTGTGTTAATTCCATAATTTTTGACAGGGATAGCTGATTGGTTGGTTGGTTGGATTTTATGGCATGTCAACCCTTGTCGAGTTATTTTATGCTTAAGATATTTTGTTTTATTTTGCTATCCAATTTTTTTTCAAACTCAATTTTTTGTAAACTCATTTTTTAATCTATTTAACCCATAGACACTTTGGGTCATGGTGAGCCTAGCAGCAATGACAATGAAGGAGTACTCCACACTCCCTAAAGCTCCAATTTGGAACTTCACAATTAGATACAGTTTAAGGTGTAGTTGGCAATTATAGACAACATTGCTGTGTATGGGGCAATGCATCAAGTTATTTACTTAGATGATGACTTATTTTAAGGTAATTATAAAAAACACCTAAACAGAACCCAAGGTTACAGTGGCCTGAACATTGTGTTTATACATACCACACAATAATGATGAGGACAACAGTCCAAAATATCAAAATTATTCATTAATGTCAGTTTTGTAACATAAGTGTGGTCATTATTATGCAGTTGAATAACATTTTATTTACCAAACTGGGTGCAACTTGTTTGAGCTTGGAATGTATTATTTCAAATCTACATCTGTGCACATTAATTATCTGGTCATTTTCAATAAAGTTATAATGTATCAAACTACAAATGATCTACAATAAATACTTGCATTAAACTTTCAGGAAGTTTTAGTTTATGTATCATTTTCTATTCCAGCCATTGCCATTTTTTTTCTCATCAAATGCAATCTTGTGACCAAATACATTCTAGCAATTTACATTCCTAGAACAAATATCAGCCAAAGCCTGTAGAATCAAAATCATACTCACTTTCACAGGAAGCTGTGAGTAGCATCCAGTCACCAGACAAAAAAAAAAGATAGACCATAGCTGAATATAGGCTCTATAACAACTACCAGAACACAGTCATGTGGTGGGTATATATGGATCCAAGTATCCACATTAAGCAAAACAAACTGGTAAGTGTGATTGTTGGTCTGAACACAAAATGATGAGCCCTCCACAAGGACTTGCTTAATTGCCACCAGAGAGGGTGATTTTTAACCTAAGTAATAATATATATATGTGATCCTTTAAAAGAAAAAAAAGAAAAGCAGTAAAAATGTCAAGCTTAAAATCATATTGAACAAACTAATGATATCAAGTTTGCTTAATATGATTATATTATGATTATGTTGAGCATCCACCTCAGAACTACAAGGTTCCAGGTTCAATACTGGCCCTTGCCAACTCAGCTCATGAGTAGCACAGTTTCTGTGCAGTAAAGTGGGAGCTGACAGTAAGGGAAGGCGCTCAACCTCAGATGTAAAAATAATCTCCCTGGTCTGGCCTTAGTAAAAAGGGGATAGACACCCTCACTGTCCAGCTGATACTGACAATAAGTCACTTCGCCTACTTTGTGGAGTTTAACAGGTTTGAATTCAGAAAACACTTCCTAAATTTTTTTCTCACATTCGCATTGGGAAACCAGAATCAAAAGCTGTCCATCATTTTTCCTGTGTTTTTCCACGACCATTACATTAGTTTGAATTTAAGCAGCACTTATCGTACATAATTCATAGGTTACCTATTAATTATGTGACATAAGCTTAAATGTCTTCCTAGGTGTGAGGAAATATTAAAGAAGCCGAATCTACAATTAACATTTGGTGTGTTGCTAATGGCACTAGCTTCGAATATCTGTCTTAATCTTTTGTTGTGGATGTATGTGATCATGGAGGCATTGTTGGAATTAAACCTGTGTTGTGTTTTGGATATGTGTTGGAATAAACAGTTGTTACTGTCACCCAGTTTAATGTTGTGTTTGTGCTCATAGAGACAGGTTTTTTTAAAGTTTCTGGAGGTTTCGCCTATGTACTTTTTGTGGCAGTCTGTACGTGGAATCATGTACACACCAGCTTCTGATTTTAATTGTTCACAGGAGTTTTTGCTTAGTATGTTGTGAATAGTTTTGGATGCTAAATTGACTGTCTTTATACCAAGGTTGTTCAGATCTTTGCTAATGTTATTATTGGTTTAGTTGTTAAGTCTATCATATTTTTTGTCATTTTTTTTTTACCAGGAAGGAAGTGAAGTAAAAAATAATTATTAATAAAAGATAGATTAGAGATTTATTTTCAACTTTCTAAAAGTTAAAAACTGCCTTGTTCAGGTCAACAACTCCATTTCCTATGACTCTAACCATTACACCACAAGCCTCCACACTACATATATGCTATTTATGGAATGTAACAATCTCCTAACCAAAGAATTATAATGAGAGACATGTAATTAATAAACAATCATTTTTCTTTATTGCTATTCAATTGGGCTGAGCAATGCCTTAAGGGATGAATAAATTTGGATAAGGTGATTTGTATAAGGATCCTATGACTAAATTTGGATTAAAAAATTTTGTCGGGTTTTATTAATCATAGCTTAGCTGTTTTGTTAGTCAGCAAAGGTTTCAATGGCTGGTTTTTAATTAATTTTAATCATCTTAAGTTTTGATCTATATTAATAATCAGAAATATTTTGCTTGTCTAACCTTTATGAATGACCAAAAAGATTGATGTATCAGGTAGTTCAAAAGTCTTATCACTCCTAAATATTATTTTAACTTTGATTATTTTTTGGTTTGATTTGATTTGGTTTGTTAGATTTTAAGGCTGGTCAACCCTTGTTGGTTTATTTTATGCCTAAGACGTTTTGTTCTATTTATCTTTGATAGGTATTCAATTTTTTTAAACACATTTTTGTAAAATTCATTTTATTTTCTTTAACCCATAGATGGGACATTAATGAGTACTACCACTCTGGGACAGAGTAGACCTGGGTGTAATGGTAATGAAGGGGTACTCCACATTCCTAGAGCTCCAGAACTGGAACTTCACCATCAGTTTAACATCATACCCAGGATACTAAGACCCTCAGCTACCGCTTCTAGCACATATATGCTAAAAAGGGTTGGGGCTTGTCATTAGGGCAATAGAGTTGGGACAATCATATAGGTGTTAGGGCTTGACATGACCAGCTAATTGATTGGCGGGGGCCTCTCCAACTGCTCGTCTAGCCTAAGTAAGGGCCAAAGTGGAGTATTGCACCAGGATTCTGTCTGTAAGCATCATTGGTTGCCACACGCAGCCAACAGGTAGCCCCATTTGGTGGGGAGGACTTACCTCTCTGCAAAAGTGCAGTCAGTGTATTCAACAACCCCAGCCAAAAGGGCTCATTATTTTTTGTTTTAATAATATAATATATCATATCATTAATTTATAACATGTATCAATAATAAGAATGTAATTTTCTATTTCATTTCCAGCAGATTATTTCATGTAATTATAGTTGATTAATTAGGAGTTATATTTTGGTAGTGGGGTGACAAATTTTTGGACCACCCTGTAGAATAACAATTGTATGTGTTCATAAGATCAAGTAAGTAACCTTATGACCTCTTATCCTAATCTTAAGTGATAAAAAAATCCATATCATGTTTTTCAAAGTAATATTCTTTTTATTTCTGAGGAAATGGTATTTAAATTATTTTGTATAATTATAATTAATTGATTTAGAGTTATATTTTTGTCGGACCACCAAATTTGGTATGCAGATTTATCAAACCCCAAGGCATCCTATTATGATGTAATGGTTAACAAGCTAGTCTCACAGATCCATTAATACCAAATAGCTAGTTTGATCCTCACTGGATGGCTCATATTTGCAGCATTGTGTCACATCCTATCGATGGTGAATGGATTTGTTAAATACCAACTTATTGAAACCAGAGGAAGGTTTTGACATTTAAAAAGAATGTGTTTCTTATGAGTGAAAAGGTATTGTCTTCAAGGGAAATTTCTCTAACAATAAACAATTGGTCAGTATATTTCCACTCAATTGACTCTCTTTTTGATTTAGGTTCTAGCAAACTATGTTTAGCCCATTTTAATCTTTTTTTTTTAACAAAATATGCTTCTCTGTACACTTTACATATTATTCTGTAAATTTCACATGATTTGCATTTTTCTAGTTACCAAAACTTTAATGACATACCTCTGTTCAAGCCTGGGGCACTCTTTTTGATTTGAGATTAAGAAATGTTTTGCTATAAAACAATTCCAAATGATTCATTTTTGAAGAGAATTTTTCAGTGCATTTTTGTCTATGATCTTTGATGCCATTTCCTTAAAGAATTGGTACAAGTTCAAGACCTATTTTTGGTATCAGTACGCAACTTTCGGTTTTCATGAAATTTGATATTAAAAAAAGTGGGAAATGAACCTAACCTAGTGTGTATGTCTCTTGATGGGAAGTTTCATAAAATCTGGGTTTTTTTTTCTGGTGCCAGTACATTGTTCTATTTTATGTACAAGTTTATTTTAAACTAAAAATATTAATCATTTTTAGTTTCACGGTGGATCAGTTTGCAGGAGAAACTACAAATTAGGAGATCTTTTTTAAGATTGATACAACCTAATTATTGAAATTGGCTAAATTTTTAAAAAATCAAATGCTAAATTTTAAATTCCTAAACACACATACATACACACTAGCTGAATACCTCTATCTTCACTTGGATGCTCCATACTTTCAGCCTTGTGTCACACACATCGGGTAAATACCTACTAGTTGAGGTATCTATCTTTACTGGGTAAGAGGCTCATACCTGAATTATAAAAGTAAAAATAAAGTTGTCCTGATGGTCTAAAGTTGGTATCATCCAGACAGTGAGGGAGTCTATCCCTTTTCACTAGCACTAGACCAAGGAGACTGTTTCTAACATCTGAGAAGGAGCGCCACACCTACCATCAGCTTCTCACTTTACTGCACATATCCCTGTGCTACTCATTTTCTGAGTTGGCTTGAGCCAGGATCGAACCAGGAACCTTGTGGTTCCCAGCTGAACACTCTACGACTTAGCTAAACTGGCCCTAACAGTAAAATGATATCTTAATTAAATGTTTGAAATCAGACACTTCAAGACAAATAGATAAATCTTTTAAAAAAAACTCTTCTTCTCATTTCATTTTTTCTAAACAATTTCCAGGACATAATCTTTTTTGTAAATTACAAATTACATCTAACAGTAATTCTTATTATAAATAAAAACTAAACCTGTGCAGTAGAAAAGATATTTAAGAAATATATTAGTTAGAATATTGTTCTGTGAAAATTTTCATGGAGATTCATAAAGAAAAAGTTCTTGGTGCAGTGGTCAGTAAAGAAGGTTATGCTGACATAAAGGGCCCATCATTATTGATTACTTTGAAAAAGGCAAAACTGTGAACAGTTCTTTCTATTGCTAACTATTTAGCAAAAGTCACCTTTATTTGCTGAATGACCTCGTATATATATATATATATGTGTGTGTGTGTGTGTGTGTATCACCAACATATAAAATCTGATGCCAGCATTTATATAATTCCTTGTAAAGACTGTGATAAAAATACATAGGTGAAACTTCCTGAAGATATTAGATTAAGCCATTTTAACAATGCACTTGTCCAATATATATCCAAAACTATTCATAACTTTAATTTCAAAGATGCCACAATATTAGCTCATATCCATAACAAAAGATTTTAGACAAATATATATATATATATATATATATATATATATATAAATCATAATCATATTTTAAACATTTTAATCATAGTTATATATACACACACACATACAAATGTATATATATATATATGTTAGGATAGTTTCTCACCAAAGCAAATATTGGACTAAGTGCTTGACCTGACAGTTACCAAGCACTGTTAACTCTGTGTCTACACTATCCTAACTTTGATATACAAGGTGTATCAAAAGAGTATTGAGATTTTTTGTACTTTTTGACACATCTAGTATTCTGAAAAGATTAACGTTCCATTCATTGTTTATTTCTATCTTGGTAAATACAGCTTCAGTCTCGATACTTTTATGACACACCTTGTATATGCTGTCATTGATATTGGGCATTTTTTACTAATAAATGTACCAAACTATATTATATATAATGTGTGTGTGTGTGTGTGTCTATTGGGTGTGCCAGGTACTTAAGATTAAATTTTTAACAGCCATAAATGGAAGACTATCCAAATTTTAACATTCTCATTTGTTTTTCATTCTGACATGTCAAATGCATTAACTTTCTAATCTGACGTTGGAAATCAAAAGACATGCTATGCTCATGGCAATGACCAACAAAACTATAACAATTTGCAGATGGCAACTTTCAAGAATCTGACTGCAATGCTTTTATGTTAATGTCATTAATGGTGAGACTTTTGCATTGTCATTCATAGCCAAGAGAAAAGAAGAAACATTTTAATGCCAGATACTGTTGTAACAATGATACATTTCATGCAGCAAGTTTATGACATCATCAACCACAACTTTTACTAATTCTATAAGGGCCATTATCTTGCTGAAGGTGATGCATAGAGTCCACTATCAGACATATGGTACTCAAGGATATCAGATTCATTGGTTGGTTGGATTTTACAGCATGTTAACCCTTGTTCGGTTATTTTATGCCAAAGACGTTTTTGTTTTATTCATTCTTGATGGGTACTCATTTTTTTGCTCTATTTTTTTAAGCTCAATTTTTAAAACCCCCTTTTTTTAAAAACTAATTTTTTCTATTCAACCCATAGATGGGACCTTAACAGGTACTACCACTCTGGGTCAGAGTGTACCTGGGTGTAATGGTGATGATGGGTACTCCACATTCCCTAAAGCTCCAGAATTGGAACTTCTTCATCAGATAGTTTAATGTCATACCCACAGCCACTGCCTTCTAGCACATATATGATAAAAAGGGTTCAGGCAATAGGGTTGGGACAATCATATAGGTGCTAAGGCTTGATGTGACCAGCTGATTGATCAGAAGGGGCTACTTTGCCCACCTGTCTAGCCTAAGTAAGGGCCAAAGTAGAGTGTTGCATGTCATGGACTGCTCAGCCACCAATATTCCGTCTGCAAACATCACAGGTTGCCACCCATGGCCAACAGGTGACCCCATTGCAGTTGTGCAGTTGGTGTATTCTAAAGGATATCAGGTACAAGTCCTAAGGGATGAATAAAGAATAGTTCATGTCTGATAAGACCTGGGTGATCTAAAATGCTCGCTGAAGAAGCTCAAACCTTCCAATCATGCTCTGATTCTCCTCTGATGAGAAACAGAGTTTAACAGATTTGAATTCAGTTATCCTACTCCTAGACTGGTTGCCATACCAAGATTAGAGAGCCCAGTCTGCCTTACTATTTACACATAGCTGGAGGGAGAATAGTTGGATTCATACTTTTCCCAAGGGTATTAGTCGAAAAATCAAAATTATAATTTTTTTTGGCTTTACTAAATTGACCACATGAACAATTTTAAAAATATACTCATTTCTTTTTATTGAATATCTTTGTTTTTTTATTTTAATATTATAATTTACATAGATTTACATAAATTACATAGTGCACCTGCCCTGTCGACTGGGGCTGTAGAATACGCCGACTATACCTCTGCAGCGGGGTAAGACCTCCTCCAATGAGGCCACCTGTTGGCCATAGGTGGTGACCCGTGATGCTTAAGGATGGAACCCTGATGGCTGTGCAGTCCATGACATGCCAACTTTGGCCCTTACTTAGGCTAGACTGGCAGTCAGTTACTCTCCGCTCCCCAATTAGTTGGCCAGACACCCTATATGATTTTCCTAACCCTATTGCCCTTATGGCAAAACCCCAACCTTTTTATCATATGTGTGCTAGAAGGTGGTGGCTGAAATAGAAAAAAATGTCTTTTTAAAAAATGTGTTTATAAACAAAATTGATTAAAAAAAAAAAAAAAAGAAACTGAATACCCATCAAGCATAAATAGAACAAAACTTCTTTGGTATAAAATAACCCAACACAGGTTGACATACCATAGAGTCCAACAAACCAAACCAAACCTAGTGTACACTGCGTATATATATTTTCTTTTCCATCTTACTACTTAAGCCTTCTTCTTGGTGTCATTAAATTTCTCCAGACCCTGCCTTTTTGCTAAGTGCCTATAACCTAATATTCAACTTGTTTTTCTTTAGTCAGGGAATAAGGAAGGAATTTAAACTCTTAGCAACATAACATTGAGTGTTCTAATTTTGTTTCGTTTGTTTTGGTATTTAACACATTCATCACTATGTGATATCATGCATCTTGTAGTATGTTGCGTATTGCCCCTGACATACAGCTTTATTTAAAGTAATACAAAATAGCTACAGCAATGCACGAGATTCAATTTCTGCTTATCTATCAGGAAAACGACTGAGTAATGAAAGAGCTTAATTTGTTTTTTGTTTTTTATGCTACAAGTTGCTAATGAATGTGTTAAAATCTTAATTTATGGGTAATCACCTGAAGATGACTTATTTTAAGGTAATTAAAATAATGAATAAAAAATACCTAAAACAGAGCCTGAGGTTACAGTAGTCTGAACATTGTGTTTATACACAATAAAGATGAGGACAACAGTCTGAAATATCATAATTATTCATATCAAGCCTCATTTCTTAAATACACATACAAGTGTAATTAAAATCTGTTTACTTTTTTTTAATGTCATAAAAAAAATTTTCAATAGAAAATTAAAGTGATAATTATCGTGACAATGAAAAAAAAAAGAAAAAAAGGAACTGTTTCTTGCTGGTAATTTAGATTGAAAGTAAATACTGATTATTTTTGAAATATCTCAAATAGTTCCTCATTGCTCTATTGCCTGCTTTTTGCTGTATAACTGTCCCTAATCACTTTCTGGATTGTGTAGTACTGTCATGAAACCTACAACAATTGAGCAACAAGTACATAATGAATAAGGATGAGGACAATAGTTCAAAACATCAAAATTATTCACATCAAGCTCCATTTCAAAAATACATATGTAAATAGGTATTAAAATCTGTTTACTATTTTTTATAATGTCATAAAAATTTCTGTTTTCAACAAGAAAATTAACTTGATCCCTACAAAGAAAAAACATAAATAGGAACTGTTCCCTTCTGGTAACTTAGACTGAAAGTTAATACTTATTCTTTCTAAATATCTCAAATAGTTTCATTTCCTCCTTTCACTATTGCCAGTTTCCTTGCTGTATACCTGCCCTAATCACTTTCTGGTTAAAAATGAGATGGCCCAAATTCTCGTAGATTAAATTTTGCAAAAATGTATATCCTGATTATCTGGTGTTGCTTATCTGCCAGATTCTTATTTCTTATAAGTGCCATCACGTCAGCTAAATAATGGACCATTCCATTTTTATTAGAAAGAAAGAAAAAGAAGAAAAGACATGCTACAGTGAAAAAATATAAGAAGAGAGAAAAGAAAAAAAAGAAAGAGTAGGAGAAAGACGGAAAGAGAGGGCGAATGCTTGGAAATTATAACAGCAATCTGTTTCAAACAAATATAATGAAACAATGACAAGAAGAAAAAAAAGAAAATGTGTAAGAGAGAGTTAAATCAAGATTATTATACTTTTTACATATTTAACTATTTTGCAATAGCTCCTAAGTAAACATATCAAATGTTGTAATGATTAAATTATCATACTGTGGTATATCCACAGGTCCTGCTAATTTTACATTATTTTGCATTTCCCTTTGCATTAATGCCCTTAGGAAAGGTCTGAATCTATCTCCCTCCCCCCATCTATGGGTAAACAGACTGAGCTCTTTAGTTTTGGTACTTTACTATTTTACCTGTAAATGGAGGATTTCCAATTCATCTCTCTGGTGTGTCCATGTGTATGTGTCCACAGGAGAAGATCATTTGTGAGTTCTTCCTTACTTCTCCAGCAGTGCTGTTAATCTTACTTGTATGGCTTGTGTGATAGGAGGTAAGTGACTATACAGCTGTTTTTTTATGGGATGCTGCTTTCATGATTTGTTCAGGATAGAAGGCAGCATCCTTTAATTCCAATCTAGCTTTTTTCCAAGTGTTTTGTTAGAGCACAAGTGGTGCAGTCATACAGTAGCACTGACTTAGCTACAGCTTGGAAGAATTGTTGCTTTATTTCCATATGATCAATAAACTGTCTATACATATTCCTATACATATATTGGCATTACTTTCTGTTGATGAGATATTACTACCTAGGTATGTGAACTGGTCTACTAATTTCAGTGATTTGGCATCCAGTGCGGAGATATTATTGCATAATTGATGGCTCTCCTATTAATTATGCGCTGTTAGTGTAGTGTATTTATTTGAATTCAAACCTAACGGTTAACAATACATGGATTTATGAGTGACGTCCTTTAACCTTTTCTTGACCTCTCTCCCTATTTGTGAGTACGAAAAATGGGAGAGAGAGTTTAGATTTAATTTTGGCCTTGCCATAGAATGAGAAAGCTTGCAATGGCAGCTCTCATCCAAATAGCCAATTCTCACATGTGATGTTGAGTGATCCGGAACCAAAATTTGAATAAAAATGTGAATTCTCCAAAGTTATGTCTTGTGTTGTTACTAAGAACAATAATGCCGGACATCTCA
Source organism: Doryteuthis pealeii (assembly GCA_023376005.1). NCBI lineage: Eukaryota > Metazoa > Mollusca > Cephalopoda > Myopsida > Loliginidae > Doryteuthis > Doryteuthis pealeii. The sequence continues at coordinate 7,949,393 of CM042142.1, read as the reverse complement.
GCCAGCTTATTCAACTTAAAAATTGACTATTATGTCACATCTTGTTTTTGGTAGGAGTGTTGACTAAATACATACACTATTTATCATTTATCATATATATATATATATATATATATTTTTTTAATAATTCCAACTTTTGACTAGCAGCGTTCTGTTTTGCTAACGGTCATTTCATCCCATCTTATTTTTGTTGAAGACCGATCCACGTGCGGTCAATGCAGATATTCCGAGGGTCCTCACATCAGTGAAGAGGGCCGATGTTGCTTTTTAAAACCGTAGAGAGGAAGGCCCCGAAACGGTTTGCACATTCTCTCCTGATGAGCCCATGCATTTGTAAACATCCTTTGTTTTTTCAATATATCATATTCACACTATCGGATTAAGTTCCATTTTATTTCACACATATATATATATATATATATATATATATATAGATATGTGTGTGATAAATGGAAACTACACAAGAATGCTGCATGGTGTCCTGAACAAATCTTGGAAGCTGTACCCCACAAAAAAGTAGCTGTATGGCCACTTGCCTCATCTCGCATAAACCATCTAAGTAAGACAAACAAGACAATCTGAACACTATTGGAGAAGGAAGGACAAACTCATAAGTGGTGTTCTGTGGAAACGTACACATGGACAAACCAGAGTAATCTAACCAGCAAAAACCTATATCAATCAGCATTGTGCAGATTCTGTATGTTGCATGGAAGACCTGCCAAGGTTGATGATGATAGGGATGGATGACAAGAGATAGCCATGGGTATCCATGCTGTCAGTGTGACTTAATGATGATATGAGAGAGAGAGAGAGAAAGGGAGGGAGGGTATATATTTCTGCAAATATACCTATATATAAAGTAAGTTGGCAGAGTGGCCTATCAGCCAAACAGTGAAGAAGTCTGTCTCATTTTTGCTAGTGCTAGACCAGGGAGATTGTTTTTGCTGAGGTGGTGTGCCACACCTACCATCAGGTCACCACTTTACCGCACAGATCAGCTTACCAATCTGTGCAATTCCTAGGCAGTTCACTACCGACTAACCTAAACCGGCCTGTAATTTGAATAAAGTATATTTTTTGTTTTTGTAAATCATATGGATACTAGTAGAAGTACCTATCTATGGGAGGTAAGTAGCCAAGAACTTAACTGTCAGTACAACCTAATGATGATGATGATGATATGATATGATTGAGAGAGAGTGGGGGGTAAATATTTGTGCAAATATACCCATATATAAGTCGTCAGGGTGGCCTAAAATTGGTATCTACTAGACAGCGAGGGAGTTTATCCCCTTTTCACAAGCCAAACAGATAGTTTTTTAGAATTTGAGACAGAGCGCCACACCTACCATCAGCTCTTCACTTTACTGCATAGATCCCTGTACTACTCATATGCTGAGTTGGCGAAGGTTGGTATCAAACCCGGAACCTTGTGGTTCCTAGGCGGTTGCCCTACCGACTAACCTAAACCTGCCTGTAATTTGAATAAAGTATATTTTTTGTTTTTGTAAATCATATGGATACTAGTGGAAGTACCTATCTATGTGAGATAAGTAGCCAAGAACTTAACTGTCAGTGCAACCTAATGATGATGATGATGATGATATGAGAGAGAATGGAGGAGGGTAAATATTTCTGCAAATATACCCATATATAAATGAAATCAAAATATTTGAAATCCAATGTTTTGCTAATTCACTTGTGCATATGTAGACTGTACTGTGCCAAAGTTTCCAGTAAAAGGGGGGGTGGGGTGGATTTATGATATTTTGATTTGGTAGGTTTCTCAGTCGATCGCACAAGAGTAATTTCTTTGTTTTGAAACCAATACATTTCATCCAGTTGGTTTGATATCTTTTAACCCTCTTACTATTGAATTTCCTAATCCATTACATTTTTGCTGATCCACTGAGGAATTTTCCTTCAAAAAGCTTCTTTGCTATTCGAACATCAAATTTGACTATTTTTGACATATTTTTCTGTTCAGGTTGTTGCCATGGAAACTCGTAAAAGTAAATGATATCATTCACTTCGTACTGTATGGATTCTGGAGAGAAATTATTTGTGATTCAGAGACAGAATTGAGCGAAATTAGTGATTACAATGTCGATTTTTATCACAATGACTCAGATACAGACAGTAACACATAACACTGCTGTAGATAATGTTCTTTTTTATTGTTTTAACATTGGTTCATAACATCTGCATTAATTACCATAATATCTTGTGGTGATTTAAAGGTTTTAAAATAACAATTTCTTAAACACAATTATTTGGGAAGGGGAGCAGAAAATTAGGATTTATCAAAAATTGGAAAATGTGGCAGTAAAAAAAAAAGAAAAAAATGGTTAATGATTTTATTTGCTTCCTGCAAGAAAAATGGTCAGATGTTGTTGGTTAAAAACAGATTTTAATTGTATGGTATATTGCAGTAATGGTTGCAAAAACAGAAACTATTACAGCCGTGAAGAAAACACTGGGATTTGTTTGATTGGGTTGTTTTCAATTGAATGGGTTGAGTTATTAAAAAAAGAATGCAGATTAATATTCCTACTTTATTTGTGTGTTAATTTTCATCAGCAACATACCCTTAACTTCTGACTGCTGAAAAGAATTTACAACCAAATAAAGTGGGAGGTTCAATCTCCTTTTCACACTCTCCAATCTCTCTCTTTACTAGCATAGAGAAACTAACACATATAAGGAGTAGTTAATCAAGATATATAGAGAGAGTGGGAAAGTGACAGGCAGAATGTGAAATAAGAGACAGGTCAGTTTTTCACTTAATTGCAAATTTTAGCATGTTTGAAATCCTCTGGACGTATCTATTTTAAAAAATCTAATTCACTTTGCAAACTCACTTTTTTCCTGATCACAATTATCTACCCAGAGCTCAATGGATGGCCCAACAGGTTACGTCTTTTTCTAGTATCCCAATAAATTTACTAACCAATTTTCTTTTCAATGGGTAGGACAGAAGAAAAGTCAGTAACAATTCTAAAAAGAAAGAAAAAGAAAATATTGTTCCCTTCTTGGTTTGGCCCAGAACTTTTTAGCACTTCCTTATATGGAAATAACAAATTGTAGCACGGTTTTAGTTTGAACTTAAATTTAGTGAATAAAGTAATTTCCACTACAATTTTTAACTTACTACTAATAGTGGGGGATTTGCATTTGCATACATCATTATAATTTCTCAATGGAAATAACTATTGAATTATAAAATTGTCAAGGTTATAAAAAATAAATGTGCTGGGTTTTTTTGAAGCATGAAAGAATGGTGCAAGTAATAATTCAAATAGATTCATACTAAAGAAATACATTTGACTTAACAATTTTGTCTAGACTAATTGTGTATTAATTCAAGATTTATATAACAACTAATTAGTCACTGGCTTCTGGCTCAGAAAATATGGTAGCTAATATTTAAAATTCAATTTTTAACTAAAGCTTTTTAAATTTTTATATGTAATCTAATGATATTATCTCTTGCGCACTATTCTGCATTAGTACCAGAAACTTATATTAGTTGTAGGAATTGTAACGTTTTTATTTCTTTTTCTTTTTTGTCTGTTCGAGAAATTTATCAAATTTGGAATATCGTTTGCTCTGTGTATTATCTTGACACAACTCTAAGTCTACAGAGAATGAAGCTGTAGCATTTGAGGAGATAAGACGTTGAGATTTCTTTCTTTTTTTTTATACACCCCACACATAATAGATACATTTAAAGTTTAAATTACTTTGTGCGGTGAAATTCGCGTAAAAAAATGACAAAAATTACGCTTCTAATGAACATTGTGGGGGAAAAAAGGGTTTTAATGACGACACGGAAATGAATCACAGAGATCTGGAAAAAAAGAAAAAAGGACAAGAAAGAAAGAGAAAAGGATTGTGGTTGAATAAATCAAAAGGGGGGGGGGGAGATTGATAGATAAAGAGAGGAGAGAGAGGAGAGAGATGGATGGATAAAGAGAGAGAGAGAGAGGAGAGAGAGAGAGAGAGAGATATGAGAGAAAGATGCAAAGTTATAGAATTTACAATGCTGAAGAAAAAAGAAAGAAAGAGAAAAAGGATCGTGGTGGAATGAGAGAGAGAGAGAGAGAGGGGGGGAGGGAGGGAGAGAGAGAGAGAGATGGTTAATATAGAATTTACTAAGTATGAGGAGGAGGAAGTTTAAAGTCGAACAGTCATTCACTTCAATTTCCACACGCGATAATTACGTCTCCTGTTTTTTGCGCGGCTTTTTGCGAGCGTGTGTTTTGTTAACGCTTTTCGGCGTTCGTTCAGAAGTAAATAAAAATTTTGTAAATGGAAGCGCCCACTCGCAAGAGTGCCGCCCTCGCGGCTGTGGCAGATTTTGTGGAAACCGTAAAAAGAAAAAGAAAAAGAAGAATTACATGGAATCATTTGATTATGTTACAAACACCGTAAAACACGCAAAATTAAACTCCATTAATCTTCCCTTTTTATTTCTCGTTTTTTTTTAAGGGATGGTGGGGATAGGAGAAAGAAAAGAGTTAGGAAGAAATTTGTAGCTTGTGGTGCGGTAGAAGATTGCATTTGAAGGCTCGTATGATAGCGAAGAAAATGTTTTAATCAGTTATAATTTTAATTTTATTTATTTATTTGTTGTTGAGAAACTTAAACGCAGTCCAGCCGGAAAATCTGTCAGAAAAAAATAAATTAAAAAGATAAAAAAAATAAAAACAAAGCAAAAAAAAAATTCACTCATCATTTTTGCTTGACTGCACGGAGTTATTCGAAACTTCCCGTGTCTTTCAAACAAAAATATTAAAAAAAAGCATGTTTGTGGATTAAAGTTTATGGTTAGGTTTCTTTGTTCAATGGCATATCAACTTTCATGGGTTATTTAATGGAATGCAAAAGTTATCCTCGTAGAAGAACAGTAGTGGTACTATTTAACCCATACCTGGTGGGGATGAGGGGGTTCATACCTCTCCCAGGGGTATTAATCCGAAAGTGAACGTAATAGGGCAACTGAAGTTCGAACTCGCTGACTACGATGTCACAGTTGATTGGTTGGTTGGGTATAACGGCATGTCAAAACCATTGGGTTATTTTATGATTAAGAGGTTTTTGTTTTTAGGACCTGCCAATTGTGAGTTTACAGACGTATTTTACAAAATAAATTTAATCAGGGAATTATCCGACTTTAATGAAATTTTCAGTGTTGATCTATCAATGAATGCATTTTATAATGAATTAGTTATTTTATTTAAAAACTTTGTGATTTTTTTCAGATCACTTAATTTTGACACCCCTTATTTTTGGGGTGCAAAATATCGGTGGGGTTATATACTTTTGAAACTAATTACAGTGTGAATAAAAAGACAAAAGACCGAAGGTGTGAAGAAAAAAACTTTTAAAGGAGCGCCTTACAATTCATACAACTATTATCATTTTTCTTTTAACAAATAATACCGAAAATCTGAAAATTGAATGTAATTTTTTTTTAATTTTTGGAGATTTTTTTTACTATGTCTATGTATATGATTGTCTTTTAGATTATCAGTGAAAAAAATATACATCGATATTTGTTCTGTCTAAAATGGTGGTGGCCTAACTTTTCATTTAAGTTTTCTCCAAAAAGTATTAGATAATAGAACTAAAGTAGGCTTGTTATTAGATAAATATTTGTTTTAGAGGCTAAAAATATGAAATCTAAAATTAAAATTAGGCGTTTCATATTTCAAATGAATTCTTTCTATTAATTAGGTATATCAATGGTTGTTCTAGACGCTACTATGGATGACTCTAACAGTAATATTTATTTTAAAGAATTTATGAATTCTTGATGGGCATTCAATATTTTGAACACATTTTTTCTATTTAACCAATGGGTGAGACCCTAACAGGTACCACCAATCCGTGTCAGAGCTGACCTGGGAGTAATGGTGATGAAGGAGTACTCCACATTAATGTCCTGAGTATGACGTTTAACTCTATCTAATTGTGAGGTTCCAGTTTTGGAGCTCTGGGGAATGTGGAGAACCCCTTCATCACCCTTGCTCCTAGGTCCGCTCTGCCCCGGAGTGCTTGTACCTGTTAGGGTTAAATCTATGAATTAAATAGGAAAATGAGTTTTAAAAAGTTTGCTTAAAAAATTGAGTTTGAAAAAGAAAAGTTGAGTACCCACAAAGAATGAATAAAACAGAACGTCTTAAGCGTAAAATAACCCAACAAGAGTTGACATGTCGTAAAATCCAAACTAACATACTAAGCAAAGCTTAGTCAATTGCAACAATAGTTTTTAAAAACATAATATTGGTAAGAAAAGTACCTACCATTCACAGCAATGCTTACGACCTTTTTTCTCTCCTCGTAATGTTTTTACGAACCGATTTCTTCTTGTAATTGGTGTTATGAATTTGGTCTAACTCTGTAACTGTCGCTAGTTTGCGTGTAAAGAAAATAGTAACGCCTCTACTGATGTCATTAAGTTTATTTTAATAAACACCGTGAAAACTGTACAAAGAAAAAACTGATAAGCTTCAATAAAAGATAACAACAAATACATTTCAAAAGAAATGGAAACACAAGAAAGAAATCGACACAAATGCTTACCATGTGGCTTCTTTGACCAGAAGTAGTAAGGTTTTTGTATGTTTCTGCTTCCCTTTACCCATTTTCGCTTAGGGTCTCATATATCAGAGTAAATTAAGGGTTCAGTAGCAACTGATAAATGGGATTTATAAAAATCAACTAAATTATTCTAAGACTAGATATTGTGGTAGTAGTTAAATTGATAAACAAAAGATAACTATATGTAATGGAAACAGAATCCAGAATAAACTTAAAGGTAAGCTTTATTCTACTTCTTTGTTACTTATAGATACACATGGTATAATAATCCACTTGTTTATATGCTAGATGAATGTCGTTTATTAACGCCTATTCTATTCATAACAAAGTGGTAAGATTTGTATCGAGTACTTTTGATACTACCCTATATAAAAAATAAAGTATAGGTAACAGGTCAATTTAGTGACCGTTACAAGTTCATCCTAGCCCACCCCCAATAAAAAACAGCGATAGAAATATTGCGAGAGAGAGAGAGAGAGAGAGAGAGAGAGAGAGAGAGATTACTTAACTACCAGTTGTAATGTTCATTGTGTTGACAATTGACAAGAAAGTGAAATTCGATCAAACATTTTAAAACCTTTTATAAACCGTAATAATAACGGTCATCACAAAGAGAGACACTTCTCACTGTAGTCATTGTGTCCTCAGCCAATGCAAAAAATAACTTATCTCTAACGACAAATAAACACATCCATAGAATTATTTTCCCTTTAACAAACAATCTCAAAATTCTCGGATTCTGTACACATTTTTTCTGGTTAGTATTGTTATAAACAAGCGTATGATAGCAAAAAAAAAAAAAAAAACACAAAAAAAAAAACAACAAAAAAAAAAACGGACGAGGGGATTGGGTTTAATTTCGTTTATTTTAGATAAACAGAAGTTGGTAGTTTTAGAAAAGATATAGGCTTTCTTCTTTCACTTGGTATGAGGTCAGGAGGCGAGTGGGTGTAAATCTGTTCTTGGACTGGTGACTTGGTTGTGTGCGCCGTTGTGATGTGTGTGGGTTGGTAGGTTATCAGTGGTCTTTGATCTTGTCCAAAATGTGACACGTGTAGATTCTTTGTGTTCCGGAATTAACTGCTATTCAAGACTTTTGGTTGACCGTTTTACAGCCGCGTTTGGGATCGAAATCGGCTCTGAAAAACTTTGGGAAGAAAGTTTAAGAGAGGTTGAAAAAAAAAACAGGATTTTTAAAAAATTGTCTATTAATCCAATTTTTCAACTGGAATCTGCGTGGAGACTACACACACAGAGACATGTTTTATTAATTGTGTTTGTAGCTACTGTCGGGTCAACACCCGGTTAATGTTACATTTCTTTTACTAAATATGTTTGTGGGTTCTCTTGCCGAGTGTTTTAATTTGTATTTATTTCTGTTTTTAACAATATTTTGGTGCCTTGACCATTAGTCACTTTAAGACTCTTCCAACCTTTTAAAAGTTTATTTGTGTGTAGTGCGCGCGTGCACAGAACATAAGACAAAATATTTGTGACAACGTAAAAGGGTTGCACATATGGTGGTATTGGCATCCTTCCATCTACGAGAGACGATGGAGTAGTGTCCATTTTTTTTAAAACTACGTAGCCTAGACGGATTGGTATGGAGGGTGAGCTGTTGCCCAAGCAGCAACACCCCTCTCCACACTGCTGCTGTGATCCAAAGGAAAGGTAAGGAGCCAATGCAGTTTGGCAGCGGTAGTGTCGCAGGAGTTGCTGGGTAACACTGGGTTGCACATATGTTGTAACGTAAATTGAACCTCAGTTTCCCTTTAAAAAATTTTCAAACACAACAGAAAGAAAATTCCTTTTCAGACAAAATTATTATATATTTTCTGAATCTTAACCTGTAAAAATTCAGGTAATTTTAACGTTTTGTCGTCCCGAACTCACACTGTTTTTTCTTTGTTGGCGTTAGGCATAATTCTGGCCAAACATAGATATTTCTCGAGTCATGTTTCTCAATTTTTATCGGCAAATTAATGTAGATATTTTACAATGCCCCCCCTCCGCCACCAGCGTTTTATCAGCAAATCAATTTATTGTTTTGAAATTAGAGCTGGGTGGGTGGCATTGTAAAATATCTACATTAATTTGCCGATAAAAAGCGAGAAACACGACTCGGAAAATATTAACGTTTGACCGGAATTACACCTGATGCAGCAAAGAAAAACATAGCATAAATTAGGGCAGGAGTCCTAGATGACAAATCTTTTAAAATTATCACAATACTATTCATTTCAATAAAGCCTTCCAATTCAACAAAAAACATCCCTTTATTCATTTGTAATTTCTGTATATAAACTTGTTGTTTTGAATATAAAAATTTCCCACCATTTCACTCCAAGCCTCAAAATATTTCATACTCATAGACTTCTTCCCTTCCTAAGTGAAAATGAATTTTGAAGAGATAATATTAAAGTATTTCATAAAGATTAACATAGATACGTCGTCACTCTTGTGAAGATTAAAATAAGCTTAAATAAAAAAAATAACAATCTTCTTGGAGCCCTCAGACAGGAAGAACTCTCTGGGCATGCACTGAGAAAAGGTCTCTTTCATGAGGCCAAAAAGAATCCTCGATCATTCCAACACAGGCCTTGACTGGGAACAGATGCTATTGACTGGTTCAGGAGAAAATCCCTTCTCCAAGAAATAATGTCTGAACCTTGAAAGTATCTTTTGCCTTTGGCTCTTTTTTCCCCCTTAATTCCGTTTCAGCTCGACAACCCACAAAAAAGGAAACCACGTATAATGGGGTTTAAAAGAAAAGAAACTAACGAACACGCACTAAATAACGACCAAAGTCTAATCCACCCACATAAAACCAGCCAACCCGATACCCGTACGTTTAAAAAAAGATCAACAACTTTCGAAATTATATTTCCAAATACACCATAAGATAATAATCTAAAATAATAATTTTTTTAAAGTACTATGTATAATCATCATCATCATCATCAGTCATATTATTTGATTTTTTTTTCTTTTGCAAATAAACACAACTGAAGAGAGAATCTTTGTACTTACAAGGCTGGCTGCTATAATTAAAAATATTTTTAAAATGACAAAGATGAATTATGAAATAACATAAAAATAGAAATAATAAAAAGATTAATAGAAATTGAAAAAATAAAACAATTATTTCCTTTAATCTCTGAGGTATCACTAGTGACATTTATATTCACCAAGCAATATATATTCGGATAAATCCCGGAATTATTACTCTATTCAGAGTCTAAATATCCACTAGTATCAACATCATCCAATAATGGACAGCGTACTCACCAAACCGGTTGGGAAACCAAACCATCAAGAATTCATAGCATATTATTTGTTTCAATGTTTAGACATGGCATTTCCAGAGATTTGGCAGTCTCGAGCTAAATACCAGGAGAAGAAGCTTCATAGGTAACTTTTGCAGTAACATGTCTGCTTGGACGATTTTTCATAAAAAGATTTTGATTTTGGATTTATTTGTCAGTCAAAATCTTGTCTACACTAAAGATGAAAACAAATATTAACGAAGGGAAAACGCGCGCAAGAGATAATATAATTAAAATCGCATTTTATGTATAAATAGCATTATATGTTGGAAACTTCCAAAGTAGCCTAATCCTAACGTCTGAAAGGTGTCGGTTGGCTGATTGGTTGGTGGATTTTAACGGCATATCAACCTTAGGGTTATTTCATGCCTAGAGGTAAGGAAACAATATCTGTATATATATCTATATTTACACTTTTATTAGCATCGTTAAGGATTGTGTTGAGGGATTATTTTCGTATAGTATTGATCAGGTTTATCTTTATATATTATGGTATAATTTTAAAAGGTTTCTGATATTTCCGTGAAATGTAATGCTGTTTATACGTAACATGATAATATTATCTATTGCGCGCTAAAGTTATTTAATACCTTCTTTTTTTTTCTTTTTCGTTTTTTAGAAAAAAATATTTTGATTATTATCGATTAAACAGCGAAGAATCCGAATTTTTTAAAAATAGGAGGCTGGGGGTTATTTATTCATCTTGAACTTACAAGGTGTCTCAATTTTTATTGTAATATGTTTCCCGTGCGGTGCTATCACTTATTACGACCGCTGTTGCTGCACTATCTGCAATCACTGGAATATTGAAGTAACTGCGCCCATGCGACCTTTCGCCCGCCAGGAGGGCTAGTCGGGCATCAGTCTGGCTATGGTTCCCAGCTGGCGCAGCACGATCATCGAAATATCAGTAAAAATAATCAAAATGAATTTTTCTAAAAATAATCAAAAGAAACTCTTTAAAAAATCGCTGTGGCTTCTCAACGACCCGGAAATGTAACAGACAAACAATTTCGATTACAAGATATTTACATTGCAAAATTGAACCCTCTCAGAAGATCCTCATTCCATTTTTTTATCGGGTTCATTGCTGCTTAAAAGATAGTTATCAAAACTAATATTTTGGGGGGAAAAATTAAAAAGATGTTTTCAACGGGGTAAGGTTGTTGATGTTGTGTGGGTTTAGGTTTGTTGGTCGTTTTTGGTGCATGTTCGCTGATTGTTTCTTTTAAACCCGATTATATTTGGTTTTTCCTTCTTGTGTGTTTTCTGGATGAAAAGTAATTAAAGGAAGGGAAGAGATTGAGTTGGAATGGTCGAATGATCTTCTTGGTGCCAGGAAAGGTATTCTTTTCTCCGTGCATGCCCAGTGTTCCTTAAAAGTACGACAGTTGTCACCCTGCAACACCCTCTGGTTAAAAATAAGACCGTCCAAGATGAAATGCAAAAATGTAAATCCTGATAATCTGGTGTTGCTTATCCGCCGAATTCTTATTTCTTATGAGTATCGTCACCTCCGCTAAATAATGAACCATTCCGTTTTTATTATTAAAAAACGGAAGAAAAAGGACATGCTACACAAAAAATATAATCAGAAAGATGCCTGAAATTCTAATTCTTGTTCACAGTAACAGATTTTTGAGAAGACCTGATCTCGCGACTTTTCAAACGAAAGTATTTGTCTTTCTTTGAATTAACCTGAAATTTCATTGGTTTAAAAAGGCGATCTGCGTAATTGTGATTAGGTGATCTGTTAAAATTTATATTGAACTAGCAGAGTTACATGGCGTTGTCCGGAATTTAAAAAAGACATACACATTATCTCTCCCTCTCTCTCTCTCTCTCTCTATATATATATATATAATATATATAGTGTGTGTGTGTACAGAAATAACCTACTCGAGTTTCACCATAAGGATCTTCAGGATTAAATCCACTTCAAGATATTGATTAATTACAGCAAAATATTTTCACCGGTAATTCATTCCTTTTTCATTATATATATATATATATATATATATATATATAATAATAATAAAGTTTATAGAGTTATACTAAGTTGATTGAAATGAAAATTCGACTTCTTTTCCAAACTAAATACTTAATTGTATGCATTCTTACGATTCCAATTTTGCTTGTAGGTACCATAATTAACGTTTTACGACACAGTTAACTCAATTACAACGAACCTCCTCTTAAACTTAATTAATGCTGGTAACTCATACATTTCTTTCTCGTGTACAAAGCATCTACAAGAAATAAATATTAACGAAAAGAAATATCTCAAGGTAGAAGCATGGTGTTTTAACTTTACACAAGTTGATATCGCGATATACTTATCCTTTCAGTACTTATCAGACAGAGTCGCCTAGAGCGTCAATATTTGAGGGCGCCAGGAAACTTACCAAAAGATGCACCGTTAGATGTTCTCATCGCGTGTAAGTTGCTTCGGGCATAAGTCTTCAAAGTAAGTAAAGACTGCGTTGTTATACAAGAGATGCATGTAGTGTAAATAATCAATCGTAAAATGCATTTGGAGGTTTAGTTGTTGGTAGGCTGGTTAGATTTTACGGTATGTCAACCCTTGCTGAGTTATTTTATGCCGAATACGTTTTGTTTTATTTATTCTTGATGGGTATTCAACTATTTTTTTCTTCAAACTAATTTTTTAAAACAATTTTTTGAACTCGTTTTTTCTATTTAAACAAAAACATTGAACCCTAACAGGTACTACCACTCTGGGTCAGAGTGGACCTGGGAGTAATGGTTATGAAGGGCTACTTCACATTCCCCAGAGCTCCAGAATTGGAACTTCACCATCAGATAGAGTTCAACATCATACCCAGGACACAAAGACCCTCAAACATAGCCTTCTAGCACATACATGATAAAACAGGGTTGGGGCATGCCATAAGGGCAATAGGTTTAGGACAATCATATAGGTGCAAGCGTTTGATGTAACCAGCCGATTGATCGACAGGGGCTCTCCGACCATCCGTCTAGCCTAAGTAAGGACCAAAGTGGAGTGTTATATGTCATGGACTGGGTTCTATCCTTAAGCATCACGGGTCGCCACCCACGGCCAACAGGTGGCTCCATTGGGAGGGTTTTTTACCCTTCTGCAGAGGTGCAGTGCTTGTATTCTAAAGCCCCAGTCGACAGTTACGTTTTTTTCTAAATAAGAAAAACACCACTGTATAAAAACATAATAAAATAGAATATAATGATTTATGTACTGTAATATGTTTTAATGTTTATTTTTTCGTAGATAATTTTATTTTTGGCGGGAGGGGATAATAAATTTGGAAACTTAAATGTTTTTAGTGAACTTATGAGCATAAGCGTATCCGAAGCTCAATTTTAACTGGTAACGCAAAGCACGTAACTTAAAAAACTCGTAAGTTAGGACAATCGTATGAAACAGTTTAGTGTTATCGCTTCCGCGTGCTAACCCCTCTCTTTATCTTTCCCTTACTCTTTCCTTCTTTCTTATTATATTTTTTGTGTATGTCCTTTTTCTTTCTTTCTTTCTTTCTAATAAAAACGGAATGGTCCCTTATTTAACTGACGTGACGACTCTCTTAAGAAATGATAATTCAGCGTATAAGCAACACCAGATAATCAGGATTTGCACTTTTGCATTTCATCTTGGATGATTTGGACGGTCTCGTTTTTAACCAGAGGGTGTTATATGTGATGATAATGGTCGGAAGATTAAGAAACAAGAGTATATATATATATATATATATATATATATATATAATGTACACATGGATAAACTCCTAACCGAAACACGTGAAAGTAAAATTGATTAAAATATCCTATATTATCCATTCTATACTTTCTTTCCGTTTATTCATTTTTTCAACATACCGTCGGATTCACTTCCAGTTTCATTTATATATAATATATATATATATATATATATATATATATATATATATGAGAGAGAGAGAGAGAGAGAGAGAGAGAGAGAGAGAGAGAGAGAGAGAGATTCTGTATGTCTATCTGCATGTTAGTAAAACGCCAAGCGCACGTTCTTTTATAAAGGAAAATAAATAAGCAAATACGAAATTTTTATTATACTTCACACCCTATTTTGTCCAAGAGGATGGTAAAAAAAAAACTTTTTGACCCTCATTTTCCATAAGAAAAGCTAAACAAAAATATAATAAGGGAATAAATCAACGATAGAAAAGAAAAGAAAAAAAATATGACTCTCACCGAGAAATTAAAAAAAAAAAGTAAGCATCTTAAAAACAAGAATATATAAAGAATAAAATATAATAAAACAAATACATAGAAAAAGAATTTTTTTTTTCTGTGATAAACCTTTTAAATACTTTCAAGAGAACATATTTTTGTCAATTAGCCATTACAGGTGTTCCCAGTACTTTAGAATTGGTCAAGAGAAGGAAGAAAGATTATCTCAGTTTTTTAGGAAACTCAAATTAGGAAGTATGGCAAAAATAATAACTGTAAAAATTGATAAAAATTAATCCTATTTATCTGGAAATGTTCCTAAAATTTGCTTCAAATTAATAAAAATAGTTTATTTAATAATTCTATAATTTCTAGCACACCATAATATTTTGTTAAATTCTATTGAACTTTATATGTTCTCCAAATCGCCTAAAATAAAAAATTTTTTTTTTTACGATAAAGAATGCTATGTCTTTAGTGAATACTAATAAATGATCTTTTACTAATTTCAAACGACCATTAGTCGGTCAAAATTTGGAGTTAAGACAAAAGCAAGCCTATTTTGGAAAACTTGTACAGTCTAATTTTGACCTGTAAACATTGTTTCACATGCCCTAAAACTACCTCCTTCAAAAAAAGAAAAAAAAAGAAGACCTTTTCAAGATGATTTTAATATAAGCCTTGTTCTTAAATAAGCCCTAGTTGAGAGCGGCAGACAGACGAAAGAAATAATCATTCTTCACAATCGTATCATGCGACGCAAATACTCGACCTCCCCGGAAAATAAGCCCTAGTGTTATATTTCGGAGTAAAAATTAATACAAGCCCCGTCTTTTTAGGGTCAAAACGGTTCATTGATTCGTACATTTATAA
>CM042142.1:7886882-7929382 GCA_023376005.1 Doryteuthis pealeii | reverse complement strand
TAATTAGTCTAATTAGTACAAACGGATAATTTCAATCGCAAACCCCTGAATTAAAATTCTCATCAGTACATTATTCATCTGACTAAGTTTTAAAACAACCTGTAATTTTCATTATCACACAGAACCCCCCTCTCCAAATAAACCTCCTCTCGGCAATTTGTCTTACACTTACCCGATCGAACATTATACGGTGAATTTTCAGATAAAAATTCAGAGTGCTTGCACAGAATAACCGACACATAAGCATTACATCATCATCATCATCATGTCACGCTGTTAGGACAGATTCCCATGATTCACTCTCACCAACCTTTCCTATCGGTCATTGGCCAATATATATGCTCTATCAATGATATTGTGCATTCTTTACTTATAGATATAGCAAACTATATATATATATATATATATATATATATATATATACACACACACACAAGGTGTGTCAAAAAAGTATCGAGATTTTTTGTACTTTTTAACATGCATTCTGAAAAGTAAACAACATTCAATTCATTAATTTTTTCAGAATACAAGGTGTGTCAAAAACGTTCCAAGTTTAAAGCTGTATTTACCAAGATAGAAATGAAGAATGAATGGAGCGTTATTTTTTTCAGAATACATGGTGTGTCAAAAAGTACAAAAAATCTCAATATTTTTTTACACACCTTGTATATATATATATATATATTTATATGATCCAATTTTAGGTTTCAATATTTTTCATTCTTTTTTTTTTAAATCTTAATTTTTGTTCCTGTGTTTTTCTCTTCTTGATTTCCTATCCATCAACAACGCCCCTTTTTTTTTTTCATTTTCTTCCTTTTTAAAGAGAACTCTCCATTTTTCTTTCTTTTATTTTCTTAGCACTTATTTCTCTATTGCTCCTTCCTCCTCTCATGTTTTTGCCACTCTCCTTTCTCCACCCCACTCCCGTCCCCAAGATTGTAACGAATCTGCCAGTTTCGTGGGCAATTATTGCTCAAGAAACGGACAAATCCGTCAGTACAACACCGGGAGCCTGTTTGCTACTCAGACAGTATTTCGGATCCAAAATCAGAAAAGGCAGCGACGACGACTATGAAAGAAGAGCAAGTGCAAAGGAGAGTAAGGTGCTGAGGAGAGTAAGCTGCCAAGTAAAGGAGAGCCAGCCAAAGCTTAGAAAGAAAAAAAAAAGTATCTTTTCTTCCACACTAATAGAAGAAGTAGAAACGAATTATGAAGACAGCAGAGGCAATGACCGAGACTGGTCTTCGTGTGGCTGTCTGGTGGGTGTGTAGTCATGAGGGTTGCGTTGGTTTCTTAGCATTCACCTCATGCCAACTAGACAGTTGCCATATATAAAAGAGGCTCCTAGTGTAATGGTTATACTCATAGGAAATGGACGTGTCAAGGCAAGTTCAAATCCTGAACCCTTAATTACCCTTGCAAAAGGTATGCATCTAACTATTGTCCTTCTAGCTATGACTAAATAGTAGGACTTAGGTTAGGCAGTCAGTCTAGGAGAAGGACAACTCTGAATTCAAACCTGTTAAAATCTGCCTATGATATTGACCTTATGTCAGATCCTACTTATGCGGGGGAGCTGGTACATATATATATATATATATATATATATGTATATATATATAAGAAAGATTCTGTGTGTCTATATTTTTGTTTGTACAATGATCAAGTGCACTTCTTTTCTAAAGGAAAATTGGTGGAGATCAGCAAAGACTAAAATTCATTAAAATCCAAACCCTATTTTTGTCAGAGTGAGGGTTAAAAAAACAACTTTTTACCCCTCATTTTCCATGAGAAAAGTTACATAAAAATGTAATGAGCATATAAAAGCTTAGTTTCATGGGCAATTATTGCTCAAGAAATAGACAAATCCGTCGGTACAACACCGGGAGCCTGTTTGCTACTCAGACAGTATTTCCGATCCAAAATCAGAAAGGCAGAAACAACATGACGATGAAAAAGCAAGTGCAAAGGAGAGTAAGGTGCTGAGGAGAGCAAGTTGCCAACCAAAGTAGAGTCAGCCAACGCTTAGATTAGAAAAAAAAAAGACAGAATCTTTTCTTCCACACTAATAGAAAGAAGTAGAAGCAAATTATGAAGACAGCCTAGGCAATGACCGAGGCTGGTCTTCGTGTAGCTCTCAGGTGATTGTGGTCTAGTCACGAGGATTGCGTTGGTTTCTTAGCATTCACCACAAATGAAAATGTTTCTACTGATGTATTACGGATATTGATATTATTATGTAATATTCATTAATGTGGTTGTCCGTTGGTGTGATGAGAGGCTGTCTGCTGCATCCTCTCCGCCCACTCTCTCTCTCACGGCTTCAGTTTTTTTCTTTCTATTGATATTCAATGCTTTCTTTATACTAATACTCTCTCTCTCTCTCTCTCTCTCTCTCTCTCTCTCTCTCTCTTTCTCTCTTTCTCTCTTCCCTCTCTCTCTATCTCTCTCTCTACCTCTCTCTCTCTCTCTCTTTCATTTCTTTCTTTCTATTGACGTTCCACATTTTCTTCTTCTCCCTCTTTGCTTCATTATTTTATTTCTTTCTTTTGATATTCAGTGCTTTCTTTCCTCCTTTAGATATTCCTTCTCTCTCTCTCTCTCTCTCTCTCTCTCTCTCTCGCAGCTTATTTCTTTCTATTGATATCTTTGCTTTCTTTCCTCCTTTAGATATTCCTTCTCTCTCTCTCTTTACCGCACAGATCAGATTATCCAAGCTGTGCTGCTCATGCCCTGAGTTGGTGAGGACTGGTATCAACCCGGATGCTCTAATGAGTGAGCTAAACCATCCACAAAATAATAATCATCAGGGTTAAATCCACTGAATTAATTGAGTTACCAATTAATTGCAGTGGATTTAACCCTGATGATCCTAACGGTGAAACTCGAGTAGGTTTCTATTGTATCCATTTCTTTAATAAATTTGCTCTACTTTGTATTGAGCACTTTGTATTTGTTTTATCGCGGACTTAACCCCTGGATTCTGTGCACCTCCAACAATCATGCCCATATTCACCAGTAAGCCACCCTTTATCTATATAAATATATATATATATTTTTTTAATCTTTTTTTAAAGTTGGGCATTATTATGAAGCATTAAAAATATATAAATGAATGAACTCGACATTATGGAGTATTGGATTCACTTATTTTTTTATTATTTTTTGTAAAGTAAAGTAAGTAAGTAAAGTCATCAGGGTGACGTAAAGTCGGTATCAGCTAACAGCAAGGGAGTCTATCCCCTTTTCACTAGTGCTAAACCAAGAAGATTGTCTTTGCATCTAAGGTGGAGCACCGCACCTACCATCTGCTCCTCACTTTACCACACAGATCCCTGTGCTACTCATATGCTGAGTTGGTGAAGACTGGTATCGAACCCAGAACCTTGTGGCTCCTAGTCAGATGCTCTACCGACTGAGCTAAACCAGCCCTAGTCATGGAAAATAATGTTACATAACTGATAGGTAGCCTATTAATTATGTACAGTAAGTATAATGGAGAATCAAAATAACGTAAAAACATGGGAAGGTTGATTAAAACCCTTTGACCCTGTGTTGACATCCTCTTTGAGTTCGCCAGTGCTAATGTGGGAAGTTAGTTTTTATAAAAAATAGTCAGATTTTGCTGAGTAGCTGGGATGAGTAAGATGGCCATGGTGTCTCTCATCCAAATAGCCAAAATCTCCACACATTTGTTTGTTGGTTTGGGATTCATAAAAATGAAATATGAGCTTGAAACCAAACAAAAGTCTTGTGTTGTTAATTAAAAACAAAGTGACAACACAGGACATCCCAGGTCAGATCCAGTATAACAGAAGATCCAGAAGCACAGATTAAGAAATCCAGCCACCAAACCAGACCAACCTAGAGATAGACAGATCCAGCCCAAGCTAAGCTGGAAGACAGCAAGATAGAAGAAACAGAAGCTAAGTATTCAAAGAAAGAAGATAAGTGTACTTGTATACTAGAAGGTATACTATATATGCAAGAAGGTACTGCACTAGCATATAAGAACATTTTGAAAGCAAAATATATTTTTTTATAGCCATTTTTGGTTATCATCATATTTTCCAATCAACAAAATCTTTTAAATAAAAGATCAGAATTAGTATTAAATTGCAGGCCCGAAAATTAGATTCTACTTTACTATTTACTACTTCTTCAAGATTTGAACAACAAGAAACAATTTAACAAGCCTTGAATATACAATTATTTAATAATTCAAAATTTAGAATTTAGCAAATTCTGAGCACTAGAGTTAAATTTGCAACAGTTTTAATCACAAGGCAAGCCACTCTTACAAAATTGGTCAAATAATGTATAAGTGTGTAAACAAATCATTATCAATAAATAGAAACTTAGTTACTTGAAAGCGTATAATTGTGTATAGATTATTTGTATTAGATAGGAATACTTGATGCCATATTACTGTAAATTAATTCTATCAAGAATAGTTACTTGAAGCTAAAATTGTTTACAAAAGATTATTATTAGTTACTTGAAAACATAATTGCGTGCAAATTATTGGTGTTTGTTAGGAATACTTGATGCCATATAACTATGTGCAAAGAAATGACTATTATTAAATAGAAATAATTGCTTGAAACCATATAATTATTTGAATTAGACGAGAATACTTGAAATGCAAATTATCTGTATCAGATAGAAATACTTGATATCATATAAAAGAAACTCATAAGAAATAACTAGACAAAAAATGTAAATACAAATGTGAGGAAATAATAGATTGAGTAAAGTCCAACAAAATGTGATTAAAAGTTGAGGAATAAAAGTGGATAAAACAGACAATTTTATTCAATTAATATTTTGCCTCAGTATATTGACGAAGCTTCATCAGAATTTTTATTTTGAAACAGAACTTCTATGTATATATATATTGAAAAGGTGGAGGGAGGATAGGAGAAACTTTCAGACACATCCACCCTCTCTTTCTCCTGTCCTCCCTCCACCTTTTCAATACATAAAGATAAAGCAGTTCTGTTTCAGAATAAAAATTCTGATGAAGCTTCGTTAATATATATCGAGGTGAAATATTAATTGAATGAAATTGTTTGTTTTATCCACATTCCTCAACTTTTAATCACAAATATAAATGTATGATGAATGTGATTCCCTAACTGTGCACAAAATATGGGACTGATAAAAGTTCAATTTATAGATCTATTGTTCTGCACGCTATTGTAAAGTTAATTTTAGCAACACAGCTTCTAAATTTATCAAGGACATCTCGGCCACAACTCTCATTCTCACCTGTTCATACTATCACTTCCTTTCTCTCCATCTCTCTCTCTCTCTCTCTCTCTCTCTCTCTCTCTCTCTCTCTCTCTCTCTCTCTGCTTAACTCTTTCCCCGTTTAGTTATGGATTTAAGGTTGGTTGGTGCAATAGAATCTCATTCATATGTTATAACTGTCTGTTTCCATGGAGATCCTAACTGAAATAAATAGGGTGGGAGGTTCACTTGTGCATATGCATGCATGCATGAACACATGCGTGTCTACATGAGTATGTGTATGATGTTGATGGTGATGGTCAGCAGAATAGTTGCATCCTGACTGCAAGAAGATCCAAATCATTTTATCCAGTCAAGCATCTCTAATTCAAATATTGTCAACCAGAGAATAAATAAATTATTCATATTTCCCCAATATACGTACATTCATAATCTTTATTGGTTTTATTTATTTCCGTAACTTCTTTCATGCATTGTGAATGGACGCTTCTTCTTCCTAAGAATAATACCAGCTTTCTGGTCAAACTTGAGATTGTATAAATTAAGAAAAGTCTCTTACTTCAACATTGCACACATTTCATCTTTCTCTCAGTATATAGACAACTGATAATGATGATGAACAGGAGTTGGTTAGTTGGTTGGATTTCACAGCATGTCAACCCTTGTTGGGTTATTTTATGCCAAAGACGTTTTTTTCTTCATTCGTTCATGATGGGTACTCAATTTTTAAAAAAACACATTTTTTCTATTTAACCATAGATGAGACCCTAACAGGTACTACCACTCCGGTCAGAGTAGATCTGGGAGCGATGGTGATTAAGGGGTACTCTACATTCCCAGAGCTCTGAATTGGAACTTCACCATCAGATAAAGTTTAACATTATACTCAGGACAATAAGACCCTCATCCGCCACCTTCTAGCACAGTGGTAGGACAATATCAAGTCAATTGATAATGATGAACAGGAAGAGAAGATGAAATAAGAGTCAAATCATTGGAAAGTTAAGGTTCATGCCTTCTTTATTTCATATGTATAAAATGATATCATTAAATGGGAATCCAAAATTCCATTTTGATTTATTTTGTATTCTCTATGTATACATATACTTCCCCTCTCTCCTATTTCAATTGGATCCAAACACCAGAAAGATCGCCAGACGACTGGAAAAGACACAGATCCAAATAATGAAGAAGAAGTATTCGGTGTTATTCAATAACACATGACTGAAAAAAAAAAATATATATATATATATATATATATACACACACACACACACAAGGACACCACAATTTACACACATCTCATGATATTTTATTTCTTTGTGTGTGTGTGTGTGTGTGTAAAGTTTCTGATTTACAAACCAAAGGTGAGAAACTGACAGTTACCAAGCATCATTGATTTTATAGATTCAGTACCCTAACTTAGATATATAAACTCTATCAATGATATTGAGCACTCTTTACTTATAAATATGTCAAACTATATATATATATATATTTAATTAAAGACTTAGAGATTTAGCATTATAGTCTATTTCAAGGAGCTTAAGCTCCCTGACACTAACATTAAGAGCATACATTGAGCTCTCAAACTGCGACTTGTTTTTTTAAATAAAACTCTTGTGTTGTAAGGAAGATTTCTTCTCTGGACTTTTGGATTATATATATATATATATATATATATATATATATGAAAACTGTCAGTCAACATTGACTTCATGTACATGCTACCCTAACTTATATTTGTGTGTGTGTGTGTGTGTGTGCGTGTGTGTGCTTTGGAGAGTAATGTCCTAAGCGAAACTCCCAAGGAACTTGATTTTTTACATAAATTTCAAATTCCAACATGGTCTATACAAAGTTGTTCTTCAATGTCATTAGAGATTATCTATTCTGAATAAGTTTTTTTAGTGGGATAGAGGAAAAAAAAGTTTTTATTTAACAATTTGATACAGACAAACAGATACCGAATCTCCATTATAATAAGAGATGTTCATGTTATTAATTCTTATACAGATGCACACACTTTAGCACAGTATAGATTAACTTGCAGAAAAAGTTTAGCACAGGTAAATAAAGTATTTTTACTTACCTGAATGCAATTGGAGTGTGAAAAATGTTAGAGAAATGGCTTATAATTAAATCATGCTTTCCATTACTGGATTATTCACACTCAGTTAAAAAAAGAAAAAAAGAAGACTGTTTCTAGTCAACCTAATAATATTGGGGTGCATCAAAGGTATTTTGAATTTTGAATTTGCTGAGAATTCATGGGGAACATCTAGAGCATCTGGGTTGTCAAGCTTATTTAGCTGTTTTGAGCTGAACTGAAGCATAAAGTAAATCTTGCAAACTGAATAAGGACAAGTATTTGTGAAAAACCTTTTTCATAATGTAGGCCAAAGTAAATAAACAAAGGGGTCAATATACATTATAACAATAAAGAAAGAAAAGAATTTAAAGTGTTACCAAAGTGAAGAGATATGAAAAACTCATCCACATGGTATATATATATATACATATCTGATGAGCATATACATTATTTGGGAAAAAAAGTTTTGGTTGTTTTAAAACCATGCTTGAGAGAGCTCTTATATTTTTGTTTATTTTTAAAGCTTATGTTAATATTTTATATATGGTATCTTTTGAGGATCCTAGCTGTAAATAAAATTTTTGAATCTTGTTTAATGCTATACATATGGTGTCATTTGGTGATCATAACTGCTCTGAATGTTGTGTGGATACTCGATGACATCTGGAGGACTTGCCAAGTGTAATGGCCATTAGGGACTAATAGTGAGAGAGAGTCAAGGGAATCTGTGCTATCAATATGACTTGATGATGATGTAATGTATTACATATGGTATCATTTTATGATCCTAGCTCTTCTGAATATTTTTGAAGCTTATGTAATGCTGTACAGATTGAATCTTTCAATGATCCTAGCTTTCCTGAATGTTTTTAAGTGCTGTTGGTTGAATTCCAATTTTTAAAGCTGTATAGTCAACAACTAATGTTTTTTTTCTTCATTTCAAATTCATAACTTGCCACCCTTAAAATGCTTCAACTTATTTTGGATAGTTCAGCCAGATATTGTTTCATTTTATTCCACTTACCGAATTTCATAAGCATCATCAGTTGCTTTGAGGCCCAGTTACTTACTACTGACACTGCAAAACCATCACTTGGATGGTGAGGCTGAATCTCTATGCTTCACGGGAATTAGCAGAGTTTAAAGAATTTACTTTTTCAGCCACCAAATTTATTAGATCTTTTATCATCGCATTTTAGATATTTGAACAAAGTGTATTTAACAATATGAACCAAATCTGTAAAAGATTTTCTTAATAATGTTACCCAGGACGAGAAGACACCATTAATCTCTGCGTTCTGGTAAATAGTAAGGCAAACTTGGTTCCTTGTCTTTGTAGTTAGGCAAATTGGAATAGTCAAAGGAAAATCTCTAACTTCAAAACCAGGGGGCTTGGGTCAAGCAACTCCCTCCTTTAAAAAAATACTTGCTACTGAAATTACAGCACTATCATTTATATGGTGAGGCCGTCGCTTCACAAGGAATCTATGGGATAATAATAAATTTAAAGAATTTACTCTTTCAAACACTAAGTTTATCAAAATATTTTCTTTTGTTCCCAAACTGGACCACTTTTGTCTGCATTTATTTTGTTCTTTTTTTCTTCTAGATGGATTAAGAATCATTTTGAGGGATAAGTTTATAGGATAAAGTTAAAATTTATTGTTATATTTTTCATATTTTTATATTTTTTATATTTTTATTTCTTTCAGGAAGGAAAAATGCCATCTATACTGACATTTAAAAAAATATATCTCTCATGTTTTTGGTGTTA
The DNA here is from genome assembly GCA_023376005.1 of Doryteuthis pealeii. NCBI lineage: Eukaryota > Metazoa > Mollusca > Cephalopoda > Myopsida > Loliginidae > Doryteuthis > Doryteuthis pealeii. Next base: position 7,920,260 of record CM042142.1, on the reverse strand, counting down.
TAAAATATTTTCTAATAACAGCAAAACCACCACATTCTATTAGAATGTGTTTAGCTGTATATATATTTACCAACCTCCTGCGCACGAGCAGGATGTGACACAAGGTCAATTTCTTAAGTGGAGTTTAACAGGTTTGAATTCAGAGTTTTCCTTCTCCTATACTGGTAACCCAGCCAAGGTTAAAGAACTCAGTCTGCCCTGCTATTTATACATAGCTGAAGGGAGAGTAGTTAAATGCATACCTTTCCCAAGAGTATTAGCACTATGGAAAATGTGAACAGTCTCATCCAGAATTAGAACTCGGGTTGACGTACCCATTTCCTAGAATTCTAACAATTATACCACGTGCATCAGTATAGCTATGTATTCTGGCTGGTTTTCTTGTTAGAGTAAAAAGGAGTGTTAGGAATATCCCCTGAAAACAACTTTCAGACCAGGAAATAAAAAAAATTAATGGAATGGTTTATCAACAGAAGAGAGGACGATTTTGAAGAAGACACATCTTATTGAGTTAGGAATAATGATAGAGATAAACAATAATTTGTTTTTCTCTTTTTTGAAAAAGTTTGTTTTTATTTTTATACATTCACATACCTAAATATACACACACATATATATTCACATACATGCATTCACACATATATATATATGCATATACACATACATTCACATACATTTATATATACATACATATACATTCAGATACATATATTTTTATACATATAAATATATGTATATATACATTCACATACGTACATTTATATAGGATATATATCCTATATGAATATATATAAATGTATGTATATATATATATATATATATATATATATATATGTATATATATATGAATATGAATATGTATATATATATATATATATGAATCTATGAATATATGTAAGTGAATGTATGAATACTATCCCAAATATATAAATGTATGTATGTATGTGAATGTATGTATATATATATATGTGTGGGTGTGTGTGAATATATGTATGTGAATATATATGTGTGTAGATATGTATATAAATTTATGTATTTGAATATGTAAGTATGAATCTATGAATACTATTATAAACACGCACTGACTTCCTTGTTGATTCAAGTATTTTCTAATATGATGGAAAGTGTGCAACTTTCGAAAGCTGTCAGTGAATCTGTTTTTGCATGAATCTGATATTGTGTCTTGTCCAATAATATCTTTAGAATCCAAGAAAAATGTTATTGTTAAGAATAAAAGAAAAAAAAACAGCATCAATAGCTAAAAACAAATATGACAAAAACAAGTGCAAAATATAAAATAAAACAAATGATACAAAGAAAATATAAAGAAAAAATAATATTTGTAATAAGTAGTGTAAAGCCATATTGAATACATAGAGCATTTTTCTAAGCTTTTTGTTGACTGATTAGAGAAAGTATCTTTTCTTTGGTTTGGATATTAGTAATGATTTCTCTTGTATTATAACAGAGAATGAAATATAATGTCTCTAAACCGGCATTTTTATGATCTCAAAATTCTTTCTCTCCTTCTAACAAGACTTACAACAACATTCAGAAGAATGAAAACATCTCTCTCTCTCTCTCTTTCTTTCTCTTTCTTTCTCTCACTTTCTTTCTCTCTCTTTCATTTTCACTCTTTTTCTCTTCTCTGTCTCTATTTCTCTCTCTCTTTCTCTCTCTCTCTGTCTCTCTGTCTGTCTGTCTCTCTCTGTCTCTCTGTCTCTCTCTCTCTCTCTCAACCTGCCTCTGCTGCAGGAATCAATAATTTCAATGTAAACAGTCTAACCTTTTCCAAAATGACATCTTTTAGTTATAATCTATAAAAAAGTAAAGTTGGCGAAGTGGCCTATTGTTGGTATCAGCCGACATCAGGGGAGTCTTTCTTATAGATCATCTTATCAGCAGGACTTAGAATAAACAGACCATATCTCCCAAAGAAAGCTAAGACTCCCCTTCCAAAAAAGTAGGTGTCCTACTAAACTACATCTAGTGGTGAGCTCTAGTTCTAGAACTCTGGGGAGTGTGTAGACGCACCTTCATTTGAAAATCCACTTTGACCCTGAATGATTTTACCTTGTAGGGTCCTACAGAGATGCTGATAGGTACGCATCATGTGTCCCTGATGCACAAAAATTTAAATGGATGCACTAAAATCACATCCGTGCGTCCCAGAGTTTTTCTTTTTTCTTCCCTCCCCATTTCAAGCTAACTGTAAATACATTTCAATAGTTTCTTAGAAATTAATTATACAGAAACAAGGTATATATTTTCCCAGAGACTCATTCAAAGCAAATATGTGTGTCTCAGGATGCACAAAATCAAAACGCTATCAGCATCACTGATCCTATCTATGTAAAGTATGAGATAGGAGTGCTTGAAATGATATAACATCAGTATTTAGATTAAGAATATTTTCTTGGAGCTACAATTGTTTATAAGTAAAGTACTATTATTATTTTTTTTTTATTGGTCTGGTAACCCAGGGGTGCTACTCATGTATCATGACATTTTTTTTTTTCTGAGGTGGAGCGCCACACTTTACTGCACAGATCAAATTACCCAATCTGTGTTACTCATATGCTAAGTTGGTGGGGACCGGTATCAAACCAGGAACCTTACAATTCCTAGGCTGTTGCTCTACCAACTGAGCTATACTGCTATAGATTACCAAAATTCTCATTATATTTGTATATAACTAAAGCCCAACACAAATAGCATATCAAGATTTTTATTTAGGACAGTGTTACGATTTGTGTGGCCATTTCAGGGCTGTAATTGAAGGCAGTTTTACAGTGGAGATTCTTTGTGGCATAAAGTATGATCCTTTCTTGAAATAGAAAGATGTAGTATCAGTTTTTATCCTTGTCTACTGATCTGTCCACAAAGTAGAAAGATGTATTAGGTATAATCCTTATCTGTTGATCTGTCCCGAGGAGAAAGTTATATCAGAGTTTATCCTGTTGGTTATTTCTTTAAGCAGTCCAACTAGCAAGTATTTTTAGGACAATTTATCAATGCCGTTAAATAGATGAATTTTGTATTCCCATGTTTTAATCATTGCAACTGTTTTCAGTAATTTAAAAAAAATTACTGTGTTAGTTATAAAATATATATATTTGATATATATATATATATATGCATGTGAGTGTGTGTCAGGTTATGAACTTATTGATCTACTCTGGAAAACTATAACAGAGTAAGCAGCTTTTTTCTTTCTTATAAAAACATATATAAATCCAATATATTTTCTTGTCCCTTTGTCTGCAATTTATGTTTAAATAATGGTGTCACAGAATAAGAAGAAATGTTTACATGGGGGATGAAATAATGCACATCAGAAATTGTGAGAGATGCATCTCCCAAGAAAATGAGCAATGTAAACAGAATTGCAGACTTCTTGTTTACTAAAGCTTTGAAAATGGACAACATTCCTTTTTGCAACTCAGTATGCAATGGCTGAATTGGTCCTGTGTAATGTAGCAGCTGTGTTATTAAATATTTGAGCTGTATTAATGTGAGCCAATGATCAAGAATGCTGTTAAGAGTCAGTTGCTTGAACGCATTTGCTGGATCTTAAAATTGAGTGCAGTCACTTTGAGCTCAAATGGAAGAGTTTCCGCATTTCTTTTATAGTTCTGTATTTATCTGATACTTATCTATAAAATCCCCAGTTTTGGGTGAAGGAGTTACACTACTGTTCTTTTAAAAGGATGGCTTTGGCATTTGATAACCTGCAAAGGTTGATATGCCATAAAACAAAGAAACCAAACCAAACAATCTATGAAACCATTTTCTGAACCAATATTTTCCTCAAACTTGAGAATTGACTGAAAAATTATAAAATGTAATACAGAGAACTTTCTAAACTGCGGCTAGGGGTAAGTTCCAATTATGGAGCTCTAGGGAATGTGAAGTACCCCTTCATTGCCATTACTTCTTGGTCCACTCTACCCTGGAGTGGTAGTACCTGTTAGGGTTTCATCTATAAGTTAAATAGGAAAAAAATGAGTTTAAAAAAGATTTGAATACCCATCAAGAATGAATAAAACAAATTGTCTTTGGCATAAATTAACTCAACAAGGGTTGACATGCTGTAAAATCCAACCAATCAACCAGACAACAAACTATCTTTCTCATATAATTGTGGGCTGCCCAGCACGGACCTCCATTGACCAGCTCTGTACAACTACTGGATGCTGCGCAGAGGATCTTCTAATGACAATGAATGATAGTGACAGTTGGTGAGAGATTTTCATGGATCTGTGTGCTACTAGCTTGATATGATGATGATACACCTCTCCCCCACGATGTAATGACCCTTTTATGTCATTGAGTTTGAGCCCTCTAACTGTTGAACAAGTTTTCATTAAAAACAACAAAAAAAAACATCTTGCTGCAATGTGAGAGACCCTTTAAGAAAATTCCATAATTACAGAGAAAATTTCTATCATAGTTTCTGGAAAAGAGTTTTTAGCAAGCAACAAAAGTCAAAAATAAACTTTTCCCTTTGACAGTCATCCATGTGGAATTGTTAATGAAAATGGATCAACTTACCTCATGTTTTGAAATTAAAAAAAAAATGTATGCAGACATACAGTATATAAAATAACTTATTTATTTATTTTATTTTATTTTTTTTTAAAGCTATTGCAATGCAAAAGTAATTGTCCAAGGTGTTATTAATTTTGAAGTATCTTCTTCTTCAGAGACATTTTCAAGATATAAAATCAGTAAATAATCATAGAATTATAAGTATATAAAATGTATTAGAAAGAACTTATATACTTATACTTATACTTATATACTATTAGGACAAGTTATTTGAAGTTGTTTTGAATGAAAGCTAAAATTAGAATAGGTGAGAAACCAGGTTTTGTATTCTTTTGTTTCCATGATTGAAAACAAGTTTACAAAACCTTCTAAAATCATAAACTTTCTCTGTTAATGTATTTATTATTAGATGCAATAATATTTGACTTTCTCATCAATAAATCCATAGACAAATACACTGAAGCTTATTTTGAGATATTCTGTTTGTCAACCAAAGAAGAAAAAAAAAACTAGATTCATGGGATAAATAATCCCGGATAGTAGCCAATCCTTCTCATTACAGTTGTAAGTAGAATTCTTAGTAAACAAATAATAAATCTTGGTTGCAATTAAATTCTATAGTACACTTAAACCTAGATTTATTTTTTGTAAAAGAGGTCCATGATGATACTAAGAATTTGGATGATTATAAATTACATTCAGCAGAATGCAGATTCCACAAAATTATTATTCACTGACAACTTGAACTGGAAATTGGTTTATTCTCTACATTAGAACATATAAAGTGTATTGTTCTATTAGAAAGCTCACTATGGTATGTAATTTTGCTGGGATATATATATATATATATATATATATATATATATATATATATTTAAGTTAAGTTAGCATGGACATGGAGTCAACATCTGGTTACTGACAGTTCCTTGCTTATGCGATCTTCAAACCAAAAACTGGTCTGAAGATCACATAGGTGAGTAACTCTCAGTAACCAGGTGTTGAGTCCATATCCACACTAGCTTATCTCAAATATAAACACTCAATAAATGATATTGAGCACTATGTGCTTAGAAATATAGCACCCATATTATCCACAAAATATTTGGTTTGGTTTGTTGGATTTTACAGTATGTCAATCCTTGTTGGGTCATTTTATGTCGAAGACATTTTGTTTGATTCATTCTTGATGGGTACTCAATTTTTTTTAAAACTCAATTTTTTTAAAACACATTTTGTTTTAAACTCATTTTTTCAATTTATATGTGGCCATAACAGGTATTACCACTTTGGGTCAGAGTAGACCTGGAATAGTGAAGGTGTACTCCACATTCCCTTGATATTCAGAATTGAAACTTCACCATCAGATAGAGTTTAACATTTTACCCAGGATAATAAGACTCTCAGCTATCACTTTCTAGCACATATGTGATAAAAAGGGTTGGGGCTTGCCATAAGAGCAATAGGGTGGGGCAATCATATAGGTGCTAGGGCTTGACATGACTAGCTGATTAATTTGAAGTGGCCTCTCTGACCCCCCAGTGTAGCCTAAATGGAATGTTGCTCAGCCACTAGAATTCCATCCTAAAGCATTATGGGTTGCCACCCATGATCAACAGGTGGACTCATTGGGAGAGGGGTCTTACTGCTCTACAGAAAGTGCAGTTGGCATATTTTACAGCCCCAGTTGACAGGGTGGGAAAAACTTTCTTCTATTTTAAAAAGCAAAAGAAAAGACAAACAAAAAAAAGGTTGTTGTTTCCTTTCTTCAGAAACGGCACCCAGCTTCTCTCTGCTTCAACTTGTAATTGTATTTATTCCCCTACAATTCTAAGGGGTGTAAAAACCTTTGCTTTAATTTTTATATATTTTGAAATGAGTTAGCAAAAATAATGTCTTCAGAACTGAAACAATCTTTCTCTTATCTTAAAAAGCAAAAGAAAAACAAAAAAACAAACAAAAAACAAGATTTTGTGTATCAATGATCAAAACTAAAGATAATCTTGATGAGAAAATGTTTCTATGGATTATTTCTTGTTTGTAAGAGAAATGCAATAAAGATAATCTCCTCACCAAAAGTTCTTCAGACAATCCATCTTTCAACAGGAATATCTGTTCAAGATAATCCATATTTGTCAAGATTTCTCTTTTCAGAGACATTATAAACAAACTAGCAGGACCTGTGAATATACCACATTATGATAATTTAATTATTAAGGATTTAATTCTTATAAACAAATTATGTTAAACAAGATATGAAGAGGAATCAGGCAGACAGGAGAGTAGCCTCCACAGCAGAGAAAGCCAGAAGGAAGGAGAGAAAGCAGCAGCTTTAGCAAGCATCACTGTTTGTGTGCAGTAAATGCACCAAAGACTGCCATTCAAGGATTGGCCACTCATGCAGAGGCAGATAAAAAAACTTATTTTTTTCTTTTCTTTGACACTATGCAGTCATCTTTAGTGGACAGAAGGATGACACCAACAACAACATAAACAAACTAGCAGACCTGTGGATATACCACAGTATGATAATTTAATTATAGATATTTTTACTTAAGAGCTATTGCTAATAGTTCAATAAGTAAAAAGTACACTAATGTTGATTTAACTCTCTCACATTTTTTTTCTTTCTTTCCTTCTTTTCATTATGGTCGATTGAAACAGATTAGCATTATCACCCCCTCTATCTATCTTTCCTCTTTCTTTCTTTCTTTCTTTCTTATCAAATTTTTTCTGTGTATCATGTCCTTTTTCTTCCATTACATTTTTTAATAATAAAAACCGAATGGTCTATTATTTAGCTGAGGTGACGCCACTCATAAAAAATAAGAATTTGGCAGATAAGCAACTCCAGATGATCAGGATTTACATTTTTGCTTGAAAAAAAAACAGTACATTTCTTTTTTTATAACCTTGTCATCTAATATGTGATGTATACACAAAACCCTTACAATTTAGTATATATATATATATATATATATATAAGTAAAAGTAAAAGTCGTTGGGGCGGTCTAAAGTCGGTATCAGCCAGTCAGCGAGGGAGTCTATCCCCTTTTCAATAGCACTAGACCAAGGAAATTGTTTTTGGCATCTGAGGTGAGGCGCCACACCTACCATCAGCTCCTTACTTTACCGCACAGATTCCTGTGCTACTCATATGCTGAGTTGGTGAGGACCGGTATTGAACTAGGAACCTTGTAGTTTCTAGCCGAACGCTCTACCAACTGAGCTATCCCAGCCACTCTACTCTATCCAAACACATATAGCACACTAAAGATGTTACGGGCATAAAATTCCATAATAAAACAGGAAATTGGGAAAAAATCCCAAGTATATAAAGGTTGTCGATGTAACTGCAGACTATGCCTAGAAGAAAAATGATGTATCCTGCAAAATGCTGATAAAAATTTGCTAAACAAAAGAACTGAACTAGTTTCTAAATGTAGACATATCAACAAATTTCTCTTGTGTCATATACCATTTAACCCTAATTAATCCCATATTTTTATACCCCTATTTAAAAGAAAATTACCTTTTTTTTACATTTGAATTTTGTGTGCATTAATATCTAAGCGTATTATATTTTTGAATATAAGTCTTACATAAAAAGACTCAATCACATGAAAGCTCATCTTGATATACAAACGCTTAACTAACCACTTTTTACTATTTGCTGGTCTGAGGATTGCATAATATGCATGAAACTTGAGTAACAGTAATATAGTCCCATAATAATAATAATAATATATATATATATATATATATATATATATATATATATATATCTTTATTTTTATTTTCAAACTCTGACATTGTGAAAAACTCCCAACACTACTATTTGTAAGTACAAAATACAAATTTATGCCTGGAGAAAAATAGATATATATATAAAAAAAGACCAAAACATATGCACCTACTGAAAATAATCAACCGGAAATAAGTTGAGCAAATATTAATAGTAAAGCCTAAAGAGTCAGAAACTACCTACCTAGGTTTCACCAAACAGATCATCAGGATAATTCTGAAGATCCATTTGGTAAAACCTAGGCTGGTAGTTTCTGACTCTTTAGGCTTTATATATATATAAGAAATGAGGTGTATAAATCTATTTACTGACTCTATCATTCTGTTCCCAGTTTAGAATAAGAAATATGTCACCCCAAGAGAGTTACTTCAGGCAATAGTGAAAATTTCACTTCCTTCTTTGGATAGAAGAGCCACAGGTTAAACTGTCTGTCACTGTCATCTTCTATTTTGGCTTCAGGTGTCCTTTCTCTGCCTGACACTTTGGATTCTTGTAAAAGTGCATTTGCTCTCTCTCACTTCAAGACAAAACAGACGAGTCGGAGCCAAGAAAATTCCACAGGTGTTGACAACAAAGATTATCCATTATCTCGTGCCTATTCTTTCCCCCCTCTCTCTCACACTCTCGCTCTTTCTCTCATTCTCTCCTATTTTCCTTGCGTCCTCTCAATCCCACTCCCTCTTATCCTTCCAATCGTTGTTGCCTATCCGTGTTTTTATCGAAATGTTATACAAACATGGATTAGTTTCATATGAGAGAGAGAGAGAGAGAGAGAAAAAAAGAAAGAAATGAGTTATGCACAAAGATTTTCTGCTGCAACCTCTCTTTTATCTTTCTTTTGCTCTATCTCTTCATAAAACAATTTAATGCAGTGTTGTTTTCATATCTTTCCTTTCAGTCTTTTAATCATTTTCTCTTTATATCCTGCCAGCAAACTGCTCTCTCTTTTTTATCTCCATACTTTTACTCTCTCTCTCTCACTCTCTCTCTCTCTCTCTCTCTATCTATCTATCTATCTATATATATATATATATATAGTGAATAAACAAAGGAAAAAAGACTTGAAATTTATTATATCATAATAATTTTTAGGCAATATGAGGGACCCCCTAACTAGAAGTGCCCTGGGCCCTCCAAGGTCTGAATCCGGTTCTGCAGATTGACTCAGGATAAGGTTTATAAAAATAGACATGATAGGGAAGTAAAGATGATCTGCTGGGAATTGTGCAAACAGGTAGGATGTTGACTATGCAATAGTATGGTAGTCACAAACCATTTTTTCTGTTTTGTTAATTTTACCAAACTTGAAAAAATCCCCAAATTTTGCTGATAATTAATTCAATATGATGTTTGCTCTATGTTAACCCAGGTTTTAAATCAGCTACACATAAACCTACAAAATAGATATTAATGTTACCTGCAGTATTGAACAAAAGAAAACAGCAAACTCTACACAATACATACTATAAATAAATTACTAATGCCAATAATTTGGTCATAATATCACAGTGAATGGCGTGTTTCTTTTTTTTATTGGAAGAGATGAAGTAATGTTTCTTATGTTATTGCAGTCCCAGAATAATTGTTACATTTGAATATCTATATATATATCTGTGGTTGAAAATAGAGGAAAAAGTGGATATAACAACACAGCAACTAAATTCAATTGATATTTTGCCTCAGTTTTAGTGAGGCTTCCTCAGAATTTATCATAAAGACAAATGCTTTATACAGTCTGCTTTTATACTGAAAAGGTAAGTTTTTGGTGTCTGTAAGGGATGGAAAGAGGAGAGGGATTTGGGTGTGTGGTATAGAGGGGGGAAGTGAAAAAAGGAAGGGATGGTTTAATTTGTGGGGTATGGTATTTTTATGGGGTCAGTTTATTGCCTTTGAAGAAATTTGCTAGTCAGGATGTAGGTCAGTGTGTGATGACTACTGACAGTGAACCTGACAGATAGGAATATTTTTGTTTGAGTATATTTTAGAGAACTAAATACCAAGATAAAATATCAATTGAATTGTTATATCCACTTTTCCTCTATTTTCATATTTACTCAATCCTTCACTCCTCATATATATATATATATATATATATATATATATATATATATAGATAAATCTAATGAGTCAGACGAACCTACTATTAGTTTCGCTTAATGCTCTTCAGGGTTGATGTTTGGTAGTATATTTTTACAATCAAACTATTTGCTGGTTTTTTTCTCACCGCAAGGATTTACCAACACGCTTGGTATATTATATATATATATATATATATATATATATATATATATGTGTGTGTGTTGGCAACCTTCCGTCTATTTTAAACGATGGCGTAGTTTTTTGTTTATTGTTTATTTGTGTTTTTTTGTTTTGTTGTCTTTTTGTTGGTTTTTGTTTTGTTGTTTTGTTGTCTTTTTGTTGGTTTTTGTTTTGTTGGTTTTTTCTGTTTTGTTGTTTTTTTGTTTTGTTTTTCACTCACTTACAGCCATGTGAGTGGCTGAACAGACCGATCCTCGAATGGCAGTCTCTGGTGCAATGGGTGCAAACAAAAGGTGATGCTTCCTGTAGGTGTTGGGGGTGCTGCTGTTTCTCCTTTCTTTTAGCTCTTTTTTCTGTGGCAGCTCTCCTCCACTCTACTTCACTTCTTTTTGTTCCTTGCCTGACGAGGAGGCGCCAGGTTGCACGGTCTTCTGCACAAGCCTCCCACGTGTCTATATCGATCATTTGTGTCATCCTCTGGTTAAAAATGAGACCATCCAAATACAATACAAATACAAAAATATAAATCCTGATTATCTGGTGTTGCTTATCTGCTGAATTCTTATTTCTTAGGAGTTTCATCACCTCTGATAAATAATGTACCATTCCGTTTTTAGTATAACAAAAGAAAGCGGAGAAAAAGGCCATGCTACACAGATAAAATATAATAAGAAAGAAAAAAAGAAAGGGAGTGGGGAAAGATGGAGAGAGAGGGTGTGTGCAGAAGGATAATGCTAATCTGTTTCAATCAAACATAATGAAAAGATAAAAAGAAAAAAAAAAGTGACAGTTAAATCAAGATTATTATACTTTTTACATATTGAACTATTTTTTCAATAGCTATTATGTAAACATATCAAACGTAGTTATAATTAAATTATCATACTGTGGTATATTCACAGTTTCTGCTATTTTTTAAAAATTTTTTACTATTGCCACAAATTTTAATGAAACTTCAATGGCTTAGACACACATAAGTCGTCGGGGTGGCCTAAAGTCGGTATCAGCCAATCAGCGAGGGAGTCTATCCCCTTTTCACTAGTGCTAGACCAAGGAGATTGTTTTTGCATCTGAGGTGGAGCACCACAACTACCATCAGCTCCTTAATCTGGCGAGGGCGAGGGCCGGTATCGAACTAGGAACCTTGTGGTTTCTAGCCTAACGCTCTACTGACTGAGCTAACCAGGCTCTACAAAAGGATCATTTTCTTTTATATATGTTGTCAAAATTTCTTTAGTTACATTGAAAAGTCATTAGCAAAGGACTAATCACAAATTAGAATATCAAATCAAAAAATCCTAAGAAATTTTATTTCTTTTTTTTCTGAGTATTTTCTTTTTAGAAAATTATGACATTTTGCTACTAAGGAAACTTTGACAACAATAATCAAGGAAAATAATCACTTCCTATGTGCGTCTAAGCCATTTAAATTTCATTAAAACTTTTGGCAGTAAAAAATGGTTAAGTTTTTTCACTGCTTTTGTAATTTTTTTTTCTTTTGCACAACACTGTATGATGGAATATATTTTAGATTAACAGATAAAAACTTTTTCAGATTTGAAAATTGTTAAAACAATATTCTTTATTTCTATTTAAATGTTGACTTGATCTGCAAAATCATTTGAGTTGATCATTATGATATAAAAACAAACCGATGACTTTTTTAATTAAAAACTCCATACAAAAAAATGGCAGTTCAGAGTTTGTATAGTGAGCATAAAAAAAGAACAGAGTCAAAAAGGGCAATGGAGATTTAGATGATTAAGGATAATAATCCCCAAAAGGGACTAATTATTGAGTTGATATTCTGGATTAAAATCTTTTTTTTGTGGATCATCTAAGAGGATTAAAAGTGGGGACAGGAGTAATCTGGTGATAAAGTAACAACTGGTCATTATTTAGGGTAAATAGGCTTTAAAGGAGATAACTGGTAACCCCTACTTGTACAACTATTGAGCCTTGGGGAGTATCTGAAAATTTATCACAATATGAGACAATAATAATGAAAGGGAGGTTGAGGAGGAAGAAGGGAGGAAGAGAAGAATGAAGCTGAGGGTGATGAAAATCTTTATGATTCAATCTAATGTTTATTAGCTTAAAAAAAAATAGGAAAAGGTAAATTAATTCATAAAATAATTGAGTAAATGTCAAAGCTTTATGTCTCAAAAATGTTCCTATATATATATATATATATATATATATATATATATATATATATATATTTCATGGAGCATTCTTGTGCAGGTAATCCAAATGATTGGTAAGTAAGGGATGATTCTATTTTGGATCATCGAAATCTCACTATACAACCATACTGTATGATCTTGTAGGTGCAAACATATATACTTATACAAGTACTTTTTATAGATCCCTAAAAAGAGCTCAATGTATAATAATCAATAAATTAAATTATATACAGAGCAATATTTAATTTTCAAAGAAAGAAAAACTTAACAAACTGTCATCCTGTTATATTTTTATTTTGACCAGAAACTCATTTTTTGAGTTTCTGGTTAAAAGAAAAATATAAATATAACGGGATGATGGTTTGTTAAGTTTTTCTTTCTTAGAAAGTTATATATATATATATATATATATATATATATATATATAAGTTAGGGTAGTGCAGACATAAAGTCAACGGTGAGAAACTCTCAGTTACTAAGTGCTGTTGACTTCATGTCTACGCTACTCTAACTTAGATATATATGTTCAATCAATGATATCGAGCACTATTTACTTATGAATATAGCACACTATATTATCAATATAATATATATATATATATATATATATATATATATTTAAAAGAAAACCTACTGTCAAAATACAGAAATCTTTTTGCAAATATACACATTAGTTGATAGAAAATATAAATATAAAATATAGATTCAAAGACATCCCAACTAGGGGTCGGTTTAGCTCAGTTGGTAGAGCACCCACCATCAACCACAAGGTTCCTGGTTCAATATTGGTCCGCACAAACTCAGCATCTGAGTAGCACAAAATAGGTAGTCTGATCTGTGCGGTAAAGTAGAGAGTTGATAGTAGGTGCAGCACTCCACCTCTGCAAAAAAATTTCTCTGGTCTGGTGCAAGCGAAAAGGGGATAGACTTCTTCACAGTCTAGCTGATACTGACAATAGGGCACTCTGCCAACAACAACTTTTATTCCTTTTGATCTGGCCCTTCTTGCAGATATGCCTGCACAGGCTGAATCCCTGCTACATAGCCTGGAGAAGGCAGCATGGAATATCAGCCTTTATGTCAACTCCAATAAAACTGAGTTCATGTGTTTCAAAAAGGAAGGAGGCATCTCTGCACCTAATGGTAAGCTTCTAAAGCCAGGAGAACAATTCACGTACATAGGTATAATATCTCATCCACAGAAAGTGATGTTAATGCACGCATAGTGAAAGCATGGTCTTCTATAAACATATTATGGTCATATGGAAATCTGATCTTACTGACAAATTAAAGTGACAATTTTTCCAAATCGTAGGTGTATCAGTGCTACTGTATGGCTGCACCACCTGGGCCCTAACAAACACCTAGAGAATAAGCTAGATGGGAGCTGCACAAGAATGCTCCATGCAATGTTAAACTAATCATGGAAACAACCCCCCCCCCACAAGAAAGTAGCTGTATGGCCACTTGCCTCCTATCACACAAACCATCCAAGTGAGATGAACGACATGCTGGACACTGCTGAAGAAGCAAGGATGAACTAATAAGCAATGTTCTCCTGTGGAAGCCAGCATATGGGAACACCAGTGTGGGCTGTTCCGTAAAAACTTACATTAACCAGCTCTGTGCAGATCATGGATGCTGTGCAGAGGACCTGCCAGGGGCAATGAATGATAGGGACAGTTGGTGAGAGATTGTCATGGATATCTGTGTGGCTGCTGTTGCTGCTGATGTTTTCACCAGATCACCCCAGCTAATCAACCATAAAGGTGTTCATGGTATAATGTTCGTGTACATATGCATATGTATGCAATGAAAATAAGGTGTTCACTGCTTAGCTGTGAAAACCACATACTGAAATGCTTACATAGACATTTATATATAAGGGGGTAATACAAAAGGTGCCCCCTCAAAAAAAAAAAAAATTAGTATACCTTAGATTTAGCACCAGACTAGAAGTGCAGGGTACCTGAAGTTAATCAAACTCACTACTCAGCAGTAATCTATAATCAATACGCGCTTGCTAACCATTAGATAAATGAAATATAGATTCCAATTCATTGCATAGCAAAATCCTAGATAATGTATTCTTCATCTTTTTATCATTATCATTTAATCATGAGATCATATTTTGAGATTTATATCCAAAGAATTTAAACAGAATTTTATTTCAATTTTTGATTTGAAAAAGTTGAGAGAAAAAAAAAAAAAAAGAGTTAAAAGATAGGAAATAAAAACTAGAAGAGAAAAAAAAATTGAAGGTATAAAAAGTCAGTCTAGATAAGAAAGGAGAAAAAAAAGGGGCAGATTTTGTGGTCTGTCTGCCATTTTCTCTGTGGTAATGTATCAGTCAGTTATTATGCTGCATAAATAGAGAAACAGAGACAGTCAGACTGAGAGAGAGAGAGAGAGAGAGAGAGAGAGAGAGAGAGAGGAGTAAAATATCTAAAGAAGGAAAGAAAGCATAGAATATCAAAAGAAAGAAGGAATTGAAGGGGCGAGGGAAAAAGAAAATGTGGAATATCAATAGAAAGAAATGAAGTAGAGAAGGAGAGAGAGAGAGAAGGAGAGAGAGAGAGAGAGAGAGAGAGAGAGAGAGAGAGAGAGAGAGAGAGAGATGCAGTCAATAAATAAGGAGCAAAAGAATATAGAAATAGATGGGAAGGAGATGAGTGTCGTCCAAAAGAGGGAAGGAGAGAGAGAGAGAGAGAGGGAAGAAAAAGAAGGAGAGAGAGAGTGAGAGAGAGAGAGAGAGAGAGAGTTTTGACTGTGCCAAGTTTTGGGTTGCAGCCCATGTTTTGCAAATTGAGTAGCAGTAATCTATCCAAGATAACAGTGCTTGGCAGAGAAATCAACAACTGAGCTTGATTTAAGAGTTTCTACAGGAGAAAAAAAAAGACTCCCTCTGTCTCTCACAATGGTAGTTACATTTAGAATATTAAATATACTAGCAGGACCTGTGGATATGCCACAGTATGATAATTTAAATATTACAATTTTTTATGTTTACTTAAGAGCTATTGCAAATACTTCAAGTACACTCACCCCACTCTATCTTTCCCCTACTCTTTTTCTTTCTTTCTTTCTGATCATATTTTATTTGTGTAGCATGTCCTTTTTCTTCCCTTTCTTTCTTTATTATAAAAAACGGGATGGTCCATTATTTACCTGAGGTGACAACACTCATAAGAAATAAGAATTTGGCAGATAAGCAACACCAGATAATCAGGATTTACATTTTTGCATTTCATCTTGGATGATTTGTATGGTCTCATTTTTAATCAGTGTTGCAAGATGATAACGGTTGAACTTTTAAGGAACACTAGTATAGAAGTTTATAAATTTAAAATTTATTAAAAAAAAACAACAAAAAAAAATTCACTGGTACCAGTAATTTATTTATAGTATGTATTGTGTAGAGGTCAAATGTTTGAGACACAATTCAATATCTAAACAAAAGAATTGGCACTGACCTATACATTAGTAATGATTGTGTAAGGCTTAAATTGGGAAGGGCAGGGATGAAACCCTTGGCTTTAAAAATGAATTCCATAAATGAATGATTTTGTGATCGTAAATCAAATGTTGATTTATACACAAATCTAGTAACTTATAAAAATAGATATTTAAAATTCTTTTTTTAATACATTTATCACTTTTTCAATAAGTCTTATCTTTTTCTTTTTTTCAAATTTTAATCTCTGTTCCTTTTACTTTCTCTTTTACTTTTTCTTCTTTCTCTTTTTGTTGTTTTCATTCTTTTTACCATACCAATGTTAAAGAGCCCAGTCTTGGGAAAGGTATGAATCTAACGATTCCTCTCTCCAGCTATGGGTGAATAGTAGGGTGGGCTGGGCTATTTAACTTAGATTAAGTAACCAATCTAGTAGAAAAAAACTCAATTCAAACCTGTTAAACTCAGCTTAAGAAAATGACCTTATGTCATATCCTGCATGTGCTGAAGGATTGGTAAATATATATACAACTAAAATCCTCATTAAGTTTCAATGTAACTGGAAGCCAGAAAAAATTTGCACATCTTAGCAACACTTTTATTTGAGAAATATATTGAAAATTCTCTTAGAGACTAAAGCAATTTCCAGTCCAATTTGAATTGAATAAATGATAAGGGTCAGTATTTGTACGTTATCATCTAGCAACACCCTCAACCTCTCAAATTCTTAACTCTCAACCCTCAATCTTTCAAATTCTTAACATTCAAATTCTCAACAGTTGAATTCTCAAAATCTCAATACTCAGATTTTTCAATTTTCAATACTCAAACTGTAAAATTTTCAACTCAAATTTTCAATACTAACTCTTGACTAAATTATTGACTCTTGAATTTTTGAATTTTCTAACTCTTAAATACTCAACTCTCTCTTGAATTCTCAAACATTTGAATTCAACATTTTTTTCTATATATTTTTTTATTTCTTCAAAGTGAAAAGTGAAATAAGATTTTATTTGAAAAAAAAAAATATCTAGGATCTCACCATGCAAGTAATTGGAATATAGATTTCACTTACCAAGCTAGTCTTGACTATAAATTCTGATCATGCTAAATCTAAGGTATGTTTAGTTTCTAATTGGCACATTTTGTAGTTACCCACTCATATATAAATGTCTATGTAAGCATTTCTGTATGTGGTTTTCAAATCTAAGTAGTGAACTCCTTATATTCATTGCACGTATGTACACATACACATACATTTCTAGTAGACTTGGATATAACTTATTTTAGTCAACATTTACTTCTCATATACACATTCTTATGTATAGAATATACGTATATATATATATATATATATATATATATATATATATGATACCTCTCATATACATATCCTTATGTATATAAGCATAGTTTAAAGATCTATATATTAATATGCTTGTTTCTTAATCTTAATCAAAAATGTAATCCCTGATTATCTGGTCTTGCTTATCCACCAAATTCTTATTCCTTATGAGTGTCATCACCTCAGCTAGATAATGTGACAATTCTGTTTTATTATAAAGAAAGGGAAGAAAAGGGAAATGCTACACAGAAAAAAACATAATAGTAAATAAATATACTGAGAAGGGAAGAGCATGTAGAAGGGATAACACTAATCTGTTTCAATCGACCTTAATGAAAAGAAGGAAAGAAAGAAAAAATCAAGTGAGAGAGAATTAAATTAAGATTATTATACTTTTTACATATTGAAGCAGTTTGCAATAGCTCTTAAGTAAACATATCAAATGTTGTAATAATTAGATTATCATACTGTGGTAGATCCACAGGTTCTACTAGTCCATAAATATTTCTAGTGTATAGTGTATGTTTGTAGAGTTGGATTTAACTTATTTTTCTCAGCATTTGCCTCTCATACATATATTCTTATGTTTAGAAGTTTAAAGATAAAGATATATTCCCTGCAAATAGTTGGCAAGTGCAAGATTATTTTATTTGTTTTATCTGTCCGATCATTTTTTTTTTTAATAAATTTGAAAAACAAATTGAAGTAATAATTTTTGTCTATTTTAAACAGTGTATTATATTTTATGTCTGCATTCACTCTCAGTAAAGTAATACTCATACCATATAAAGGGGATGGGCAAACAATTTCTATTTAAAGCTTAAAAGGATTATTTTCAACATCACCATCATCTATATCAATAATTGAAGATATTTTGTTTGTCTGTCATCTGTAAACAGCCAAATTTGGTATGTATACTCACTGGATCCAGAAAAAGGTTTCAATCTCAAAATGTTTATTTCTAATTGTAGAATGAACATCATACTCACCTTCACAGGAAAGCTGTGACTAGCGTCCAGTCATCAGACAAAAAAAAGACAGAGTGTAACCGAATACACTCTGTAGCATCTGACAAAACATGGTCAAGTGTTCAGTATATAAAGATAAAAATATACACACTAAAACCACCATCAATTGATATAGGTTTTTGCTGTCCAGCCTACACTGGTGTGTCCACAGAAGAATGTCACTTATGAGTTTGTGCTTCTCCAGCAGTGTCCAGTATGTCTTGTTTGTCTTACTTGGATGATTTGTGTGATAGTGAGGCAATTGAAATTACAGGTGCTTCTTTGTGGGGTGCTGCTTTTTTAGTTATTAGTTTGTAAGTTGGATTTTATGGCATGTCAAACCTTGCCGGGTTATTTTATACTGAAAACATTTTGTTTTATTCATTTTTGATGGGTATTGAACATTCTTTTTTTAAACTCAATTTTTTAAAATGCATTTATTAAAACTCATTTTTTCTATTTAACCCATAGATGGGATCCTAACAGGTACTACCACTCTGGATCAGGGTGAACCTGGGAGTAATGGTGATGAAGGAGTACTCCACACTCCAGAGCTCCAGAACTGGTACTTTACGATTAGATGCAGTTTAACATTAAAGTCAGGATTTCCGCTTTTTCAGTATAGGTGAGTATTCTATTAGTAATAATAATAAGTTTTTTTTTAATTCTTTTTTTTCAAACCATCCAGATGACTGTATTAATAAAAAATGATCAGGAAGAGTATGAGAGTACTAGGGAGATTTTTTTGTCACTTGACCCCTAATAAAAGCTACCAATACTGATGGGAAAAACTCAGTAAGTACATAAAGTACATAAAGTACATTAAAAAAAATCTTTCAAGGTTTTTCTTTATATATAATGTATTCATCTCTTTCAGCAACTTCCTAAATGTTATGTGTTTGTTTTTTATATTTCTGTAACATGGGAATTCTATGTCCTTATAATTTTTCCCTTTGTGGAATTGGAAGATCAAACGATTTCCACACAAGGCCATTCACAAGACAAAATGCATGCATACTATATACTATTTCCCAGCCAATAAAACAATCTTTTTCCATGCATAACAAGGTCTTAAAAAGATTCTGTACCAAAGGAAAAAATAGGAAAAATAAGAATATAAGAGTAGAAAAACAATAAAGCTTTTGGAATCAGATATGTTTTTTTTCAGACTTATCATTAATCTTTGTTGAGAACTTTTATCAGATCAACTCTCAAGTCAAAATAAAAGAATTATAAAAACAGAACATAACAAACATAAATAGAAGTGTGCATGGAAAATCATGTCTGCTACATTATGCATCACTAAGATATGTTTTTATAGCCTTTTTTAACAAGTCAGTTTAGTATATGTACACACACACACAAATATATATATACACACACACACACACACACACACTCACCAACCCCTTTGCATGACCAGGATGCAACAAAAGGTCAATTTTGTTAGTAGAGTTTAACAGGTTTAAATTCAGAGTTTTCCTTCTCCTAGACTGGTTACCAAGCCACGGTTAAAGAGCCCAGTCTACCCTATTATTTACCCATAGCTGGATGGGAGTATTTGGATTCATATCTTTCCCAAGGGTATTAGTACTATGTGAAATGCAAACAGACTTGTCCAGGATTTGATCTCAAGTTGCTGAGTCCATTTACAATGACTCTATCCATTAGACCACGCGCCACCAACTTTTACTTTTAACAAGTCAGTATTCCATATTCCAAAATCTATAATCTATCAAAAAAGCAAGAACAATGGTAGGTTAGTTGGTTGGATTTTACAGCATGTCAACTCCTGTTGGGTTATTTTATGCCGAAGACCTTTATTCATTGTTTTTTTGGGGTATTCAATGTCTTTTTTAAATTCATTTCTTAATCTATTTAACCCATAAATGTGACCCAAGCAGGTACTACCACTCCAGGTCAGAGTGGACCTGGGAGTAATGGCAATGAACGGGTACTGCACACTCTCATACCCAGGACATTACAAACAGTGGAGTGTGTATTCTTGCAACAAGTCAGTACATAGTATTGCTCATAAATAATCGTGGGGTGACAAGTATTTTAATGTTTTGGTTTAAAGTTTGCTGGTTATTTCTGGTGCGTGTTCACAGGTTTTTCTTTTAACTTTATTACATTTAGTGGTCACGCTGAAAAGGAATTAAAGGAAAGAAAAGGAAGAGACAAAGACAAAAGGAAGTTTTAGGATTCAGGCTTTATTCATGAGTTGTAGCTACCACATGGAGAGGAAATTTCTTATTTTTGTAATAGTGTCTGTTCCCAGTTGAAGCCTAAGTCTGAATGGCCAAGAGATTATCTTGGTGCTAAGAAGAGGGTCCTTTTTCCTGCACATGCTCGGAGGATTCTTCCGTTCTGAAGGCTCATGGGAGGATGTTATTTTTTTAATTTATTTTAATTTTATTTTAATCCCCAAGAAAGTACATCTTTACAATGGTTTTTAGAAAAAGTTAATTTTATTATAAGTAAGTAAAGTCAGTGGAGTGGTCTATTGTTGATATCAGCCAAACAGTGAGGGAGTCTGTCTCCTTTTTGCTAGTGCTAGACCAAGGAGATTGTTTTGCTGAGGTGGTGCACCACACCTACCGTCAGCTTCCAACTTTACCGCACAGATCAGATTACCCAGGCTGTGCAAGTCATGCACTGAGTTTAGCTCAGAATAATGTTAATGCAGAGGGGTAAGACCCCCCCCCGCCCTCCACTCCACTCCACTCCAATGGGACCACCAGTTGGCCATTGTTGATGACCCATAATATCTGAGGATAGGATTATGGTAACTAATTGATCCCCATGACATGCAACACTTCACTTCAACCCTTACTTGGGCTGGACAGGTGGGTTGATCAATCTGCTGGTTATGTGAAGCCCTAGCAGTAATATGATTATCCTAACTGTATTCCTCAAATGGATTTTATGGCAAATATCCACCCATCATATAGGTGCTAAAAGGCTGTGACTGATGGTCAACACTGGTATATATTAATACACACAATGTTAATGAAAATTATTTCTACCAATTTGTTACTACACATGGAATTAATGAAAATCACTTCTTAAACAAATCATAAATATGTATTTACCAACCCCTCCACACAAGTAGGATGTGACACAAGGTAAATTTCATAAGCGGAATAAACAGGTTTGAATTCAGAGTTTTCCTTCTAGACTGGTTACCTAGCCAAGGTTAAAGAGCCCAGCCTGTTCTACTATTTACCCAAAGCTGGAGGAAGAGTAGTAGGATGCATACCATTCCCAAGGGTATTAGCACTATATGAAATACAAACAGCCTTGTCCAGGACAAGTCTATTTCCTATGATTCTAACAATTACACCATGTGTCTTTTTATCATCTAGGTGCTAGAAGGTGATGACTGAGGGTCAACCACCAGTATATATTAATACCTGAAGTTAATGAAACTTATTTCTACCAATTTGTTAATAAACATGAAGTTAATGAAAATTATTTCTTAAACAAATCATATACGTATATAAAAAATAGATTTGGCATTAAATAATCCACAAGGGTTGATATGCCATTAAACCAACCAACCAACCAACCAACTAGAGTGCCTTTCAGCTAAAGTCATTAAAATCTAACAACATAGACATTCCTTATTTTTCCTGACTATAAATACTGTTAGTGTAAGTAAAGATGGTGATTTATCAGGGCGTAAAGATGTGAGTGATTGCAGCCAGAAGGCTCTTTAGCCTCATCAGTAAGGATGCTGTCATATTAAACACAGGCTTTCTCAAGAAAAGAGATGCAAGTTTAAGTCTTGCTGGAGGATTATTCTTTAATTTCAATTTACATTATTAACCAACGGCCATAGAATAAGTAAGGAACATTAAGATAAAGAAAATATTAGTAAAAAATGAGTAATAGTTGAGGATAAGATAGCTCAGTCGGTAAAGCACCCGTCTAGGAATCGCAAGGTTCCTGGTTCAATACTGGTCCCCGTCAACTCAGCGCATGAGTAGCACAGATTGGGTAATGAAATAAAGTGGAGAGCTGATGGTAGGTGCAGTGCTCTATCTTAGCAAAAACAGTCTCCCTGGTCTAGTGCTAGCAAAAAGTGGATAGACTCCCTTGCTATACTGACAATAGGCCAATCTGACAATAACAACTAAGATATCTCTAATAATAAATGCAAATGTCAGTTTATCAGTATGTCACATTTTTTCAACTTTAGTCCTAGAGGCTGTAGCCCTACTTATCATACCATTTTGGAATCAGGCAGACTCCATAAGCAAATTAAAAACATTACAAGCCAAATCTGGACTCCCAATCCTGAAATTCTGGATTCCCAAATTCTAATTACTACAATTGTTATCAGCAATATTTTATGGGATTTTCCTTGACAATTTTTTTGTATGATAACAATTTTTATAATTGTTGGTTTAAAAATATAGTTCAAGTTTCATTGCATAAAGTTTCATTTTTGGGTTGCAAAATGCACATCTATTTCTGTAGGTTGGCAATCTCCAGAGAGACTGTTCTTTTTTTTTTTTTTTTGGTGCCAAAGATGAAATTTTTGGCAGAAGTGGAATTGTGGGATATTTTATTTTATTTTTGTATTTAATTTACTGATCTCCACACACACACATATTTGCTAATTTTTCTAATTTTACAAAATATGAATAAATAGACTCAGATGATTTTCTTCCTTTTCTCACAAACTTTTCTTCTTTCTTTGTTTTTTCTCTTCTTTTTCTTTAGATGGGCGGTCAAGAGAACCCCTTTGATCAATCGGTTAGACACGTTAAGCCTAGCACCTATATGACTGACCAACGCTATTGCCCTTATAGCAAGCACCAATTCTTTTTATCACATATATGCTAGAAGGCAGTGGCTGAGGGTCTTAATGTCCTAGGTATGATGCTAAACTATATGATGGGGAATTTCCAATTCTGAAGCTCTGGGGAGTGTGGAGTACATCTTCATCACTCTGACCTGGAGTGGTAGTACCTGTTACCATCTATAGGTTAAATAGAAAAAAAATGAATTAAAAAAAGAATGTTCAATATCCATCAAGAATGAATGAAATAAAACGTCTTCGACATAAAATGATCCTATGGTTTTATGCCATAAAATCTAACCAACCAACCAACCAACCAACCAACCAACAACTTTCTTTTTCTAAAATTCTCTGCTTCATTGCCACTGGCATAACTATACAAACATTTAACACAAAATCTTTTTTTGAGTAAATGAATAACAACCACTGAGGGAGTTAGAACAAAAAGGAAAAGAGAGAGAGAGGGGGGGGAGAGACATCACCTTTTAAGGTGTGTTTATAATGGTAGATTCACCTGATACCGTTTATTTGAATCTTTGGGTTTTGCTTTTGGCAAAAATATTCACGCAAATTAAACTAAAAAGAATTTGAAAACATATGCTTCCCTTTTTAAAATTTAATTCTTGAGTGTTTAAAAGGTGGAGAAATTTTTCAGGAAAAAATTTAATTGGAAAAATATTTTTTAAAAAAACCCAAATTAACTAGACAAAAGTAGTATAGAAATTTCACTCAATTGAAGACAGCAAAAATGGAACAGTATTGAAAAATATATTCTTTTGAAACATAAACATGATATTTAAAAAAATTATATTATAAAAAAATGTTTTCTTCTATTCGTATTACTAGTACTAGTCTATATATTTATACTTGTGTTCCTTAAAAGTACAACCGTTATCATCTTGCAATGCCCTCTGGTTAAAAATGAGACAGTCCAAATCATCCAAGATGAAATGCAAAAATGTAAATCTCTATTAACTGGTGTTGCCTATCCACTAAATTCTTATTTCTTATGAGTATCACCTCAGCTAAATAATGGATTATTCATTTTTTATTATATAGAAATAAAGGGAAGAAAAAGGACATGCTACACAGAAAAATATAATTAAAAGAAAGAAAGAGGTAGGGGAAAGATATACAGAGGGTGAGCATACAGAAGCAATAACATTAATCTGTTTCAATCAAACATAATGAAAAGATGAAAAAAAAAAATGAAAGAAAAGAAACAAAGAAACAAAGAAGAGTGAAAAAGAGTTAAAGAGAATATCAGGTCAGAGTGGACCTGGTTCTCCACACTCCCCAGATTCCCAGAACTGGAGCCTTACCATCAGATTTATATATGAAAATAGATGAATTAAAACTTGCTGTTATTTTTATTAATTACTTTGTTCTGATATAACTCCACCATCATCATCATCACCATCAAGTCATGCTGACAGCATAGATTCCTATGACTCTCTCTCACTTTCTCTCTCCACATGTCTCTATTAGTCACCACTCTTGGAAAATCCTGTAGGTGTCAACAGAAAAATGTCACTTATGAGTTTGTCCTTACTTCTCCAGCAGTGACCAGCATGTCTTGTTCATCTTACTTGGATGGTTTGCATGATAGTAGGTGACTGGTCATACAGAACAAGATTATAATAAGGTTATATCTATATATCTATATCTCTATCTATCTCTCTTCACACGAGCAGGATGCAACACAAGGTTAATTTCTTAAGCGGAGTTTAACAGGTTTGAATTCAGAGTTTTCCTTCTCCTAGACTGGTTACCTAGCCATGGTTAAAGAGCCCAGTCTGTCCTATTTACCCATAGCTGGAGGGAGAGTAGTCTGATGCATACCTTTTCCAAGGGTATTAGTGCTATGTGAAATGCAAACAGTCCCGTCCAGGATTTGAACTCGAGTAGATGAATCCATTTCTTATGACTAATCATTACACCACGCACCTCCAAAAGTGTAATCTAAAGTTCCAGCTGACAAGACTCACTGCTCATTTGAGTCATTATTCTGTGGTTGTGATGAACAGTGTTGATCAGAAATCTTATTATAATGGAGATTCAGTTTCTGTCACTGAAACTATGTCACTACTTACATCACATTACATTCAGGAATTGCATTAGTTAATCAATGAGGTTTTATTTTATTTTCAAAATCATTAATACATAGAATAAATCTCATTTATTAACAATGTATCTAAGAAAATCTGAGTTAGATTTGCCTCAAAACGGCCATAAATTATTATTACATTTAAAATCCTGCAATGTGTCTTATATATCACTAAGAAATAAGGGTCTACATAATATATGGTGTGGTTAATTTGCATACAGGTTTTAACAAAACCGGGTTTATCCAACATATTAAAAATCAATCCTATGAATGATCTTATATAGAAACCAATTAAAATATAATTAAAATAAGTGTAATCTTTTTATATGCATTCTTATTTAATTTTGTTAGTCTTTCTAATTTGATATATTTCATTATATTAAAACTTAAATACTTACGCTTGGAGAGCACATATTCTAGCTAGTAATGATAAAGAATAAGCTCTCAGTGAGCCTCACACTCATTTCCTCTTTTTGCCCCTGGAAAACCTGATTAAATATGCTAGCTTGTCTATTAACTGAGCTACAAAGAAACATTCATTTGTCGAAGCTTCAGTCAAACCTATAAACTCATCCCTTATTCTCTTTCTTGATCTTTCTCAGAACCATATTTACTATTGTTTTTATACTAATAGGATCAATAGCATCTTATATTTATTTTTATTTCTAAAATAAGCATTGTCAATTATTATTAGTAGTAATAGTTTTGGGTCAGTAAAATACATCTTCTTCTATATATGGAGTTAATAAAAGGAGAGTCTATCTGTGATTGAACATAGCAATCATGTGTTGCACCTAATAGTTTTGGCACTCATATTCAACAAATAACTTATCTAGGAAAAGGAAAACTCTGAATTCAAACCTGTTGAACTCTGCTTAAGAAATTGAACTTGTATCATATCCTGTTCATGCAGAAGGATTGGTAAATATTGTTAATTAAAGAAATTAAAGTGATTCTAAAATATTTGTACCTAACTCCAGGAAAGCAATGATTGTTGAAGAGAATACTAACAAATATGAAAATAATACAAATAAAAACTTTCAACAGATTTTTGTTTGTGAATCAAATGTTGATTTCCTACAGGAATGATTCAAGGTTAAATTTTATCTGATTTATTTTTTTTTTTAAATTATTTTATTTTATTTTGTTTATTGCTACTGAGATAAACAGAAACTCTGTATTATAAACAGTCTCCTTTGGGGGTTGAATCTGTTAGGCTATGAAAAATAAAAGTAAAACAAGACAAAACAAAATTCCCCCAGATAGGGTGAAATCTGCAACACAAATCACAATAAAAAATTATCTCAGACTATTAGAAATTTCCAATAATAAGACTTCAACTGGAGCAGGGGGTAGGGAGGGGGGACAAAACAGATTAACAACTGGAGGGGACAAAACTGATTAAAAAGAACAACAGGGGGAAGATTTATAAACCTGATTAGTTGTTAATCTATATAGATATGTAATCTATCTTACTTGCTCTCTTTCTCTCTCTCTCAAACACACTTATATAGTATTGCTGATAAAAGTCATTTAAAAACAAAAAGGATCAAATATCTCATATTAACCAACTATATTATCATTTTTGAACTCTGTTTATTTTTTTATTTCGATTTAATTTCATTTTAATTACAATATACATTCCTAAAAATCTGTAAATGAAGCAAATAAAATGTTATTTTCGTTTTTACTGTTTTTTTTATTACACTTTGCTAATAATTTGACATACTGATGATTTAAGTAATTTAGGTAAATAACTGTAACTTCTACTTGTTTTTCTAGAATCTTGAAATTTTTGTATATACTTTGTAGTGGTAGTCATAGTATCTTTAGTAAGCATCTTCTTGCATTAAGTGTGAATAGCAGTTCTCCCTGGCTTCTAAAATACCAGGTTATTAAATAGTCATTGAGTAGGTAAGTATAAAGTTGGGTGCTCCCTGCAGACATGGATACTGCTTAATGGAACAGTCCACCTCTACTCTACATGCTCCCTCCCCCATTTGACCACGGAATGGATTGATGTGGTTAACTATAGGTTTGCCTCAGAATATATATGTGACTGGCCTTGCATTTGTGGAGACAGATTTCTCGGTGCTATTGGTTTTAGTGGGAAGGAATGGGATGGTACAAGGCATTGGTGGAATGGGTTCTCTGTGCGGACATGTTCACTTGGTTCCTTCCTTAGTGACCCTCGTCGAGTTGAGTTGGGATGTCTGGGCAGGGAAATCAGGCAGTAATAGATGTAGGTCCTTTAGGGCAGATTCTGATAAGAAAAACCCAGATATGTTGCTTGACACATAAACCATCTGTTGCAAGTCAACTCTGATATTCATGAACAAACTTCTTTTATATCAAACTGGTTGTTTATAATACCATGTATATGATGGCTAGTTTGCACGAGATATCTTTCCAGGCACTTGAACCATTTTAATATTTCTGGTCCACTTGAACAAGTTAGACCCCCTGTATTGACGAACACGAGAATATGATTACTGCCATTGCTCATCATTCTAGTTTGAGTGTACCCAAATGCCCTGTGAGTCCGATGCATTATGGTCCCTTCTACTGTCACTGATGGGAATAGATCAGAGACACCTGGTTTAAATTGCTCCCCATTCCGCAAAAGATGAGACACCGCTCTGTACGGTGTTGAACCAGTTTTGTGACTCGGTGTTGATCTCTTAGAGAGTGAGAGGGGGGGATTTTAAATTAGTGATTAAAAAAGTGAATGAGTCACTTTCAGTCTTGCACTTTTGTTGATCTTCTGGAGTTTTCACTTCAAACTTTGGCTGATTTTCGGCATGGCTTTTTAAGGTGACCCCTAATTTCACAACTGTTACAAGTCAGTTTTGCTGCTTGGCAAAATTTTTGACTATTTGATCCACTGGGTTGGAATGCCTTCCCGCAACCAGCACAAGGGTTTTTAATCTGTAAAGAAGCAGGTATTTTAGTTTTATAGAGCTGTTGAGCCTCCCAGTGTTTGTGACCAGATGTCTGTAGGTAGGACGAGGTTGACAGACCAACATTTTGTAACCTTGCCGCTGATTTATCCATCATTTCCAAGCTGACTAGTCGGTCAAACTTTTGCTCAAGTGTAGGGAGATTAGCGGCTTTGGCTAAAACTCGGTTCTTGTGTTCCTTAGTCACAAAGTTTCAATACTGGAAAGTTTAGTAATAATAATGTTCACTAGAAATATTAAAATCCTGAGATCTTTGGTTTATTGCCCAGTGCCTGAGGTGCCCTTTTTGAGGGGAAATGCCAACGGGATCAGCACATTTTTTGCACCTACCACCCATGAGTCTTGGCTTGTGGATGGGCCTACAAAAAAGTTTCGATGCTGGAAAGTTTAGTAATTATTATGTATATAATAATGTTTCACTAGAAATATTAAAATCCTGAGATCTTTGGTTTAGAAGGAAAAAATCTTTATATGAAAAATTGATAAACTATCTTGCATACTCTCTCTCTCTCTCTCTCTCTCTCTCTCTCTCTGTGTCTTTCTCTCTTTCACTTATCCAGTGTTGCTCATAAGTACATCCCTACCAAGTCTTTTTTTATAAAAACTTGATTTTCATTTTACCCAAAGATACAAGAGGAGTCACTGTAGTGTAGTGGCTAATGTGCTGGACTGCAACATCATAGTAAGCAAGTTCAAACTCTAGTTGTGTTATTGTTTACTTTTGAACTAATACCCTTGGGAAAGGTATAAATCCCCTCATCTCCCTAGCTATGGGTTAAATAGTACCACAACTGTTCTTTGAGGGCTGGTTTAGCTCAGTCAGTAGAGTACTTGACTAAGAATCGCAAGGTTCCTTGTTTGATACTGGCCCTCGCCAACTCAACATATGAGTAGCACAGGGATCTGTGCGGTAAAGTGAGAAGCAGATGGTAGGTATGACATTCCACCTCAGGCCCTAAAAAACATTTTCCTTGGTCTAGCGCAAGTAAAAAGGGGATAGACTCCCTCGCTGTCTGGCTGATGCCGACTTTAGGCCACTCCGACAACTTTTTTTTTTTACTGTTGTTCTACAAGGATAGATTTGTCATTAAATAACCCATGAAATAATTAAACAAAGAAATGAAACCAAGATTTTATGTTTTCTAGGGGTCATTCGTCTGTCAATTACAGGCCCCACCATTGAGTGTTTACCCTTCCAAACTTTAACCTTTGTTCTTATTTCTTTTTCTTCTCTTTCTCCAGAAATCCGATTACCGTTTTTCTTTTCAATCCTCAAATTCCCCATAGACCATAATAGTTACACTACATACCCTCATTTTTTGTTTTTTTCGTTCATTTTTTTTCTTAGTTTTCTTTGTTGAACTCATTGTACATTGCCTAGATTATTGTTTTAAAAACATTGTTTACAAATGTTGTTTTGTCAGAATTTCTCTGATGAAGCAATGTCAACATTCCAAGAATTGTTTCAACAAGTATTTTCATCTTGAAAGATGATAATAAAGAAGTGGCTGAGGAGCTCCTCTACATATGTTAGTCAGAGATTTGCATACATGATGGCCTTTAAGAAAATGAGTTCACTATAAACAGTGTACATTACAGATGGTGTTGAACTTATTTAAAGTATAAGATATACAGAAAATCGTCACTTCTGTTTATGAACTTTTCCAATCATAGTAGCTGTCCTCATTTTTATTGTGGTATGTATAAACAAAATTTTGGCCATTGTATCGTCTGGCCTTTCTCTGGCGTTCTCTGTGTATCTGAACATAGTAATGACCCAACCTGGGAAATCATTTTTAATAGTTTGACTATTGATCAAACCATAATAAACATAAGGACAAGAGTCTGAAAAATCAAAATTATTCACATCAAGCCTCATCTCAAACATACAAACAAATACGAAAAACTCGTAGTACCAATTATATTCTACAATGATGGTTTTGGCATTAAATAACCCACCAATGTTGAAACAAACAAAAAACGAACCAAACCCCAAAATGTTTTAGTAATCAATATTTTTAAAAAAATCAATATTTTACTGATAATGTGTTAAACAAATAATGATTATATACTATCATATTTAAAAAATATTCTGTCAGTTTGTTTATTTTAAAGAAATAATATATTATGAAAATTGTCGTGTTTTTGTCTTATGAATAATTTTATAGATTTTCAAAGTCCAAAGTGATTATTGTCAGAAGAGAGCAACAAAATATAACAGAGGATTCAATATCTTTTTGAAAGATCAATAAAAGAAAATGTGTCTTTATTCAAAAGATGTATGACTCTCAACACTTTGGTGTTTATGGTTTTCTTTTAATTTATTTATGAATAGAATTCCTGAAATCCTGAGTGGATAATTGCTAGAAGCCATTTTGCAGTCTCCAGACATTGATGGCATTGTGAAATTGAATAAAAGGATATTATCTTATAAGGTGGAATTGGATGATGGACAAATGACTTAAAGGTTACTTGGGGTGTGTTCGACTAAGACAATAAAATACTGATCTATACAATATTATGAGCACAATTTTTTTTACCAAGTATCATAGTATTTCTGACTTAATTGAAGACTTTTGAAAGCATTAACAGTCTTTTCAAAAGTGCTCTTTCTTGCAGAGATAACATTTTCATTGGAATTCTTTTATTGCTATTTATTGAACACTGCTCAGATTTGGCATTTTTCTCTTGTGTTTCTATGATGGTATTCACCCTGGGTCGGTTGAATCAGCTCTATCACTTGTGGTAAATTCATGGATGGAGTAATAAGGGAATAGGAAATTCACAAGCGGTCCCCAAACCCTGTATGCATATCCCGGTTAAGGGAAGGAGATATCCTTGTTTGTTGCAGATTTTCCACAAACACAGTGACAAACACTGAATAAAAATCATTCAAAGAAGATTATCTTTTTCTAATATTAATTTGATCCATCACTTTAATCCAAAGACTGAATCATTTTTGTTAATCTTTTCCAAAAGCTAATCTCCATCTAATGGTAAAGTTTCAATTCTGGAGCTCAGGGAAGTGTGGAGTACCCCTTCATTGCCATTACACCCAGATCCACTCTGACCCGGAGGGATAGTACCTGTTAGGGTCCCATCTTTGGGTTAAATAGAAAAAATGAGTTTGAAAAAAAATGTGTTTAATAAAAAAAATAAGTCTGAAATAAAAATAGGAATACCATCAAGAATAAATATAACAAAATGTCCTCAGCATAAAATAACCCAACAAGGGTTGACATGCCATAAAATCCAACCAATCACCCATATGTCCTACAAAGGTAAGCTTAGAAAATACCTAACTCACCAAGTTAAAAGATATAATAAGCATGATTTAAATAAGGAGAGATTTTTTCAAAATGTGGGTGTCAGAATCTTTGTGTGAAGAATATCAAGCTAAAGTGGCTTGTCTAGGAGAATATATGTATGGTGAGAAGATGAAGTTCTTTCCAGACCCCACACCCCTAGTTGGGTTATCTTAGTTGAATGGGTGTAACATATGTCCTGGATTCTGGAACTACCCTATCATTCCTTTTCTCCTTTTTATTACCTATTTAAATATTCTATATTTTTCTTGATGGTATTCCTATTTTTATTTCAGACTTATTTTTTTTATTAAACACATTGTTTTTGGCTGAATAAAGTGGGACAAAAAGATAATAATTAACCCACAGAAAACAGTGGGGGCAGTCTACTCTGAGCTGGGAGAGGCTAGTCCCCTGTTTAGATTAAAAGAAAAACAATAGAAATTTTCTTTGGTAATTTTTATCTTTTTTGGTCCCTACTTCCTGTCCTAATTTACACTGTATTACCATGTCAGCGTCTGGTAAATTTCTGGCACATCTTAGATATTTTCTGAATCGTGTTTTTGTCGTTTTTTTTTTACGGCAAATTTATGTAGATATTTTACATGCTCTCCCCACCCCAGATTTTCATTGGCAAAACAATGTAGATATTTTACAACCCCCCTTTTAAAAAAATGTTTTTTTTTAGATTAAATTTGTACAAATTTTAATTGCATTTTTACAAAACTCAAACTCGAATTTCAAAACAGTTTTCAGACCATACTCTCTGTCATTTTTGATTTTACAAGGCACCCTCCCCTCCTATAAAATACAAATACAAATCAGACTATTTTTTTCCAATTAAATTTGTACAATATATAAGTTGGGCCAAAAATTCGCCTGATGCTGGCAAAGCATTGCATAAATTAGGGCAGGGTGCTGGGACGACAAAAGATCAAAATTACTTTTTCCTTTTTTCTACTGCCAAATATCTCCATCACACACACTTTATCTGTATACACAGGGTCTCTAAAAATAAAAAAAATAAAAAATTTATTCAATCTTTCTTTTCAAATTAAAAATTACTTTTATCCTTTGTGTCTTTTCTTTTACTTTTTTTTACTTGATTTTTTTTTTTTTTCATTTGATTTTTTTAAAAAATTATTAAAAACAGGTGGTGGCTAATATCATAATAAATGGTGAGACTATTGTTTAAGAAATTTTCATCTTGCACCTTAGATTCATCTATTATTTTTCTTTTTAGTTGACATGACCTACTCACAGATTTATACAATGTATACAAACAAGTATAGTATACTTGTTGAACTGTTTTTAAAAAAATCTTATTTGCAGTATGGTTATCTATCTCAGTCTTTTTCTATCTATCTATCTATCTATCTATCTATCTGTCTGTTTTTTTCTTTTTGTATATATATCCGAGTCTGTCTCTATCTATCTCAGTCTGTCTCTTTCTCTCTCTCTCTCTCTATATATATATATATATATATCTTTCTTTCTTTCTATCTATCACTGTCTGTTTCTTTCTTTTCTTTTTTTTCATCTCAGACTCTTTCATTCTTTCTTTCTTTCTTTCAGTCTCTTTCTTTCTTTCT
>CM042142.1:7801882-7881882 GCA_023376005.1 Doryteuthis pealeii | reverse complement strand
ATGTGTTTGTGTATGTGTGTGTGAGTATGTGTTTGTGTATGTGTGTGTGTGAGTATGTGTTTGTGTGTGTATGTGTGTGTGCGTGTGTGTGAATATATGTAATCATCAGATATAGTTCCTTTTTTTGTGTTTATGTAAATAATAAACTATTATGCTTGCATATTTTGATGACTTGGTTTCTTTTGTTCGTGATATGTTTATTTGGAACAAGTCTTTGTGCATGTGAGTGTCTTGTCAACCCGAATTCAAATCCTGGATGAGGCTGTTTGCATTTCTCATAGCGCTAATACCCTTGGGAAAGGTATGCATCCAACTATTGTCCCTATGGGTAAATAGTAGGACAGACTTGGCTCTTTGACCTTGGCTGGGTAACCAATCTAGGAGAAGGAAAACTCTGAATTCAAACCTGTTAAACTCCACTTAAGAAATTGACCTTGTGTCACATCCTACTCATGCAGGTTGGGGGGAGTGGTTAGTAAATATATTTAT
This sequence comes from Doryteuthis pealeii, assembly GCA_023376005.1. Lineage (NCBI taxonomy): Eukaryota > Metazoa > Mollusca > Cephalopoda > Myopsida > Loliginidae > Doryteuthis > Doryteuthis pealeii. The sequence goes on along the minus strand of CM042142.1, from coordinate 7,881,393 downwards.
GTATGTATATCTGTGTCGGATGTATATACATTGTATGTGTTTGTCTGAGTATATGTGAGTATATACATTGTATGTGTTTGTGTATATGTGAGTATATACATTGTATGTGTGTGTGTGTGTGTGATGTGTATATACTTTGTGTGTTTCTGTGTATTTGGGAATAGTCAAGCACTTAATGAATATGTAATCATCAGATGTATGCAGAGTAGTTCCTTTTTTTAGTTTATGTATTTATCTCGTGTTTATGATAGTGAGAAAAAATGGAAATGAATCTGATAGATATGTTGAAAAGATAATTGGAAGAAAAAACAAAATTTGGTATGGATGAAATTTATTATCATTATTTGTCGACACATTTTTCAACCAAATTTCATATTCAAAATAATTTAGAATAGAACATTGTGTGTATAAAGGAATTTTGGTTGAAACATGTGTTGACAAATAATGATAATTAAATTCATCCATTCAAAAATATTTTTCTTCCAATTATCTTTTCAACATTTTATATATATATGTATGCTTATATCTATCTATATCCCATTAGCCTCTTTTTAAGTTCACTGAAAGATTTAGGCCTTCACCAAGATCAGTAAAATATGGCAGGCAATGGGTCCTACCTTCCCATGACCTGTTGACAAGTGGCTGTGATTCATAGGTGTATTTTTGCTTGACTAGTTGCCTTACCAAGACTAGAGAGTCCAATCTGCCTTGATATTTACCCATATCTGGTGGGTGGGGTAGAAGTGGAGTCATATATTTTCCTTGGGTATGAGCACTAAGTAAAATGTGAACAGTATTTGTATGGAATGTGTTGGTATAATGATATATAAAAAAATAGATAAGTTTTTTTATGAACACATCCAAATGTCACATTAATTATCTGATTAAAAAAATATTTTCAGTCTGAAAAATGTTGCTATTGTTGGTATATTTGATATGCATCGCATTAATAATGAGTTTGATTATCATTCAGTGCTCATTAAAGATGACTTTGTACCATACTTGGTTTTGTTCAGTTGTTCATGTGCCATTATTGATCTGTGTACATTTTTTAAGATGTTTCATCTTTTAGAGATTCCAAAGATTAAATGAAAATTATTCCATTTTGGTTTAGCTCAGTTGGTAAAGCATCCTCCTAGAAATCACACGGTTCATGCTTTGATACTGGCCCTCGGCAGCTCAGTGTATGAGTAGCACAGGGATCTGTGCGGTAAAGTGAGGAGCTAATGGTAAGTGTGGTGCTCCACATCAGATACTAAAATAATCTCCTTGTTCTAGTGCTAGTGAAAAAGGGGATAGACTCCCTCACTATGGCTGATAGTGACATTAGGCCACCCCTATGACTTTACTTACTTTTACTTTTATTCTATTTGTGAAATTTGAATCAAAGTATAAGTACACTAAATTATATATTTAGAAAGAGTTTAGTAAATATAGTGCATATATATATATATATATATATATATATATATATATATATAAGTAAACTATGGATGGCAACCATTTATATATAAGAGTAACACTTATTTAGAAAATAATGGATTGATTTCTTCATTCCCAAAATAATGGATTTATCTTGTTGCAATTAAGGTAGCTCCTGCAGAAGGTTCTTGATTAGGCCTTTGGCTTGACAATGACAGTTCACACATTGTTCAAAAAATTAATTACAAAAAATAAACGTTAAAAAATTGCCAAAAACAATCCAAAATTTCAGATTTGTGAGCTCGAATTTGGTCCAGAATATTTTTCATTTGCTCACAGAATTGGCCTGGTTCCAAAATGGTATGATATGTTTATCTACAGCCTCTAGGAGTAAAGTTGAGATGTGACACACTGACATTCTCATTTATCATTTTAGAAAGATTTGGTCCGGAATGTTTTTAATTTGCTCACAGAGTTGGCCTGATTAAAAAGTGGTATGATATGTTGAGCTATAGCTACCGAGTTGGCCTGATTAAAAAATGGCTATGGCTTCTAGGAGTAAAGTTATAAAAATGTAACACACTGACATTTATCAGAAAAGGAAAAAGAGAAAAAAATTGGCAAGAATAAGACAGGAAAGAAAATAAAGATTTAAGATCAAAAGAAGGAAATAAATGACAGTGAAAAAGAGGAAAAAATGATGAGATGAATCAGGGAGAAAAAAATATGTAAGAAAGAAATGTTACTTATAAAAGGGCAAAGAGAATAAATGAGAGAGAAAATTATTTCAAATAAGCAAATAAAAGTAGGCTAAAGAAATAATACCAGGAAGTAAGATAAAAGAAAAGAAAAAAAAAAAAACAATAAAAAAAAAAACAGAAAATAGAACAAAAAAAAACATTCCAGAAAGATGCCAAAATAAAAAAATATATACAGGGTGTCCCCAAAATATTTCACCATTTCTTAATCCAATAAAATAAAAGTAAAATCGTCGGGGTGGCCTAAATTGGTATCAGCCAGTCAATGAGGGAGTCTGTCCGCTTTTCACTAGTGCTAGACCAAGGAGATTGTTTTAGCATCTGAGACAGGGCGCTACACCTACCATCAGCTCCTTACTTTACCACACAGATCTCTGTGCTACTCATACGCTGAGTTGGCGAAGGCCAGTATCGAACCTGGAACCTTGTGATTCCTAGTTGAATGCTCTACTGACTGAGCTAAACCGGCCCTATTCTCAAAAAAATTTTAACAAAATTTGTAAAAAACTGAGTTTAATGTTTACATTTTTCTTTTTTTTTTCCAGGGTTAATAATGTGAGTTAAAAAAACAAATCAAACAAGAATGTGAGGCTTAGTGAAATTGGTTATAAATTTTATACCCCTCTGATTTGGTTTGGTTTCTTTGTTTAATGGTATATCAACCTTCTAGGGTTATTTAATGCCAAAGCCATTCTTGTAGAAGAACACTAACACTAGTAGTACTATTAACCCATAGCTGGGAGGATGAGGGGTTCATACCTTTCCCAAAGGTATTAGTCCATAAGTGAATATAATGGCACAACTGGAGTTTGAACTCACTAACCCTGATCTCACAGTCCAGCACACTAGCCACTATGTCATGAAGATGCCCCATATCCATCTGAGTTGCATTTTGATAAATAAATCTTTTATTATTCAACATAATCATATTTAATTTTGTTTGATTAGGACTTTTAATTACTTACATATTCACATTTCAAATGATGTCAATTTTTTTCTGGACACCCTGTATATAAATATATATAAAATATATGTATTGAACATATTTATTAATAAGAATCATGTCCAAAGTCTGTCCAGACAGTATCCATCCATTTTGATTACTCAAGACCAGTTGTGCAGCTTGGATATAACTTGGTAATCACTCAGAAGAGACATTACTGCACATGCACAAATTTTTGGAGGAGTACCGTCGCGTGGTGAGTAATGTTCTGGACTGCAACATTGTAGTAAGCAAGTTCACACTCCAGTCACTCTAATATATTCACTTTTGGACTAATACCTTGGCAAAGGTATGAATCCCCTCTTCCCCCAACTGTGGGTTAATAGTACCACTACTGTTCTACAAGGATAGCTTTGGTATTAAATAGCCCAAACCAGATAATTATTCATGAAGTTTCACTTGTAGTAATGAAATGCCACTGAGTGAGCTTGTATACTGTGTCACCATCACATCCACAATGGCAGGCCATTGGGTATGATGTTAAAATGCATCTAATGGTGAAGTTCCAATTTTGGAACTTGGGGAGTGTGAAGTACCCCTTCATTGCCATTACTCCCAGGTCAACTCTGTCCCAGACTAGTAGTACCTGTTAGGAACTCATCTACGAGTTAAAAAGATAAAAAATGAGTTTTAAAAAATTGAATTAAAAAATAAATTTGAATACCCATCAAGAATGAATGAAACAAAACGTGTTCAGCATAAAATAACCCAACAAGGGTTGACATCCTATAAAACCTAACCAACCAACCAACCAACCAACCAACCAACTTTTTTTTTTCTTTTTTGCAAAACCCCAGCCCCGTTACAGTTCAGATCTGGCTTCTTACACAAACTGGATTTTTTCAAAAGTTAAAATCCTTATTGAAAAGGATGAGATTTCCGATTGTTCAGAATTAAGGGTAATATGATGAGACAGCCAATAAGTGTTACGGAAAGAGGATTTTATGGACATTTGAACAGTGAAGGGGATGTTGGGAAATTGTTGTGTGAAGTGAGTATATTGAAGGGAATTAAGGCACCATTGCCATAGGTAGGATAGGACTGCAACATTTTAGTAAGCAAATTCAAACTCCAGTTGTACTATTATGTTCACTTTTGGACTAATACCCTTGGCAAAGGTATGAATCCCTCTTCCCCCCATCTGTGGATTAAATAGTACCACTACTGTTCTTTTACAAGGATAGCTTTGGCATTAATGACCCAAACCAGACAATTTTTCATGAAATTTCTATTGTATTAATGAAATGTCACTAAATGAGCTTGTGTACTGTGTGACCATTACATTTACAATGGTGGATCATGTAGGCCTTTTTTTCTTTCTTTTTTGCAAAACACCAGCCCCTTTACAGTTCAGATTTGGCTTCTTGGGTTTTTCCCAAAGTTAAAATCCTTATGGAAAATGTTGGTTGGTTGGTAGGATTTTATGGCATGTCAACCCATTGTGTCATTTTATGCCGAAGAGGTTTTCTTTTATACATTCTTGATGGGTAATCATTTTTTCTAAACCCAACTTTGTTTTTTTAAAGACATTTAAAAAAAAATTCATTTGGTTCTATTTAACCCATAGATGGGAATTGAAAAAGATGAGATTTTTAACAGTTCAGGATTAAGGGTAATGTGATGAGACAGCTGATAAGTGTTACTGAAAGAGGATTTTACAGATTTTTAAACAGTGAAGGGGATGTTGGGAGATTACTGTAGGAGAGGAGTATATTGAAGGGAATTTAGGCACCATTGCCATAGGTAGGCTATTTGAAAATAAATATTAAATAGCCAAGACCATTGAAACATAGTGGATACAAGTTTGTAGAATACAACAAGACAACTGATGATAATCTTCTTAAAGATAAAGAAAAATGAAAAAGAGGTCAAAGACTGATTTGAAAATTTAAAAAAAATGCTTGGGAAATTGTATGAGGTCCTAACAGGAGTAAAATAGACTGAGGGACCATTGTCCTAGGTAGGGTCTTTTTTCATTAATATCAAATAGCTGAACAACCAGCTAGGAATCACAAGGTTCCTGGCCCGATACCGGTCTCCGACAACTTAGCACACAAGAAGAACAGATTGGGTAATCTGATCTGTACAGTCAATGGGGAGCTGATGGTAGGTGTAGTGTTCCACTTCAGCAAAAAGAATTTCCCTGGTCTAGTGCTAGTGAAAAGTGGATAGACTTCCTTGCTGTTTGGCTGATACTGACAATAGGCCACAATAAAATCCTTTCCAGACAATCTTTTTATATTTGTGTATACATGTAAGTGTATATATGTGCACACATGTCTATCTGTGTGTGTGTGTGTGTTGTGTGTAAGAGAGAGAAAGAGTGAGTTTTATACAGTCACATGTTCTTCAGTGTTATTTTTTTCCTAGGAAAAAAACAAAACAACAAAAAACAACAAAAAAAAAACAAACCTAATTATCATATCAGTTGCTCTGACTCCATAATGCTGGATTTAGGCAAGAGTACCACCTGTAGCTTAATTATTTTGATTGTTATTTATGTGCACAACACTGTGACTAATCATTAAAAAAAAAACAGAAAAGAATGAAACTGATATAAAATAAGTATATTTGTAAACAATTGTTTTCATAATTATCTAAATATAACTTGTAAATCTCTCTCTCTCTCTCTCTCTTACTCTATCTCTTGCTATTATTATTATTATTATTATTATTGTATAGATATATGAAACTACCTCTGTCCCATATTAATTGCTAGATTTAGTAGGTATTTATTGAACTCGTTCACCACGGGTAGTTTGATTGGTTGGTTGGTTCGATTTTACGACATGTCAACCCTTGTTGGGTTATTTTATGCTGAAGACATTTTGTTTTATTCATTTTTGTTGGGTATTTAATTTTTTTCCAAATTCAATTTTTTAAAAAAATTTTCTAATACTCATTTTTTATCTGTTTAAACCCATAGATGGGACCCTAACAGGTACTACCACTACATAATGAAAGGATAAAATGCAAGTAAGTAAACCAAGTGAATAAAAAACACAAACAGGAATAAAATAGCATTTTACAGTGGCACCAGTATACTAAGCATTTTTGATTACTAACACTAACCATAGCACACCCACTTACAATAAACCCTTCTAACTGAATAAACATGTTACCACAAAAAAAATGGAATCTTTCTCCACCACACACACACACACACACACACACACACAAAAAACAACTACAACAAATAATCTCCCTGAAGACGACTGTGGATGTGGTTGAAAGTGCTTGAGAAGATATGGTGCACCTCCTCTCACATCAGGACCATAATATAAGAAAAACAAGAAGAAGGCTTGAATGTTAGCACTTGAAGATCATCAAGAGGAAATATTCCGTGTTTTTTAACAAAGTCTGTTTAAATAATATATATATATATATATATATATATATATATATATATATATATAGTTGAATCAATGAAATGACAAATTGCCAACATGAACTTAGCTGAGCCAAAAAAACTTCCTGTTTACATAGAAATTGTCTTTACACCAAAAAAAAAAGACTACAAGAGAAATCTTTTGTATGTAATTGGGTTAATAACAATAATCATTTAGTTCTTTTCATTAGTCAAGAATGTGGAAATAATATTTCTTCTTTTGGCGTAAATAAGTTCAAACATTTATTGCAAAATTTACTGCGCAACTCCAAAATAGATCCAAATTAGCCCCCACCCTAGCCCACATGTTGCTGACAAATTAAATTCTGTGAAACCTTCCATAAATTTTACTTTGGAAAAAAAGATTTAATTATTCCTAACCATTCCTAGACACCCTACTAATTATAACCTGAAAGATTAAAATGAAAATGTTTTTATCAATGAGCTGAATGCTCTGGTGACTATTGGCATCACTGTCAGCATTTAACATGTGAGTCCAATCACCCACAGTTTAAAATAGATTCAAATTAGCACCCACCTTAACCCACAGGCTGTTAGGGAGGGGAACGATTGTCATAATTATACCACCCTTCCTCCCGTTCATATATGAAATGTTGATTGAGAACTTTGTTATGCAGAGTGTTATGAAGGAAGATGACCTTTGACACGGAATAATGTAGACTTTTTTGACAATACAACTGCTCTTTAAACTGGGGATGATTGGATTTGAATGTTAAATGCTGACAGTGATGCCAATAGTCATCAGAGCATTCAAATATACATTAAAACATATTAAGCACATAATTCATTACATTCTATTTTATTATTTTTTTATACAATACAGTGTTATTTTTCTAATTAAAAAAATGTAACAAAAAAAAATTAGGGTGTTTGGGAGGTGCTGGAATGTGTTCATGGCATTTGAGTTTATATCAATAAGGAAAATTGATTTAATAGTTGTGCAAATTAAACTTGTAAGTCAAAATACCACTGTATATGTATATTTTCTTTATCTGTGCTATCAAAGTAAATGTAGTCTATGAAAAAACCTAACTTTAAAGATAAATAAATAAAATTTTAAAAGAACTAAGTATTAATCCAATTGAAGAAGAAAGTGCAAATAATGAAGTATGATTAACTCACAAAACCAGATTGAAATAAAAAGGGACTTATGGAATTTTACTAAGTTAAAACTTAGTCTAGAAGACAGTGGCTGAGGGTCAACTCCCAGTTTATTAATTTTACCAATTTATTAATACACATGAAATTAAGAAAATTATTTCTACCAGTTTATAAAATCAATCAATATTCACCTACAAACTATTAACTTAGAAATCATATACAAAAATATAAATTTGGCATTAAATAACCCACAAGAGTTGATATGCCATTGAACACAACCAAACAACCTAATAATGACTGATTAGCTAAAATAAAAATAATGATGACAGTAATACTAAACTTGGCTTTGAAAATTCTCTCCTCTAATGTTTATATTTATTAAACTGAACACTTTACCAAAAATGGTACAGTACAAAGGTAGTTTGGATGATAAACAATAAAGAAGAGAAACAATAGCCTAAAGGTCACATGAACGGACAAACAGTTCCGGGTTGTTTTAGTTGCTGATCTCAACCATAACACTCCCCTGTCGGCTGGAGTGTTAGAATACATCAACTGCACCTCTGCAGAGGGGTAAGACTCCCCCAATGGAGCCGCCTGTTGGCCGTGGGTGGCAACCTGTGATGCTTAAAGACGGTGGCTGAGTAGTCCATGACATGCAACACTCCACTTTGGCCCTTACTTAGGCTAGACGGTCGTCAGAAGGTCCCTCTGATCAATTGGCTGGTCACATCAGGTCCTAGCACCAATATGATTGTCCCAACCTTATTGCCCTTATAGCAAGCCCCAACCTTTCTTATCATATGGGTGCTAGAAGGTGATGGCTGAGGGTCTTCATGTCCTGGGAATGAGTTTAAACTCTATCTGATAGTGAGGGTTCAGTTCTGGAGGTCTGGGGACTGTGGAGTACCCCTTCATTACCATTGCTCCCTGGTTCACTCTGACCTGGAGTGGTGGTGCCTGTTAAGGTCCCATCAATGAGTTAAATAGAAAAACATGAGTTTGAAAAAAATTGAGTTTGCATCAAGAATGAATAAAACATGTCTTTGGTATAAAATGACCCAACAAGGGTTGACATGCCATAAAATCAACCATAACATAAATGTGGTGATATAAAAGACACCAGTGATTTTAAATGGAGTTAAGTTCCTCTAATTCATATCAATCCTCCTGTATCCTGCTCACTGAAAAGCAATCAGATATTGTTGAGTTAGAAATACATTTTTAACTGTTTTGCATTATTTTTTGTTGTTCCTAATATTCTGTGTTATAACAGTTATGATTAATATCTGTGTTAACGATGTCTATAATTTTGTGTCAGACAGAAAATTCAATTGATAAGAATAATTGGTATTGAGAATGTATGATAATGGTCAGTGAAATTAGCTCATATAACCATTACTCTATGATGAGGTGATCATTAATAGTTTGTAATTGTTTTATGAAAATGTTTATCTCATTTTATTTAATTATAGTGAACAATGTTTTTTATGTTTATAATTTTTTATATAATCTAAAAACAAAAAAAAACCCAAAAAACAAACAAACAAAAACGTTTTGACTGGACAGGAACAGTTTTAGATAAATAGATGAATTAAAAACTGATTTTTCCCAATAAACAAATAACAATACAAATAAATTTACTCTTATTCTTTCATAATGATCTATTACTAGCAGGACCAGTATGATGATTTAATTATTACAACATTTTATGTGTTTACTTAAGAGCTATGCAAAATACTTCAATATGTAAAAAGTATAATAATCGATTGAACACTCTCTCACTCTTTTCTTTCTGTCCTTCTTTTTATCTTTTACATATACAGACATAAAGACATAAGCAAAAGCTGCTATAGCACACACACACACACACACAAGCAAATACTGCTGAACACACACACACACACAAATCCACCTTATATATATGTATACACAAACACACACATATGCAAAGTCTGCTGCACTCACTTGCACCCCCCCACACACACTCACATATATATATATATAAAAAAAGTAAAGTCGATATATCATATGAATGCACAGATGAATATAACTATATATGTACATATATATCATCATATTTCATATTATATATATATATATATATATATATATATATATTAGGAAAAAAAAACAAAGATTTCTAAATCTTCTTTGTTATTTTTTCCTAATATAATTCTGCTCTGTGACTCTGACAATAAGAGAACACATTGAGCTCTGTAAATTACGACAACTGAAAAACTACTTTGTCACATGGAAGATTTCTTCACTCAATCTTTGGATTTCATATATATATATATATATATATATATAGTCATCCATAGACACCATGTTTCAACATATCACGTCTCCTCAGTGTGGCTAGACTTAGCAGACTATCTCTATCTAATTTTTCATCAGTTCAATTCCCTAACCCCTTGGCTGTCTGCACCTACCAGTAAGAAGCAGAATTTTAACTGATAAATATATACTTAGGTATATATGTTATGGTCTCTTAGCTCATATCCAGAAATAACAGGAAACCTTGCTTTATATATATATATATATATATATATATATATATATATATATATATATATATATATATAAGGCAAGGCTCTCAAGGGTTAGGGAATCGGACTGATAAAAAATCAATTGGGTTTCGCTCCCGGCTAAGTCGGCTAAGTCTAGCCACACTGAGGAGACATGATACATTGAAACACGGTGTCCATTGATAACTATAATATATATATAAAAGCTGATGTTACACATACACACACATACACACATGTTTTATATATATATATATATATATGTGTGTGTGTGTGTGTGTGTGTGTGTGTGTATGTGCAACATCAGCTTTTGTCTTTATGTCTGTATATGTGAGTATGAATCTATGCAGGTATTCAAGAGATAAAATTGTCCCATGTTCTTCATCTTTGATAGCCAGAGTCACAAAAGAAAGAAGAACACTAATACTTAGTCTAACTGATCTACTTCTTAAATTGCTTCAAGAATAATTAATGTCATCTCGAAAAGGACAAACTAGTGACATTAATAAGGATAAAGTGACAGTTAGAGATTAACTCCAGCCAGAGTTGATGTGGATGGTTAGCTTAGAGATAGCAGTGTCAGTCCCTCACCCCCCTCCCAGTTCAGGGTGACATTGGCGGGGTGAGGGGGGAAAGGAAGAGAAAGAGAGGTGCAGAATTAAGTGGCAGCCTGACCTTTTCTTTGTATATATCTATGTTTTCCTTATCTTCTTACTTTCCTCTACCTTTTAGTAGAAGGAAGACTTTCTCTAATTACCACTTTTCTCTCATTAAACAGAGGTCAATCCTCTTTGGGGGGGTGCAGGGATATATACAGCCATTTTGAATATCTTGAGAACTGGTTGTGTAGTCTTGATGTAAATTGGCAACACATAAGAGGGGACCTTACTGCACATGCTTGAACAAAAACTCTCCTGTGGGTTTACTCGGTTGGCAAAGAGAGGCCATTGAGTGAGCTTGTGTATTGTATAATTGTTTAAGACTTTGAAATTAGTAGACCAGTTCACATACCTAGGTAGTCCTATCTCATCGACAGAAAGTGATGTAAATATATACATAGGAAAGATATGGACTGGTATAGATAGATTATTAATCATATGGAAATCTGATCTCTCTGATATGAAAGTGAGAATTCCTCCAAGTTGTAGCCATATCAGTGCTACTGTATGTCTGCATCACTTTGACTTTAATGAATTGATATGAAAAAAAAAGAAGCTAGATGGGAACTATACAAGAATACTGTGTGCTGTCTTAAACAAATCTTGAAAGTAGCACTCACAAAAAAGCCATTGTATGGCCACTTGCATCCTATCACACAAACCATCTGAGTAAGACAAACAAAACATGCTTTACACTTCTGGAGAAGGATGAACTCATAAGTGATGTTCTACTGTGGACATCTACACATGAATACACCAGTGTAGGCGACCAGCAAAGACTTACATTGATCAGCTCTCCCATGACAGGAGTGATGACTGGTAGGGATGGGTGGCGAGAGAGAGAGAGAGTCACAGGAATCTGTGCTGATAGCGCTACACGATGATGTGATTTGCATTAACAATGACTAAGTGAGTAGATTATTCATCTATTTCTTGTGCAGATTTTTTTGGAGGGGGGGGGCAAAACATTACCTCACCCATCTCAGTTGCCTCTACTCTCAAGCCCTGTCAGCTGGGTCTTTAGAATACACTGACTGCACCTTTACAGCAGGATAAGAAACCCCCCAATGGGGCCACCTGTTAGCCACTGGTGGCAACCCATCATGCTTAAGGATGGAACTCATGGCTGAACAGTCCATTATATGCAACATTCCACTTTAGCCCTTACTTAGGCAAAACGGATGATCAAAGAGGCCTCCTCAGATCAATTGGTTAATCATGTTAAGCCCTAGCACCTATATGATTGTCCCAACTCTATTACCCTTATGGCACCCCTCCCCCCCAATTTTTTTTTAATCATGTATGTGCTAGAAGGCGGTGTCTATTAATTAAACTCTATGATGAAGTTCCAATTCTGGAGCTCTAGGGGATATGGAGTACCACTTGATCACTATTACCCCAAGTCTACCCTGACCCAAAGTTGTAGTAGCTGTTAGGGTCCCATCTATGGGTTAAAATTAGAAAGTGCATTTTAAAAAATATGTTTAAAAAAAAAATTGAGTTTAAAAAAAATTGAGTACCCATCAAGAATGAATAAAATAAAACGTTTTTGGCATAAAACAACTCAATAAGATGACATGTTATAAAAACCCAACCAACCAACCAACCAACCAAAGTTACAATCCAAATTGAAATACTATGGATGAGATTAAGGAAATGTCATGAGGCAGCTGAATTTGTAGATTATTTCTAAAAGAGGAAATGACACTGGCATGAGTGAGTCTCAAGGAATATAACTGAAAGGTGTCTTAGGTATACTTGTCTTAAATACGGCTATTTTCCATTTATATTAGATAGCTGAATACTTTCTGAACTGATCTTGTATTCGTGTTGCATTATGACTGATTTTAGAATTATATATATATATATATATATATACCAACCCCTCCACATGAGCAGAATGCAACACAAGGTCAATTTCTTAAGTGGAGTTTAACAGGTTTGAATTCAGAGTTTTCCTTCTCCTAGACTGGTTACTTAGCCAGGCCTTACCAATTTATCATTTCATTGCAAATTGAACAGGAACTTGCTTTATTCTTAAAGTTAGGATCTCATAAATTATCACTACTATGGATTATTGTTATCTTATTATAATGGAGATTTGTTGTTTATCTGTAATGAAACTACATTACTGCTTACATCACAATACACTCAGGAATTGTGTAGGTTTATCAATAAGGTTTTAATTTATAGTCAAAATCATTAATACACACAATACATCTTATTTATTAATGATGTCTATGAAAATCTGAGTTAGCTTTGCCTCAAAACAATCCATATTGTTAGTGCATTGAAAATTCTGCAATGTGTCTTATATATCACTAAGAAATAAAGGTTTACATAATATATGGTCTGCTTAATTTGCATACAGGTTTTAACAAAACTGGGTTTAATAAATAATTACTTGGTATTATTGCTCTCTAATATTATTGCTTTATTGTCTAATGTATTAAAATCAATCCTATGAATGATTTTATATAGAAACCAATTAAAACATAATTAGAATAATTTCTTTTTTAGATGCGTTCTTATTTAATTTCATTAGTCTTTCTAAATATATTTCATTACATTAAAAATTAAATGCTTATACCTAGAGGCAGCATATTCTTGCTAGTAAAAATAATAACAAAGACGAACACTTCTTTATTTACTGATGCTTAAATCTTGAACCTGAGTTATATAGTGTTATCTTTGTTGTGTTGGCACAAGTTATTTTAATATATGAATAAGATTAATTCATTTCACACAACTCTACTGCAGTAAAGAGAGGATGAGAAAGGTTAAAAGATTGATTGATTCATGTATGAAAAGATATTTAACTGTTTATGATGGTCTGCCAAATCAAAATTTGAATAATAGAAATAACATAAATAATAATTCAAGCAGAGGAAGGTGAACAACAGTTCAGGACATGTCAGACACCCTTCACTGACAAACATTTCCTCATGGAGTGTGGAGGGTTTTGCTCCAATCAGAAAGAAATATTTTAATGCAAATTATATGAGAGATCTGTTTGAGAATACTAACGTAGATAACATTTTATTCTTCTTGAGATAAATAAAAATATATTGAAAATTATGAATCAGATATGAAATGCATCCACAAAATACATCTACAAAAATTACACCAGTAAAAGAAACTTGAGTACCAACTTTTATTTCACACTCTAACAGTTTTTGGCATTAAATAACCCACAGGGTTATTATACCATTAAACAAACCAACCTGAACCAAACCAAATAAAGTTAATGAAAATTATTTATGCCAATTTGAAAATTATTAAGAAATTGAAACATAGAAACTTTTATCAAAATGACTTATTTTGGCATTAAATGACCCAAAAGAGTTGATATGCCGTAAAACAAAGAAACAAGTAATCACCACAAACTTATAAAATCTAATTTATCTATGTAACCCAGTACTACTTGTTTCATAGTCAGATCATTAGTGATTAAACCAAATTTTGTCTGGTGAGGAGGGTGGTTAGATACCCTGCAGAATGAAAAAATAGACCTGTAAAAGTGTGGAGGAAGCTCTTTGTTTAACGGCTATCTAGCACATCATTTCTAAAGTCCAACCCCAGCAGGGTTATGTAAACATGGTAGTGTCAGAGCCATGCTGTTGGGAATTTAAGTTCTTGGTAGGGTCACCTAAGGGGGACAGGTTTTATCAAAATGACTTGTTTTGGCATTAAATTACCCAAAAAGGTTGATATGGCGTAAAACAAACAAACCAAACAAAATAATTAAATCTTATTTAACAGATCATCTCTATTGACAATTGCACAATGAAATAAAGAAACTGGTGTGTGTTTTTCTAAGACACTACATATTGGGCAAAATATCTTGAAGTCTCTGTATTTTTTAGACAAGGCTTGATGTGAATATGTAATGTTTAATAGAATTTACTATAAATTTAGATCTAGAAAATAAATGAATCATATTTCTGTCAATAAGTCTGGTGGCATTTTATGCTGTTAGTGGCACCTTGAACTATTGGTAATCATATTAAAGCTTCAAAACCATGCTTGAACTCAGAGTTATTGTCTGATGATGACTTTAGTCTAAGGTAAATAAGAAACACCTAAACAAGGTCCAAGGATACAGTGGCCTGAACGTTGTGTTTATACATACCACAATAAAGATGAGGACAACAGTCCAAAATATCAAAATTATCTGGATTATGTTAGACTAGCATAAACATTCTAAAACTCTCCCTTTTCAATATCACTGGTGAGAAAATATAACATAAGGGATAGGCATAGCATGTCCTTTTCGGCAAGTAGTGTAGAGGTGTTTGAAATAGCAGCAAAACAGTGGGAAATCACTAAGAGTTTGATTGACAAAGTGTCTCTTCAGGGCCATCTGGAGCAGAGCTTCTCATTGGCTTAGAGGATCATGTGACCAGGCATCACTGGGAAAGTAGAGCTTGAATTTAGTAAAGTTGAGGCTAGCAACCTGTTACACGAGGGTGTGTCTTTCCAGCTTTGCTGCTTCCACTCCTCAACATGGGTGTGGATTAAGAATGTAGCAGGGGAATAAAACTGTGTACATAGGAAAATGACTCTGATTATTTTGATCCTTGCTGGATGTCCCATACTTGTACCCTTGTGTCACATCCTTCTGTGGTGATCAGGTTGAGTAAATACTTACTGAAAGTCAGGCAGCTATGCTCTGACCCTAGACCAAAGTGCCAGGGAGCAACCCAAGTTCCACTCTAACCAAAAGTGGTAGTACCTGTTATGGTCCCATCTATGGGTTGAATAGAAAAAAAATTAGTTTAGAAATGTTTTAAAAAATTGAGCTTTAAAAAAAACTGAGTATCCATTAAGGATTAATCAAACAAAACATCTTTGGCATAAAATAACCCCACTAGGGTTGACATGCCATAAAATTCAACCAACTAACCAGCAACCAAGGAGCAACACTTTGATCTTAGGTAGAGTGCACAGATACTACACTGATCTTTGATAGAAGTGCCTATTTATACAAGGTGTGTCAAAAAAGTACCGAGATTGAAGCTGTATTTACCAAGATAGGAATGAACTAAATCAATGTTAATTTTTTTTCAGAATACAAGGTGTGTCAAAATGTGCAGATTTTAAAGCTGTGTTTCCCAAGAAAGAAATGAAGAATGAATGGAATGTTAATTTTTCAGTATACAAGGTGTGTCAAAAAGTAACGAAAATCTGAATTCAAACCTGTTAAAATCCACTTAAGAAATTGACCTTGTGTCACATACTGCTCGTGCAAAGGGATATATATATATATATATATATATATATATATATATACAATACAGACGAGGACAACAGTCCAAAAAATCTAAGTAATACAAATCTTTCATTCATTTTTGACACTTTGTCACTGATTAATTTTGTTTTTTGTGTCTGTGATTGATAATATCTATTGTATCAGGAAGTCTATTGATTATCCCAAAATCAATAGACTATTCTTTATTTTTTTTCATCCTGAAATAGATTGTATGTACACCATACTTTGTCTGTATGAGAGTAAGAGAAAAACGGTTAAGCAATAACCTCTTAGCCCATTTACCTTTTCAGCTAAAAACCTTTTCCACTGTTTCCCTTCAATCTATTAAACAAAAAAAGGAAGACACAAGTTGGACAATCTAATCCACTGTAGATATTGCTAAGTTTTCATACTCAATCACCCACCCCCCTCTTTTACTTTTCATATTTCATTCTCTTCCTCCTTCATTTTTCTTCCCACTACTCACAGCTCCTCCCTCCCCTCCCTCTACTGACACCTCCCTCCTTCCTTTACTCACAGCTCCCTCCTCCCCTCCTTCTGCTCACAGCTCCCTCCTCTCCTCCCTCTCCTCACATCTCCCTCCTCCTCCTCTCCTCCTCTCCTCCTCCCCTCCATCACAGCTCCCTCCTCTCTCCTCCCTCTTATTACAGCTCCTTCCTCCCCCTCTATCACAGCTCCCTCCTCCCTCCCCTCCCTCCTCTCCACTCCTCTTTCCCCCCTCTTATCACAGCTCTCCTACCTTTTATTGTTTTGTTCTCTTTCCTTCTTTTATCTTAATTCTTCACAATCCTCTTTTCCTCATAAACTTTCTACCAGTTTTTGTTTTGATCTTTTTTCTTCCATTTTCCTCCTGCTCACCTCCTTCCTTCCTTCTTTTCATCTCTTTCCCTCTTTCCTTGTAATTCCTCACAATCCTCTTTCAACCTATCTTTCTCTCATATCTTATTTCATTCTCTTTGCTTTTTACTCTTTCTACCAGTTTTTGTTTCTTTCTTCACAAATCCTCTTTCAATCTTTTCCTCTTCCATTTCTCCTCCCTTCACTCTCACTTCATTCCTATCCCTTTTATTCATTCTCTTTCCCCCATTCCTCTTTCCTCCTCACAATTCTCTTTTCCTCATCCTTTCACCCCTTTTCTCTTTGCTTTTTACTCTTTCTACCAGTTTCTCTTCCCCTTCTCTCCCATTTCTCTTCCTTCCACTCTTCCCTCCTTTATACCTTTTTTTAAAATTTCTTTCTCTCTTTCTCTCTCACAATCCTTTTTTGATCTATCTTTCCCCACTCTTTACTTTTCTACCAGTTTTTGTTTTTGCAATCCTCTTTTGATCTCTTTCTCTTTCTCTTCCATTTCTCTTCCGCCTTCCTATCTCTTCTTTTTTTTAAATTCTCTTTCCCTCATTTCCTTTCTTTCTCACAATCCTCTTTTGATCTTTTCCTCATATCTTCTTTCGTCCTTTTCTCTAAGCTTTTTACTCTTTCTACCAGTTTTTCCTTGCAGATGAGACCCATTCCTACCTTCTTTCACAATCAGCTCATTCCTACCTTCTTTTTTTAATCTCTTTCTATCTCTCCTCTAAATTCTTCCCAATCCTCTTTCAACCTATCTTTCCCTCGTATCTTCTTTCACCCCTTCTCTCTATACTTTTTATTCTTTCTACCAGTTTTTCCTTGCAGATGAGATCTGACTTGATGCTGATTAAATATATAGTGTGTGCTTTGCAATGCAAAATCACACAGAAAAATGAAGATTTTGGGGGAAGGTGTATATCTTGAACTGTTGCTAAGTGCTTTGCCAGTGATCCTCTTTCTATTTGTGATATTCCTTAATGGATACAAAAAGCAAAGACAAAAAAAAAAACAAAAAAAACAACACACACAGTATCTCTCATTAGGAATGGTTCTCAAGAAATCACAAAAGAATCCATGTTCATTGTTATATATATATATATATATATATATATATATATATATGTATGTGTGCACACAGTATGTGTATAGGTATAGGTATAGTATGTATGTGTGTATGTGTAGGGTCCCAAAGAGATCATATAAATCAAAACCATGATAAACCCATGACTCTTTTCTCCTATTACATATATATATATATATATATATATATATATATATATATATGGATATCCCACTGTATGATAATTGAATTGTTACAATATTTGATATGTTTACTTAAGAGTAATTGCAATATAGTTCAATATATAAAAAGTATGATGATCTTGATTTAACTCTCTCTCTTTTTTTCTATCTTTTTATGTTTTCATTATGTTCGATTGAAACAGATTAGCACTATCACTTCCACATGCTCCCTCCCCCTCACTATCTTCCTCTGTTCTCTTTCTTTCTTTCTTTCTTTATTATATTTTTTCTTTATAATAAAAACAGAATGGTCCATTATTTATCTGATGTGATGACACTCATAAGAAATAATAATTTGGTGGATAAGCCACACCAGATAATCAGGATTTACATTTTTGAATTTCATCAAGAGGGTGTTGTAAGATGATAATAGTCATACAAATAAAGAACATGAATGTTAATATATAGATATTTCTAGCTGTTTATTTAATGGCATACCAAACCCTTGAAGGTTATTTAATGCCAAAATGTGACTCATTATAAATGTTTGATTATAATCATAACCATATGTTCAATGTTTTATTACAAACGTTTTTTATTTGTCTATTTGAGGTCATTGCAAATTGGATTTGAAATCCAATGGGCAGTGCCTTTACAGATTTGAATCCTGTTCGCAGCGCCATGTAGAAATATGTTGGGTGATTAGCATCCAACTATGCTGCAAGCTGAGTATGCTGTTGGTTTGAACAACAGCAACTAAGCAATACTGACTGGTGCTCAAAACAGCTGGTATTTATGGAACTAAAGAATAGTCTATTATTATTCAGACTATTGTCCTCATCTTTATTGTTATATATACAATGTTTTGGCTGATGTGCTTTCCGACCTTCTTCAGGGGTTTCTTGTCAAAGTCAGGAAACTTCTTGAAGCTTCTCCAGTTTGACAAGAAACACCTGAAGAAGGCTGGGGCGCATATTGGTTGAAACGTGTATATATGTATTCTTCAGGGGTTTCTTGTCAAAGTCAGGAAACTTATTGAAGCTTCTCCAGTTTGACAAGAAACACCTGAAGAAGGCTGGGATACATATTGGTCGAAACTTGTATATAACAATAAAGATAAAACAATAGTCCAAATAATCCAAATAATCAAGTCTCATCTCAAAAATTCAGACAAAAAAAAAAATAGTTGCTCATATTCCAATTGGTTGCATTCATTGTAGCAATGTAAGACCAACAGATGATACCGATTCTGTAGATGAAGAAATCTGTGGAATGGATAACCAGAAACATCAACAACCCAAAGAATGAATTCTGTTGTATTGACATATCTTTGAATGTTAATGACTCTTTTTAAATTTATAGACAATATATATGCAGAATATTTTAATATATTAACTGTATCTCTTACTATGGGCACATTTTCATTGTCACCCAAATTTTGATTATCAACATTTCATTTGCATTATTCCATAAATGTCAAAGTTTGTGATTTTATGAAGGCCTAAAGGTCATGGGGGGTGACAGTCACCCTTATAACACTACTGACCAACATATTTATTGCTTAATACTCCTTATTTTTTTTCTAAACAATTTAAATATATAAAACAATCTCTCTCTCTCTCTCTCTCTCTCTCTCTCTCTATATATATAATATATATATATATATATATATATATATATATAATATATATCATCATCATCATCATCATAATCATGTCATGCTAGCAGCACAGATATCCATGACAATCTCTCGACAACTGTCTTTATCATTCATTGCCATTGGGAGCTCCTCTGCACAGCATCCAGTATCCACATAGAGCTGGTCAATGTTGGTCTTTGCTGGATGGCTCACACTGAAATGACCATGTTCAGGTTTACACAAGAAAATGTCTTATGAATTCATCCTTGCTTCTCCAGCATGTCTCATTCATCTCACTTGGATGGTTTGTGTGGTAGGGAGCAAGTGGCTCTACTGCTGCTTTCTTGTGAGCTGTTATTTCCACAATTTGTTTAATATCACATGCAACATTCTTGTGCTGCTTCCATCTGGCTTATTTTCTAGGCACTTTGTTAGGGTCCAAGTGGTGCAGCCATACAGTAGGACTGATACAACTATATATATATATATATATATATATATATATATATATATATATATGTATGTATGTATGTATGTATAACATTTTCACTGATACTATACTCTAATAGTATTATAGATATACACAGGTATCTGTGTATACCTATGAGTTTCATCCGACCGCCTAAAACTCATAGGCATACACAGATACCTGTAGGTAGAAATAGATCTATAATTGCAAAATGGCCAATTTTTAAGCCTTTTTCTTTACCAGTTATATTGCTCTGTTCAATAATATTAAATCATTGAGCTCTCAACTTGGACCTGAAGAACTCTTACATTCCACTCTTGGAAGAAAGGTCCAAATTAGAATCATCCTAGTACCAACTTACCTGGTAACCAATCTACATATATATATATAATATATATATATATATATATATATATATATTACTGAATATATTGCATTTGATACAAATGGGTTAGTAAATATATATATATATATATATATATATATATATATAATCTGCTAGAAAAAGTTAAGAGATAACAACAAAGTTAATACGTAATTTAGAGAATATTAAGAGTTATGTGAATTGAGGTTGAAAGGAAGTAGAACGAGTAAAACAGTGTGTTGTTTGGAAATCTGCCTGAATCTACACAAAGAGGAAACTGGTGATGCATCAATAAAGATTTTATATTGAAAAATTGGCAGTTTTTAGCTTTCTCTACATAAAAATATAATTATAATAAAAACAGAAATACTATGATTAACAATTGTTTGGAAAGGTGGCTTTATGGTTTTCTACTTAATAAATAATTTCTATTTATTTGTCCTTTATCTAAAATTTATCTATTATTTACTGTGTTTTAGGTAGTCTGGTACAAGGCTGTATTATAACGAGCTAGATGGGAGCTACACATGGATGCTGTGTGCTGTCTTGAACAATATTGGGAGCAACAACCGACAAAAAAGCAGCTGTACAGCCACATACCTCCTATCTCACAAACCATCCAAGTAAAATGAACAAGACATGATAGACACTGCTGGAGAAGCAAGGACAAACTCATAAGTGATGTTCTTCTGTGGACATGAGCACACCAATGTAGGCTTACCAGCAAAAACCTACATCAACCAGCTTTGTGCAGATTCTAGATGCTGTGTAGAAGACCTAGCAATAGGGAGAGTTATGGGAATTCATGCTGTCAACATGATGTGATAATGATGATGATGATAATGATGATGATGGTAATGCAAGAAGAGGAAAGATCAACTGAACTTTGGATATTATACTGCCTGGAAATAGGGACAGGTGGCAAGAGAGAGTCATGGGAATCTATGTTGTCAGCGAGATGATGATGATGATGATGATACTAGGAAGAAGAGAAAAGAAAGAGTGGAAGAGGAAAGATCAACTCAACTTAGGATATTGTACTGCATGGAAATAGGGACAGGTGGCAAGAGAGAGTCATGGGAATCTATGTTGTCAGCAAGATGATGATGATGATGATGATGATGATGATACTAGGAAGAAGAGAAAAGAAAGAGTGGAAGAGGAAAGATCAACTCAACTTAGGATATTGTACTGCATGGAAATAGGGACAGGTGGCAAGAGAGAGCCATGGGAATCTATGTTGTCAGCAAGATGATGATGATGATGATGATGATGATGATGGTAATACAGGGGAGAAAAGAAATGAAAAAGTGAAAGAGGAAAGACTGACTCAACTAGGTATATTCTCCTGGATGGCCAAAGGTGTAAAACAAACAGTAAAAAAAAAAATGTTTAATTTAAAAAAAAATAACAATAGAATTAACAAATAGGGTGAAATTTATATTCAGAAATATACAAGATGTTTTTTTTTTCTTTTTGGTGAGAATGACGACAGACAATGAAATTATGTTGTTGAATTTCTGTTCTATGATAATTGAGTGCAAGAATTGTTGGTACAGCATGTCAACCCTTGTTGGGTTATTTTATGCTGAAGACGTTTTGTTTGATTTATTCTTGATGAGTACTCAATTTTTTTCCATCTCAGTTTTTCAAACAATTATTTTTTTCTATTCAACCCATAGATGGGATCCTAACAGGTACTATCACTCCAGGTCAGGGTTGACCTGGGAGTAATGGTAATGAAGAGGTACTCCACACTCCCTAGAGCTCAAAAATTGGAATTTCACTATTCAAGAATTATACAACTTATTATGTGTAAGATGAAGTGTCTTAGTCCCAAAAGGAATATGTTCTGACAATACCTATCTGTACCTGGCCTTTGTGGTGGGCAAGCAAATGACAACATGAATAAGATGCATGTGGGGACTGCAAGAATGAAAACTGTGACATTCAATGTGTTATATCTATGTTCTTGATGGGATCATAGAAATATCTGCTGTGTCAGTCTTTGGCCCAAAAAAGCTTAATTCTTGATCGCATGACTTGTTCATCACTATATCTACAACTGACAGATGTCGACCTTGAATGGCCTACCAGATTATTCTATCTTTGAGATGTGAGTCATAATGAAATTCAACCTGGAATCTAACACCTAGATGTCACTTATCATTCCTAAGAAGCCGTTCAATTAAGTAGCAATAAAGTTAGATACTGTTAAATTATATATATATATATATATATATATATATATATACTAAACTGCATTTGATAATGTTAAACTTCATAGAGAAAATAAGAATTGGGAAGTTATACAAGCATTCTAATTGGGGAGGACTAGCCTAACTTGAAAATCAGTTTCGAAATCCTGGCTTGTATATATATATATATATATATATATATATGTGTGTGTGTGTGTGTGTGTGTGTGTGTGTATGTGTGTGTGTCCATAGATGAGTTATCAGGTGGGTTGGTATTAAGATGATTCTAAGTTGGCCCTTTCTTCCAACAGCAGAAAGTTGTTCAGGTCCAAGTTAAGGGCTCAATGTTCAATATTATTGAACAGAGCAAAATGGCTGATTTTAAGGCTTTTTCTTTACTAATATATATATATAAAGTTTGGGTAGTTGGGACATAAAGTCAATGGCACTCTCATTACTGACAGTTTCTAGCCTATGCAATTTTCAAAATCAGTTTATACATGTTCTATTAGCGATATTGAGCACTATTTACTTATAAATATAACACACTATATTATCAGTATCAATAGCTATATATGCATTCAGTAATGTGGGTCCAGTCATCTGAGTATCAAAGAGGAACCAGTCAGCATTATGTCTTGAATAACTACATAGATTTATACTCACATATACAGACATAAAGACATATGCAAATTCTGGTATTACATACATGAATATATATATATATATATATATATATATATATATATATATATGTATATATATATATATATATATATATATACTAAATGCATCCAGTTGTAAGACTCCATCTCTGAGAAGTCTGGAGTTATCTCTTCATTTTCATTAATCACAGATACACTGTAACCCAAAGTGGTAGTACCTGTTAGAGTCCTATCTCTGGATCAAATATTTGAAAATCCTTCATTTTTCTTATAGCGTATACACTTTGGAAATATATTTTAAGAACTTTCTAAAGTAAATTTCTTCTCAATAACTTTTTCTCCTTACAACTTATTGTGTGTACATGTATGTATGTATGTGTGATTATGTAAGTAGGTGTGTAGAAATCAAACATTATCTTACTACCATTCGAGTATTTGTTTTAAATTGAGTTTTTGAGATCGAACCCAGTCATCACCAAATGTAACTTTTAGTTTGGCTTTCAAATTTTTATTTCCTTCCAATGCTCAACTGGTTTTTTTTTCTTTCAAATTTCGTAGTGTTAAAATGAGACAACATTTTCATAGTTGGTGTGCTGCTATGGTTAGGAAAATCTCCAGTATTCATTTTTGCTTTTTAAGATTAAAAAAAAAAGAAATAAAGCAATTGTTAATTAACAGACAGTGAAAAGTGGTTGGCTGGGACAGATGTCATGGCAAAGTAATCATGGGGAGAGCTGGTGTGCTGAGAATTAATTTAATTTATCCTACTGAGCCATGTAGTAAAAGTAAAGTTGTCGGAGTGGCCTAAAGTCAGTATCAGCCAGACAGCGAGGGAGTCTATACCCATTTCACTAGCACTAGGGCAAGGAGATTGTTTCCACCTCTGAGGTGGAGAACCATACCTACCATCAGCTCTTCACTTTACCACACAGATCTCTGTGCTATTCAAACATTGAGTTTACGCGGGCCGGTATCAAACCATGAACCTTGTGGTTCCTAGTCAGATGCTCTACCGACTGAGGTGTGTCAGTACATTGAAGAGGGGGGGGGTTATATTCCACTTAGCTTAGTCTGTTTATCCCTCTCCTCCTTATTGTGATGCATGCCAGATTCTAAGGATTAATTTAGTCGTTGTAGATTGGTAGTTCAGATGGTATCAAGATCAACATACAAGCAAAGAATCTTAGTCAATGTTCATGAAAATAGATGAATAGATAATAAATAAATTGACATAGAAAAGTAGATAAATGATAAACTTAAAGGCACACACATGCTTGCACACACACACATACACAAACACATGTAGACATATATATATGTGTGTGTGTGTGTGTGTTGACATAGAAAAGTAGATAATCTCAAAGACACACATATACTTACAAGCACACACACACACACATACATGTATGTATATATATATATATATATATATATATATAAACATATATATATATATATGTATGCATATATCCATATATATAGAGAGAAATGCATATATATATGAAATATAAATATATATATATATTTATATATATTTATATATATATATATATGTATATATATGCATAGAAAAGTAGATAAACTCAAAGACACATACTTATATGAACAAACACACACACACATGCATACATATATATGTTGACATAGAAACTTAGATTAACTCAAAGACTTTCACATACTTACAAACATGCATGCATGCATGCATATATATATATATATATATATATATATATATATCGCCATCCATATCAATGTTTAAATCTCTAGAGAAAATTTAATTATGGTCTCCCATAAACAATAATCTTATCTTTTCCTTCCTGTTAATGTCACATTATTTTTTTATTTTTTTATTTCAGCTCACAAAATATTTTTATGATTTCAGATTTATCAAACATTTTCTACAAATAACTAATGTCATTCAGTTTGTTTATTAGTATTTTTGTCCCCCTTCAATTTTTACTTTACCATTTTTTCTCTTTCCTCTTTGCCTTTCCTCATTTAAAAATTGGTCAAAATATTCCAAGTTTCTTTGGCTGACTCATCAATCAGTTTCATCACAACTCATTTCCAATGAAAAACCTGAAAAAAAAAAAAAAATAATAAATGAAAATAATGTAAGTATTTTTACCTGATTTCATAATCAGTATAGCGATTTTAGTTTGATGGAAAATGTTTTTCTGCACCCAACTCTTTTTACAATAGAAGGAGTATTATTATTATTATTATTATTATTATTGAGGCAGACAAGTGGAGAGCTCACGGTAGACACCCCCCCGCCGTCTAATGCTAGTAAAAATGGGATAGACTCCCTCGCTGTCTGGCTGATACCGACAATAGGCCACTCCATCTACTTAACTTTACTTACTCTCTCTTATGATCAAGAAACATTGAAAGCACCGGTTCCTGCTAGATCACCGAAGTTAAGCAGTGATGATCCTGTTCAATACTTAATTGGATGACAACTTAAGCAAAAGTAGGTACTGTAAGCAATCCAAGTCCTTTGTTTATCAAAATGACTTTACTTGGTATTAAATGACCCCAAAAGGTTTGATATGCCATAAAACAAAATGATCAACCAAGCTCTTACATATGTTTATGGCCAAGTCACATTGAAAGCACTGGTTCCTGCTCAATACTTAGATAGGTGACGATTGAAGCAACAGCAGGTACTGTAAGCAACCTGATATCAAAATAACTTGATTTGGTATTAAGTTACCTGAAAAGGGTTGATAAAATAAAAAACAACCAAAAATCACTTACATAAACATATATACATATATATGAGAGTGGGCTGAAAAGTTCATATAATGATGTCATATCTGCTATTTATAATCTGTTGACCAATGAGATCCAAACACTGTAACACCAATGAAAGAAATGTATGGACAACTGAATAACAAGTTTGATCCTTGCTAGATATCCTTGTGACTTTGTGTCACATTCTACCCATGGTGAATGGATTGGGTAAATACCAGATACATTAAATTACAGAGAATATATTAACTATATTCTCAGTATTAAGTGAAGGCATGTGGTGTAATGGTTATAGTCTTAGGAAATGGACTTGTTGATATAAGTTCAAATCATGGATGAGGCTGTTTGCATTTCACATAGCACTAATATCCTTGGAAAAGGTATGCATCCTACTACTTTCCCTCCAGCTATGGTTAAATAGTAGGGCAGACTGGGCTTGTAACCTTGGCTAGGTAACAGGTCTAGGGGAAAAGAAAACCCTGAATTGAAACCTGTTAAACTCTACTTAAGAAATTTATATATATATATATATATATATATATATATATATATAATATAAAAGTAATTGGTAATTTGCTTGAAGCATTGTTAAGTATGTTATAATGTATTAATTTGAAAGCAATTACAATGCAAGTAAAAAATAAAAACAAAAAGATGTTATTTTTTGTGTCCTATCGATTTCAAAGTAAAACTTTATCTTCAGAGACGATTTTCGGAAATCGTCTCTGAAGATAAAGTTTTACTTTGAAATCGATAGGACACAAAAAATAACATCTTTTTGTTTTTATTTTTTACTTGCATTGTAATTGCTTTCAAATTAATACATTATAATATATATATATATATAAGCAGATAAGTAGAGAGATAAGACCAAATTAGAATAGATGACTTTATAATAAACAAACCGACACACACACACACACATGTGTATATATATATATATATATATATATATATATATATATATATATATATATAGTGTTAAAACTCAAGGGGAACAAAATAATTATAACCATAACATTGATAATGGAAAATTCCAACTCCTTATCAGATTCATATTTTTAAAGTATGGAAGCTGAGAATGACAACTTTGATAAATCATTAGCACATTGGAAATAATTAAAGAGAAAGGCAATAGGTGTGATTCTTTTGTGCAAGGAGGAATTCAATAACACAACCACAGCTTTACATGCATATTCATACCAGACATCATTTTCCCAGACTAACACTCAACTGCTACCATTAACTGTTGGAAATTGGTACAGCGAACTGAGTTCAAATCTGGAAAACAATATAAATCCAGCTATTCTCCCTCCACCAATCAGTAAATAGTAGGGCAGACTAGGCCCTTTAACCTTGGTTTGGCAACCAGTCTAAGTGAAGGAAAACACTAATTTCAAACCTGTTTAAATATTCTTAAAAATTGACCTTGTGCCACATTCTTCTTGGGCAGAGGGAATGGGTAAATATTTGTGACAAGGTAAAAATAAGAATGGGTTATTGTCAGAAATGTTCAACCACTACTGCCATATAACCAACATTCTCCTTTGATATTATGTTTATTACTTTTGGAGTGACTCTTGTATTTTCAAGAAACCAACATTATATTGCTGCAAATTTGAAAACATTAATAAAGTTTGGGTGGTCCAGCCCTACAATAACTATTTTTATACTAAATTTCTTATTATTTAGACAAGTAAATATCATATTGTAATTCAACTACCCTGGTCAAAATTCCAATTGAACTATATGATAGGTTTTTATTACTTTTGTTTGGATCATATATTTAACTTGGTCACTTTAGAAATAGGGATGTTGGCTGGTTGGTTGTTTGGTTGGAATTTTATGGCAAGTCAACCCTTGTTGGGTTATTTTATGCTGAAGACGTTTTTGTTTCATTCATTCTTCATGGGTACTCAATCTTTTTTTAAACTCAATTTTTTTAAACACATTTTTTAAAACTAATTTTTTTCTATTTAACCTACAGATGGGACCCTAACAAATACTACCAATCCAGGTCAGAGTGGAACTGGGAATAATGGCGATGAAGGGGTACTCCACATTCTTCAGAGTTCCAGAACTAGACCTTCACCATCAAATACAGGTGTGTTAAGAACTAAAAAAAATAAGAAGCAAGTTGATCTTTTTCTTTTTTCTCCTTGACATTTTCCCGCTAAAATTACCAACTCTTTTATATACAGGTTACCATTTTAAAAGAACATCGATTCAGATGGTTCAATATTCTTTATATTTTTCTTATTTTTTTCCCCTTCAGGTAGCAATTAGGAGAATTAAGTAGCTCTTTCAACTTTGATGTTGCAAAGGAAATAGTGTCGACAAGATATATGCCAAGATGGAGAAGAAGAGGATGAGGGAAGATTGTAATAAGGACTATGTAAATAAAGAAAAGTGCAAGCAGCATGTAATTTGACTTTCAAACATCCTCATCAATTTACTATCATCATAGTCAAGATTATCGTATTATATCGCAACTTCAGCATCATCATGAAAAAAATGGAAAATCAGCATAGGGGACGGGTTAGCTCAGTCGGTAGAGCATTCGGCTAGAAACCACAAGGGTACTAGTTCGATACTGGCCCTCGCCAACTCAGCGTATGAGTAGCACAGGGATCTGTACGGTAAAGTAAGGAGCTGATGGTAGGCATGGTGCTCCACCTCAGATGCAAAAACAATCTCCTTGGTCTAGCACTAGTGAAAAGGGGATAGACTCCCCCACTGATTGGCTGATACCGACTATAGGCCATGACGACGACTTAAAAAAGCACTCCATCTACTACAATCAACCCTAATAATAATTTTGTATTACTCCCCCACCCCCAAAAAGCAATGTTCGGGATATGAGACTAAACAAATGGCAAGGCTCCTGTTCTGGAGATCTGTGGAAAGTGGAGTACCTCTTCATTGCTATTACTTCCAGGTCCCCTCTGACTCGGACTGATAGTACCTGCTTATGTCCCATCTAGGGGTCAAATAGATTGGTTTGAAAAATATCAATATGAGATACCATATAAGTGTATAACTGTTTGTATTAAGAATAGTTATTTGTGTTAGGGTCCAATTTATGGGTTAAATGGTTTGATTTAAAAATTATTCATATTCAATAGAACCATGTTAAAAAGCTCTGAAGAAATAGTGTTGGTAAGATATGCCAAGATGGAGAAGATATACAATTTAATGTTATACCCAGGACATGAAGACCTGCAGACACCACCTTCTAATGCATATATGATAAAAAGAGTTGGGGCTTGCCATAAGGGCAATAGGGTTGGGGCAATCATATAGGCACTAGAGATTGACGTGGCCAGCTGATTGATCAGAAGGAGCATCTTCGAATGCCTGTCTAGTCTAAGTAAGGGACAAAGTGGAGTGTTGCATGTCATGGTTTGGTTTGGTTTGTTTTGTTTTTTGGCATATCAACCTGAGTGGGTCATTTAATGCAGGCAAAGTTTTGAAATAAATTAATTCTTAATGGATACTCAATTTTTAACCAGGGATCAATGGTGATGAAGGGGCGCTCCACATTCCCCAAACCTCCAAAAATAGAACCTCACCATCAGATAGAGTTTAACGTCATTCAGGACATGAAGACACTCAGTCACCACCTTCTAGCACCCATATGATAAAAAGGGTTGGGGCTTGTTACAAGGGCAATAGGGTCGGGACAATCATATAGGTACTAGGGTTTGATGTGACCAGCCGATTGATTAGATGGGGCTTCTCCGACAGCCTGTCTAGCCCAAGTAAGAGCTAAAGTGGAGTGTTGCATATCATGGACTGCTCAGCCACCTGGGTTCCATCCTTAAGCATCATGGGTTGTCACCCACAGCCAACAGGTGGCCCCATTGGGGGAGTCTTACCCCTCTGCAGATGTGCAGTCGGTGTATTGTAACGCCCCAACCGACAGAACGGGCATGACATGGACTGTTCAGCCACCGGAGTACCAATCTAAATCATCATGGGTTGGAGTTAAACGTGCCCCAACTACAAGAATAACAACGCCAAAGACGCAGTAATAGAAGTTCAAGTGGAAGTATCTTGTTCTCCTGAATCAAATATTTAACGAGGCAAGTTCCGAGAGAGAGAGAGAGGTCAACTGACTTGAACAATTTTAATTTTCTATCAAGTTGACCATGATTTTATAACTTAATCAATTGGCTTTGATTCACCTTGTGGAAAGAAAATGAGTTAATCCTCTTAGCAACATCAGCATCAAAACCATTCCATCAAACCACCACCACCACCACCACCACCACCACCACCACCACCACCACTATGCTGGTAATAAACAGCATTATTTTACCTTGTTAAACATGAATGCATCAACATAGTTCAATAAATGACCAGTCAGACAAAAAAAGAAAGAAAGAAAGAAAGAAAGAAAAGGAAACCAAAGCCATTTTATGAGCAACTGTCAGAATAGAAATGAACCTTCTTTTACCATCCTAACACAGACTCTATTCATTTTGATGTTAAAAGGATTTGCTAGGTTGTAGCTAGAGATTTAAATGTCTATAGAAGGTTTTCTTGGTACCTTAAAGAGCCTTGATTCCAAGTCAGGTTGATGAGCCCATTTCCTATGATAATAACCATTACACAATGCTCCTCCACTTGTATGTCACACAAAATAAAGATTAGTAAATAATAACACTGATTGAAACACTGAGAGAAAATAAAATTGCATCTGCTTGAATGTATGTTTCAATTTACTCAAGATTAAATATACAAGTAATATAGCTGAATTGCAGTAAATGATCTTATATACCCACATTGACATTGGGTATATAAACGAGAGTATTCAGAGAGAGTTCTTGAGTGATATATATATATATATCACCCAAGAACTTATATATATATATATATAATATATATATATATATATATATATATATATGTGTGAAGAGAGGAAGTAAATCCGACGGTATGTAATATATCAAGAAAATTGAAAAAACACAGGTTTAAATGGGTTAAGTGGTGAGTTTATTGGCCGACACTGCAGTGTTTCGATCTATTAAATAGATCATCTTCAGGGCATAAGATAAGAAATTATATATCACAGAATGATGAGAAAAAGTGAGTGGTAATCCTTCTTATTCAGTCTGTTTAAAAAATTTTTTTATATATATATATATGAGTAAGAAAAGGTGGAATGAAAACATCACACAATGCTGTTAAAGAAGAAAACAATTTATAATATAATCATAGCTATGATTATATTATAAATTGTTTTCTTCTTTAACAGCATTGTGTGATGTTTTCATTCCACCTTTTCTTACTCATATTGTCGGATTCATTTCCTTTCTTTTAACTTATATATATATATATATATATATATATAGAGAGAGAGAGAGAGAGAGAGAGAGAGATACAGAGACTTACTTGGAGAGGGGATGGTTTTACTTTATCACTTCATTTCTTTAGTTACTCTTGTTCTTGCTGATTCTTCTACCATCTCCTCCGGCTGCCATCTTGCCTAGTTGCTGACTGATTCTTCTAACTGCTTCTTCTTCTATCTAAGGGCTTCTTTTTCCATGGCTGATTTTGGTCATTACAATTAGATGAATTAACAAGACTTTGTTGCTTTTTTAAAAATTTAGCCCATGATTTTCTGTGTGGACACGATCAACCTCAGCACGTCTACTCTGCTTCAAAGTCAGGTTGGATCTAATCTCTAGACTAAAACTACATCACGTTTTTCTCATAGCACATGAGATTTATGCCCCTTGGGGTCAATTGGGATCATAAAATGCCAATCAACCCAACAGAAATCTACCCGCCTACGCTTTAAACTCCAACAAATTTATTTCAAACTACAGGATCTGCTAACAATTTATGATGCCCATAAATTGTAACACTTATAGAAGGATTAATACTTGCACAGGTTCAAAAGTAAGGGGTGTATCAATAGTACTCAGACCCCATGCACATATTAAACCCAGGTAAAAAAAATTGGGTTTTTTGGGTTTTTTTTTACATGTCCTGTCCAAAATGAACATGACTGAGTGAAAGAGACCCCACTACAATCCCAGCCCCAATGTGTGTGCATGCATGTATGTATGTATGTGTGTGTGGTGTGTATGTGTGTGTGTGTGTGTGTGTGTGTGTGTGCATGTATGAAAGAAAGAGAGAATGTGTGTGTGTATTGATATCTATTTTGTTGGTATTTTGCCAAAGCTTATATGATCCTAAGAATTAAAAGATATTAAAAGCCGATAAATTTCATGTTTTTAAGTCTATAAAATTAGAATGTTTAAAAATAGAAATTCCAGAAGTGACCAATCATAAAATTCAATATGGTTTACCCAAAAGAATCAATGAAGTTGATTTAGTGAAGGTAAATCAAAAATAATTTGATTTCTTCACTTGCCAATTCTTTCTGGCACACTTTTCATTCCTAACATTCTCTTTATCTATATCTCTATCTGTGATAGCATTCACCCTGGGTTGGTTGAGCCAGCCCCACCCAACAAATTCAATGTATCCCGAATGAATGCAGACCGTGCGTGGTGATCAAACACAATTGAGATTATGAGTGTCATCCATTCACGGTTCCTTCAACAAACTCCATAAAGACCTGGGCCTAGGATCAGCTTGGCATCTTTCTTGACTGTTTTGAGCCAGGTTTTCAGTTGACCCCCTTGCTGTTTCATATATCCCTGAGGTGGTACTGGGTTGATGGATTCATGGATGATGTCACCAGGTTGTCAACAAAGTGCATGACTGAACCAGTGAAGATGTCATGCAAGAAGATCCTGCTGAATGGAGGAAATTCTGCATCTTGCCTAAACAGTGGAATTAGACATGAACTGCTACCATCTAACATGGTGGATGTGGCGAAGGCAATTATACTCAAACAACACAATCAGGATGAGAAGAAATTACAAACATTTATTCATATCTTATTATAATGGAGATTTGGTGTCTGTAACCGAAACTATGTCATTGCTTACATCACAATACCCTCAAGTATTGAGTAAGTTTATCAAGGAGTATTTACTTTGAAGTAAAAATCATTAAATAATACATAGATACAATAAATCTTATTCATTAGCAATGTCTCTATGAAAATCTGAGTTACATTTGCCTCAAAACAGCCCATGTTATTAATATGTTTAAAATCCTGTAATGTGTCTTATATATCATTAAAAGATAAAGGTTTAAATAATATCTGGTGTGGTTAATTTGCATACTGGTTTTAACAAAAACGGGTTTAATAAATAATTACTTGATGTTATTAATATCTAATATAATGTATTAAAATCAATTGTATGAATGATTTTATATAGAAACCAATTAAAATATTAAAGTAAGTGTAATTTTTATATGCGTTCTTATTTAATTTCATTAGTCTTTCTTATTTAATATGTTTCATTACATTAAAACTTAAATTCTTACGCCCGGAGGGTGCATATTATTGCTAGTTTATTTAATATTTACTCAGAATGTTTTTAATTCCTAAATGGAAAGTCAACATTTTATTAAAAAAAAATTATTACAATTTCAAAATTGGTTTTGAAAAAGTTTAAATCAATTACAAGAAAATTGGCAACACAAATTTCTTTATTTCTAAAATAGATGCATTTTACTCCACAGGTACATTTATTATCACTAACAGAACCTGTGGATATACTACAGTATGATAATTTAATTATTACAGCGTTTGATATGTTTATTTTAGAGCTACTGTAAAATAGTTCAGTCTATAAAAAGTATAATAATCTTGATTTAACTCTTTCTCTTTCTCACTCTTGTTTTTTCTTTCTTTCCTTCTTTTCATCTTTTCATTATGTTCAATTGAAACAGATTAGTTTTATCGCTTCTGCACGCTCACCCCCTCTCTCTATCTTTCCCTTACTCTCTTTCTTTCTTATTATACTTTTTCTGTGGTAGAAAATAAGGAACATGTCTTAACATTAATATTGAAAGATAAGAATAAACTAAAAGGTTTGAGATGAAAGATATTTTTTAAAAAAAATATGTACACCATTGATGAGAAGGTGGTTGCTTAATCAGAGTCAATATTCTATGACTGTAACCAAATGTTTTACCTGGTATATTGCTATGTGTGTCTAGAAGCACACTCATATACATAGTGAAATACACATACACATGTTGTCATCAATACACACACACACACACACACACACAAGTGTATAGAGAGTGAATGCATACCATCAGAATGTTAAATACTTGCTTTAAAGACCGAATGTAAAGAGCAAGATCTAGGGACCAATAAAATTAATGAAGCAGTCCAAACTAAATAGAAGTCAGTGAAATAGAAGAACAAATGGACAGAAGTTAGCAGATATCTTTGAAAAAAAAGGCAATAGAAATAATAACAATCATGATGAATTGGGTGATTCTACAATGTTTTATAATGATTATTGATCTATAGAAATTATCACTGATACATTTCTGATTTTTAAGGTTTTAATGATAAAAAGGTTTTTATGTTGTTTTTTTATTTAGCAACTTTTCTTTTCTTTTTTTGAAGCTTTCTATGTTATTTGCTTTTGTTCATCAGATTGAAAGAAAATATTGCTTTTATTTGTTTTTCGGAAAAAAAAAAGATGAATAAAAGCCAACGGATACAGACATTAAAAACAACAACAAAAAAAAAAAAAAAACAAGGGAAATATTATGACAAACATAAGTAATTCCTACTAGCATACTGCAATATTTGTTGATATATTTTTTCTATAGCGAGGAAACACATTCACTTTATATCATGAATATATTATGAAATACTAGTAAGACCTGTGGATATATCACAGTATAATTTAATTATTACAATATTTCATATGTTTACTTAAGAGCTATTGCAATATACTTCATTATTTAATAAAAAGTATAATAATCTTCATTTAATTCTCTCTCACTCACTTTTTTTCTTTTCTTTCCTTCTTTTGGTCTTTTCATTATGTTCATTTGAAACAGATTAGCATTATCACTTCTGGCACTCACCTCCTCTCTCTATCATTCCCCTACTCACTTTCTTTCTTTCTTATTATATTATATTTTTTCTGTGTAGCATATCCTTTTCTTCCTTTTCTTTCTTTATCATAAAAAAGAAAGGTCCATTATTTATCTGAGGTGACAACACTCAGAAGAAATAAGAATTCCACAGATAAGAAACGCCAGATAATCAGGATTTATTTTGCATTTCATTTTGGATGATTTGGACAGTCTCATTTTTAACCAGAGGGAGTTGCAAGATGATAACGGTCGTACAATTAAGGAACACAACTATTAATATATTCCAACTGTTTATATATATATATATATATATATATATATATATATATATATATATATAACTGGAAAGAGTTTATTTACTATAGATGGGCTAACAGTTTGATACATAGTTGCTAAATTTGCTATGCATACCAATTTGAACCCAAGAAAAGATTTTAACATAAAAATAAAAGAAATATTAATTCCTCATGGGTAAAGGGATGTAGCTCTCATCAAGAGGTGTCTATAACAACAAACAATAATCAGCAGGAAGCCATATTGCTGCAAGACATGACTAATCATACAAGTCTTGTACAATATATCATCATCTTGAACAATGGTGAAAGATTTATCAATAATACATTGTTTGAAAATGCCATCAGGGTGTCTACAATTTTTTTCCCCTAAAAAATTCTGAAACTTTACAGGACAATATATATTCAATAGTTTTGCATAACTTGCCTCTGATAAAAAAATAATATTTACTAGTTCACTATCAGTAGTAAAAAGAAAAAAAGAAAGAAGAAACTTTATTGTTATTATAACAAATCCAGATCAGAGACTTAATTTCCGACCTGCCATAGGTGTGTACTGCAACTAGTTTGGTTTGGTTTGGTTTGGTTAGGTTTGTTTTATGGCATATCAACCTCAGTGGGTCATTTAATGCCGACAAAGTTTTGAAATAAATTCATTCTTAATGGATACTCAATCTTTTTTTATAAACACATTTTTCTATTTAACCCTTAGATGGGACCCTAACAGGTACTACCACTCCGATTCAGAGTGGGCCAGGGAGTAAGGATGATGGAGGGGATGCTCCACATTCCCAAAACCTCCAGAACTGGAACCTCACCATCAGATAGAGTTTAATATCATTCGCAGGACATGAAAAACCTCAGCCACTGCCTTATAGCACCCATCTGATAAAAAGGGTTAGGGCTTGACATAAGGGCAATCATATAGGTGCTAGGGCTTGACGTGACCAGTTGATTGATCAGAGGGGTACTTCAGCTAAAGTAAAGAATATAGTTTTATAAATAGATAAAAAGAAATTGGAGATTCAACATAAAATGTTAAAAAAAAGTTTTTAAAATAAAGCAAAACAACAAAAGCAGTGATGAACATTTAACTGGCTTGTTTGGCTGTTATTACTGACTAGCAGGACCTGTGGATATACCACAGTATGATAATTTAATCATTACAACATTTGATATGTTTACTTAAGAGCTATTGCGAAATAGTTCAATATGTAAAATGTATAATAATCTTGATTTAACTCTCTCTTACTCTTTTTTTTTTCTTTCTTTCCTTCTTTTCATCTTTTCATTATGTTCAATTGAAACAGATTAGTGTTATCACTTCCACGGGCTCATCCCCTCACTATATTTTCCCCTTACTTTCTTTCTTTCTTTCTTATTATATTTTTTCTTCCCTTTCTTTCTTCCCTTTCTTTCTTTATAATAAAAATGGAATGGTCTATATAAGAATTTGGCAGGTAAGGAACACCAGATAATCAGGATATACATTTTTTGCATATCATCTTGGAGATTTGGATTGTCTCATTTTTAACCAGAGGGTGTTGCAAGATGGTAACAGTCATACAATTAAGGAACATGACTGTTGATATATAGAATCAATAATTTAAAGGGTGCTAAGGATTTGCTTGCCTATTCAGAGTGCCAGGAACCTTTAGATTTGTATATAAATAATGATTACATTTTTAGTAAAAAAAACACAAAAAAAAAACCTAAAACTGTGAAGAACATTTAATTGGCTTGTTTGGCTGTTATTACTGAGTTATTTCACTCAATGTTCAAATTTCATAGTTTTAATTAGACTTGTATCACCAGTGAGATAATTACATATTTCAAGCAGGAGCCAGAACGAGATACTGATTTTAAATATAGAGCAGCCCTTCCCCACAGATTATCATAACTCAATTCTCCTTCCCCATTCTCCCTATTTGTGCCATGTGGTATA
Organism: Doryteuthis pealeii; assembly: GCA_023376005.1. Classification (NCBI taxonomy): domain Eukaryota; kingdom Metazoa; phylum Mollusca; class Cephalopoda; order Myopsida; family Loliginidae; genus Doryteuthis; species Doryteuthis pealeii. The sequence continues at coordinate 7,843,826 of CM042142.1, read as the reverse complement.
TATATTTACCCAGCCCCTCTACACAAGCAGGAGGCTAAACAAGTTGTTTTTTAAGCAGAGTTTAACAGGTTTGAATTCAAAGTTTTCCTTCTATTAGATTGGTTGTCATACTAAGGTTAAAGAGCCCAGTCTGACCTACTATTTACCCATAGCTGGAGAGAGAATAGCTGGATTCATACCTTTCCCAAGGGTATTTGTGTTATGTGAAATGCAAACAGCCTCATCCAAGATTTAAACTCAGGTCATCAAGTCCATTTCCTATGAATGACAATAACCATTACACTATGCACCTCTATTTACATACATATCTAAGTATAGTGACAATATCAGACAAAGAATAATTGGATTCATACCTTTCCCAAGTGTATTAGTGCTGTGTGAAATGCAAACAGCCTTGTTGAGGATTTGAATTCAGTTCTCAATGTCCATTTCTTAAGATGATAACCATTGCACCACAAGTATGGCCACCATGATGGGACCCTAACAGGTACTACCACTCTGGGTCAGGCGAACCTAGGAGTAACATTAATGGGTACTCCACACTCCCCAGAGCTCCAGAACTGGAACTTCACCATCACATAGTTTAATGTCATACCTAGAACTTTTACACCCTCAGCCACTGCTTTCTAGCACATATATGATAAAAAGGGTTGGGGCTTGCCATAAGGGCAATAAGGTTGGGACAGTCATGTAGGTGCTAGGGCTTGACATGACCAGCTGATTGATGGGAGGCAGCCTCACCGACTGCACATTTCGCCTAAGTAAGGGCCAAAGTGTTGCATGTCATGGAATTCTCAGCCACCAGTGTTCCATTTTTAAGTATCACAGGTCACCACCTATGGCCAACAGGTGGTCCAATTGGTTGTGGTGGGGGGTCTTACCCCTCTGACGAGGTGCAGTCAGTGTATTCTAAAGCCTTATCCAACAGGGGGAACTTGACATAACTCAACAGTATCTTCAAGATTTCAGCCTTGAGAAAATGAAACCCTGAACATCTTTAATAATCAGCTGTTTTGATTTCCCAAATGCACAGCAATCAATTTTATTGAAAATTAGATTGCCCAAAGCCTGTCCAGCAGGTGATCGTCTTTCATTGACCAGACCCAAATATCAAATGCAATAAAAATCTCTCTTCTTAACACCTACTCTCTCTCTCTCTCTCTCTGTCTCTCCAGGGAGAGTCAGGTGAGCAACAGGCAAGGTGATCTAGTTTTACCTGGAACAACATTATCATCTCAAGTGTATCTTTACTTTATGTATCTATGTTTGTTTTTGTTTTTCAATAATAAATACTATATTGTATGAAACAGAAATAAATAAATAAATATATATATATATATATATACATACATACCTGTGTAAGATAACTATTGATAAATATTGCATTTAAGTATACATGAGTTAATAAGACAGTATGTGTACATATCATTTAACATTGTATTAATGTGATATTGAAAATCTTTGATTTATCTTTAATAATTTATCCCTCTATATATGAGTATGTGTGTGGGGAAGGATACTTTTAAACATAGATATATGTATATATGAATGTTTTTGTAGATATTTGTGAGTGTAATATATATATATATATATATATATATATATATATATATATATATATATATATGTATATATACAAAATATATATATATATATATATATATGAGTATAGATAAAAGGATATGAAAACAACACAATATGCTGTTAAAGTGAAAACATTTTATATCATATTCTCTTTAACAGCATATTGTGTTGTTTTCATATCCTTTTATCTATACTCATACCATCGGATTCATTTCCTTTCTCTTTACTTACATATATATATATAAATACAATATATATGTATATATAAATATTTATATATATGTATATATATATATATATATATATATTGTAGATATTTCTGGGTGTAATATATATATATATATATATATATATATATATATATATATACATATATATATCTGTGTCTAGTGCTAGATAGACTCCCTCACTGTCTGGCTGATAGCAACAATAGTCCACTCCACCAACTTTACTTTTTATATATATATATATATATTATATATATATATATATATAGTTTAATCTACTACTGAATAACTGATTTTCCCAGAATGCACACAGATATCCAAAAAGGAATTCGCATGTACGCACATATACTGAATTTTTACAATTTGAGATACACGTATGTGTGTATGCGTGTGCGCGTATGTGTGTGTTTAAACTCCTTTCTAGAATGTCATTCTGGACCTAGGATATAGAGCCTTGATGAGTCATCGTAAACCCGACTGAGCTGTACCTAACCTAATCGATGCCTCAGTATCCCTTACCTGCACATGTCACCATGACAGCAGCAGCAGCAGCAGCAACCACAGCAGCATCCCTAGACTACTGTATTCACTACACAACATTCAAAATGTTTCACAAGAAAACAAAAACAAATTGCAACAAGGTAGAGCATATGATTATAACATGATGGACAAATTTACCTGAGAAATCTTTTTCATCAAATTGGAAAAGGTGCATATTGTCAAATCATCACAGATGAATCACTATGCATATATATATGTGTGTGTGTGTGAGTGTGTGTGTGCACAGGTGTATATATATGTGTGTGTGTATATGTATATGTGTATTTATATGTATGTGCTTGTATATGTGTGTGTTTATATATATTTATGTGTGTGTGAGTTTATATATATCTATATATGTGTTTGGTGTATATATATATATATATATATATATATATTAAATATATATATATTTATGTGTGTATGTGTGCATATATGTGCGTGTTTGTGTGTACCTATGTGTGCATATGTATATATATGTGTGTATTTGTGTGTGAATATATATATGTGCATATATATGTGTGTGTGTGTGAATATATAAATATGTGTGTGAAGGAATATATATGTGTGTGTATGTATTTTTTTGTATATATGTTAAATTAATGGTGTGATCCCAGCAGACTTCTCCCCAGGCAACACCTGCCCCTTTCATTCTATGGGGCAGGGCTGTGTTTATTGCCCAGTGCCTGAGGTGCCCCCCTTGAGGGGGAATGCTGACAGGACCAACGCATTTTTTGCACCCACCATCCCATGATCTTTGGCTTGTGGGTTTGTCCCGCATTAAAAAGACCTTGTGTCACACCCGCATACGTGGGATGCACGGTAAATTCCCTAATAACATGGTCTGTTTTGAGGCAAATCTAACTCAGATTTTCGTTGAGACCTCATTGATAAATAACACTTATTCTATGTATTAATGATTTTGACTATAAATAAAATACCCATTGATAAACTTAGGAAATTTTTGCGGGTATTGTGATGTAAATAATGACATAGTTTTGGTTACAGACAAATAGACAACAAAACTCCATTATAAGATTATGTGAGTTAACAAATAAGAATTAATTCAATTTATTGATAAAATGCATTTTCCAAACAATATCTAAAAAATTAATTAAAAAGATTTTCCCTCATAATTGAGATTAAGTGAAAACAGAACAAATAAAACAGAACAGAAATATAATTTAAGTTTAATTTAACCTCAGAAGAGCACGTCATACATTCACATGCCCCAGTAAACTGGTTTCTTTGTAAAAAATATATATATATATATATATATATATATATATATATATATATATATATATTTGTGTTGGTATCGAGAATGTTGTAAAAGTATAATTTGAATTGCTTACAACTTAGATTCATCTACCTGATAAAACAATGTTTCATTAATTTATATGTCATATGGTTTTCTGTGTAGAAATTAAAGAAAAATATATAAGAGAATCCAATCTAAAATGACTACCAACCTTCATGTCTACTGAAACATCTATTAAAGTTGCAAAGAGAAGCAAAAGAGTAGTGAAATTAGTAACCCATAGCTGAGGGGAGTGAGGGGATTTTTTCCCAAGGCAACTAATGTGAAAGTAACGTCTTTGTCATAAAATAACCTGTCAAGGGTTGTCATGCCACAAAATGCAGCAACCAACCAACCAACCAACCTTTATGCCACAGGGACTCCCCTTGAGGCTGTTTGAATATTAGATTATGGCATATTTGGATCAAATTGAAAAAAGAAATAAAATTAATAGCAAAACAGCTTTGATATTATAGAAAGAAAAAAAACGAACATTTTTTTTCCCAGATGTAGTGTAAGATATTTCTTTGAACAATTTGTGAAGCTCAATTTTGTCTCTTTAGCCAAAAAAAATAAGATAAATCTTTATGTGGCAGATAACATCATTGAGCTGAAAAACATTTTGAAAATGATTCATACAAAACTGTTCTTTATTAAATGACAATTCCAATGGTTCTTTTTTCAGAAAAAGAAAAAAATTAAAGTAGAAAAGCTAATGGACGAAGTTGAAAAGTATTAGAAAAAGAAAGTGATAAACATCACTATACAATAAGTTTGGTTAAGAATAGAACTTGTCTTTTTTGAATATATATATATATATATATATATATATATGTATATATATATATAAAAAGTCTTGCAGATTTAAAATGTAAAATCAAAGGCGGCAGTCTTGTTGAAAGGCAATAATCAAAACATGCATAAAAAATAACACTACTAGATTTGAACTATGTTTTTACTAAATGATTCTATCATCCATACAATGTGAATGATTAAGTTTTAAATTTTCAAACTGCTGCAAGACATTATATATATATATATATATATTATGTATATATATATATGATCTTTTAATTTAATTTTGGAAAGCATTCTAACTCAGTTTAGACAACACCATACTCATCCTAATGAAGATTTTACAACAAACTGATAACATTTTAACATTGACATCATCATTTACAAATTAATTTATCTTTTGGAATACTTTGTTTTTTCTAATTTATATTTCTACATCTCTCTCTCTCTCTCTCTCTCTCTCTCTCTCTCTCTCTCTCTCTCTCTCTCTCTCTTAATATATATATGGTGATTGCCACTTCTTCAAAGAAGAAGGCCACTTCTACAAAGTTCAGTTGTGAGCACACAAATAGCTCAGAAGTCCAGCTTTGCATTTACATGTCCTGTTGCATAAAATACATGTGAGACCCCCAAATTTTGCTCATACACACACGTTTTTCACATGGTTGTCTGTCACCATGGGACACATATGACTCAAGAGACCAGCCCATCTCTTATGTCATATGCGGACACACACTCTCTCTCTCTCTCTCTCGTTCTCTCTCTCTTTATATATATATATATATATATAATATATTGATGATAAAATTTGCTATATTTATAAGTAAACAGTACTCAATATCATTTACAGTGCATGTATATCTAAGTTAGGTTAGTGAAGTCATGAAGTCAAGGGTGCTTAGTAACTGACAATTTTTTGCCTTTACAATTTTCATAAGCAATAAACTGTTAGTTAGCAAGCACCATTAACTTTATGTTTTTGCTACCCCAACTTATATATATAATATATATATATATATATATATATAGGCAGCAGATTCTTTTGTAGATATGTTTTATTGAAAATGGCAGATAAGGATTCAGTATTTAGCTATATATATATGTATATATGGGGGATGTTTCCATGGTGTAGTGGCTAACATACTGGACTGTGACTTCATAGTCATAAATCTATATATATGTATAATATATATATATATATATATATATATATATATATATTACATATACATACATATATCATATGCTCTCAAAACCTGATAGAGCTCTCTAGAAGGAACTTTAACTGACTTTCACCATTAGCATAAAAATGCAAGGCTCTCTGTCATCTACGGATTTGAGATCTCTAGTGATCATAATATATATATATATATATATATATATATACCAATGTATGTATTTATTAGTTTAAACTCCACTTCTTACTGGCAGCTGAAGACGGGTGAGGGGTTAAGGTAGTGGACTGATGAAAAGTCAATCAGTTTTGCTCCCGGCTAGAAGTAGTTGCTAAGTCTAGCCACACTGATGAGATGAAAAATGTCAAAACACAGAGTATGTGGATGACTATACATATAAATTTAAATTTAAATTTTTAAAATTAAAATTGAAATAGATCACTAAGTAGGCCTGAGCCTATTCTAGTAGTGACCACCCAAAGTGGAGATTTAAGAGGTTTGAAATCAGAGTTTTCCTTCTCCTAGACTAGTTGCCTAAGGTTAAAGAGCCCAGTCTGCCCTACTATTTACCCATAGCTGGAGGGAAAATAGTTGAATTCATACTTTTCCCAACGGTATTAGCACTATGTGAACTGTGGCTTCGTCCAGGATTTGAACTCGGGTCGATGAGTCCATTTCCTACGACTCTAACCAGTTTATCACCACACTCTCCCGGTATATATATATAGGAATTATAGTTTAAGAGACTTTGTGCTTTTTATACATATATTTAAAACATAGAAGGGTTTTTATTGCAAAGAACTGTTAGGTGAAAAAGTATAGATATGAAATAAATTTTGATTATATAAATTTTGATTTATTTAACAAACACTGTCTTCTTAAAAAGAAAAGCTAACATACCAAGAGAGAGAGGATAGATATTTGAAATTATTGAAATAAATAGGATTAACAGATAATGATATTTAACTTCCTTATCTGAAATGACTAATCAAATCATTTAATTAGTTAATTCCAATTGAATAAATAAATGAACGCCCGCCAGGTAAAATGCATTTGACATGGCAGACAAAACAAGTGCATTAGCTGCAGAGACACATTCAATTTTCTTTTCATTATAAAACCAACATAGAAATTATCACAGCAAAATATGTACACTTTACAATTTCACTTATGTGGAGAAAGGTAGACAAACACGGGATGTTGTACAAAATGGATATTTATTGTAGGTAGTGATGTCGACGTTAAAACGTTTCGGTCTGCTAGACCTTCTTCATGACATTGGATTGAGTTCTTGCTTCAACAGTGAACATTTTCATACTGGTGAATTAGGAGGTCTTGAATAGGGGAGGGGTGGTCAATTGTTGGTGTTAGCAGGAGTGTTTAAGTTGGTAGTGGGAGTTCTATTTTTATTTTTTTTATTTTTTTTTTCCCCAGATGGTGTATGTAGCTAGTAAGGTTCCGATAATGATGCCACAGGTGTTAGGTGTCTCACTTATATACACAAAGTATATTGAGGTGCTTGTAAAGTACAGGGTGATTGTAACTCCCTAACTTTCTAGGAGTTACTTTTTAGTCACCCTGTATGCAAAGTATCATAATATGTCAGTTGTTAAACTGCATCTTGTGATGAGGTTCAAATTCTGGAGCTCTGGGGAGTGTGGAGTACCTCTTCATTGCCATTACTCCTAGGTCCACTCTGACCCAGAGTGGAAATACACATTCAGTTTTGTTTTTATGCAAAACCAATATAGAAATTATTACAGCAAATATATACACTTCAAAGCTTCACTTCTCTACACAAAGTAACATGGAGGCATGTAGTGTAATGGTTAGAATCATAGGAAATGGACCTGTTGACCTGAGTTCAAGTCCTGGATGAGGCTATTAGCATTTCACATTGTGCTAATATCCATAGGAAAGGTATGCATCCAACTATTCTCCCTCCAACTATGGGTAAATAGAACAAACTAGGGTCTTTCATTTTGGTTAGGTAACCAGTCTAGGTGAAAGAAAACTCTGAATTCAAACCTGTTAAACTCTGCTTAAGAAATCAACCTTGTGTCGCATCCTGCTCGTGTGGAGGGGTTGGTAAATATATATGTATATACACAAAGTATCATATGAAAAAATATCATAAATGTATTAAGATATATAAAAAATATAAATATATAATTTTTCTACAGAGAAATTATCACAGAAAATATTTACACTTCACAATTTCCCTTATATACAGAGTGATTGTTAAGTAATTTCCTATTTTAAAAGTCTTATTATTTACTTTTGAATCATTATTTTTACATAACATGGAGTTTTATTGGTGATTCAGCCATTTGCGAAACAACCATAGCAAATTGTAAAGGAGTACTATCTTGCATAAAAATCAAGTCTTCAATATTCTCCCAAGTATTGACAACTGGCCAGATTTCATCTTGCAGCATGGTCAGATAACTTTTAGCATCCATGGTATTGCAAAGGATGAAAGGACTGACAATCTTATCGGAAGTCATTCCACACCAGACCGTTATCTTGGGTCGATTCTAAAATTTAATAATTGGGAATTACTTTTCAATCACACTGTACACAAAGTATCATTTTAATATGTCAGTCGTTAAACTGCATCCAAATGGGAGGTTCCAGTTCTGGAGCTCTGGGGAGTGTGAACTACCCCTTCATTGCTATTACTCCCAGGTCCACTTTAATTTGGAGCAGTATTATTTGTTAGAGTCCCATCTATGGGTTAAATAGACTAAAAAAATGTATTAAAATTTTTTTTTGAATACCCAACAAGAAACTAAAAGAAATGTCTTTGGGATAAAACAACCCAAGAGTTGACATGCTGTAAAACACAATCAACCAGCCAAGCAACCAATAGGTCAGTAATTCAAATATGATTTAAAAGGATTGATTGGTTGGTTAGTTTTATGGCACATCAACCCTTTCTGGGTTATTTTATGCCAATTTCAATCTTTTACATATAGACCTTGGGTTGTTTACAGTACCTATTGGTCTTGTGTGGTCACCCATTTAAGTACTGAACAGGCTCATTGCTGCTTAATTCTTTGCCAACTAGATTTCCCCCATGACTGTACCAAATTTTCTTAGCATTTTTTACCTGTATGATGGAATATTTCAAAGTTCACTATCTATTTATCTCAGAACTTATTCTATTAGAATAATGTTTATTATTATTGTAATCTGAGTCCTTCTACTCAGTTATAATGAACTAATCATCAGATTTTGTAGTATGCTTATGGTAGGATCACAGAGGTGGAGAGCCACTGTGAGCAGCTTAAAGTAGGCAAAGAGAAGGTAAACTCTGAATTCAAACATGTTAAACTCCACTTAAGAAATTGACCTTGTATGACATCCTACTTGGTAAATATATATATATATATATATATATATATAAGTCATCCACAGACACCATTTTTCAGCATTTCCCGCCACTTCAATGTGACTAGACACAACAACTACCTCTGACCAGGAGTGAAATCCGACTGACTTTTTGTCCACCCTATTTGTTAACCTCTCTGCCATTTGACAGCTGCCGTATGTATGTATATTTGTATTTACTAATTAGAATCATTTAATATATATTTAGATTTCTATGATTATTTTTATTGATATATTGATTTTTTATTTTTAAATTTTATGATTTTTCTAAATAAAAACACCCGGAATTCCATTGCTCTGATACATATGATACTTGCTGAGTTGAAGTGATTGTGACAATGTTGATCATGTCTCATGCTACTATTTCAATATCATTAGATGTGATGTTACTATGGTAACTTGGTGATGTACAAAAAGTGTCATGAATTATATATATATATATATATATATATATATATATGTGTGTGTGTGTGTGTGTGTGTGTGTAAAAGGAATGACTTACCGGCAAAATATGTTGGGTTGGTCTCAATATTTGGTTGGTATAAGTGTTACTCGGATGAGTCAGCGTTATGACAAATATAAAATGCTCAATACATAAGTAGAGCAGATTTATTATTATAGTGAGTACAGAAATAACCTACTCGAGTTTCACCATAAGGATCTTCAGGGTTAAATCCACTGAATTAATCAATATATTGATTAATTCAGTGGATTTAACCCTGAAGATCTTTATACTCGAGTAGGTTATTTCTATACACACTATGATAACATATATATATATATATATATATATATATATATGAAAAGGGGTTGAATTAATGGAAAAGGTAAAAATCGCAATTTTGACTGTTGATAAAAATAACCGAATAAGTCGTAATTATGAATGAATATAAAAATGCTCAATTCGTTTGTAGAGCTGGTTTAGAAAACTGATATAGTCAGAGTAAGCCTACTTGAGTTTCACCGTTATGATCATTAGGGCTTTTCTGTATGGAATTATTTAAATTAATTAAAACAAATGGATGTAAACAAAATATACTATCATAGTTCTGCAGTGAGTAGTTAGGAATGCTGAGCCTGTTTTGATTTTTAACTATCACTCCAGCGCTTTTAGTTTTTAACTATCTAGACACCATTTACATTTGTGTCTACATACCTTCAAAATTTCTGGTTTAGTAATTCTTTGGAATTGGAATAGGTTGCAATAGCTAATTTCTCCTCCAAACACAAAAGACAGGATTTATTACCTGGGCTATAATTATGTGATCTTTTAACAATTTCACACTTTATAATAGGGTCTATGCTCTATTTATATTTAATGTCCTACACACACACACACACACACACACACACACACATATATATATATATAAAAGGAAGTTTGGTATGTACGTGTCGATGTATAACTCTGAAACAGGAGGTCACTCAGATTCAAAATCTTGCATACACCAAATTTGGTTATTGATTTTTACTGATTAAGGGATATAATTAATTAAACCAAAATCAAACAATTTTCGGAACTGTCTGTATACGAGCTGCTGCTGCTGCTGATAAAATATTGCTTGTTTTGTATTATAGCTATACCAGCAGTTTAGTTTAATTTTAGTGAACAAAATCGCATTGGAATCTCTTGCCTATTTACGGTTTAATCTTTATATATAGTCCGGTCATGGACCGGGTACTTTTGCTAGTATATATATATATATATATATTACATGATATAATATATGTATATATATATATATATATATATATATATATATATATATATATATAATATGTATATATATATATATATATATATATATATATATATATATATATATATACATGATATAATATATATATATATATATATATATATATATATATATATATATATATATATATATATATATATATATGATATATATATATATAGTACATGATATATACATATATAAATATAGTAAATTTTATATATATATATATATATATATAATATATATATATAGAGAGAGAGAGAGAGAGAGAGAGAGAGAGAGAGAGAGAGAAGTTGAATGTAGATTGATCATTAAAATTGCTATTTAAAAAAGTTCTAAAATAAACCTTTAAAAGCATTTAAAATCAAATGTTTATCACAAGGCCCTTTGTCTGTTTTTACAATTTGAAAATCGATCATCAGATTTTTGTCTAGATGATAATTGGTTTTCATTAATTTGTGACCCACTTCTCTCCCACCCCCTTTTGCTTTGGGGACTTCATCACCTTTCTCAGGTTTTCTTTATTCTTCTTCACCAGTCCACTTAACCTTTCTCTCTCACTCGTTTTGACAATACGTTCATCATCTCTGACTCTCTTGGATTGGGACTCCTTATCCCAGACCAAATTCACCGGCTCACATCTTATTATAATGGAGATTTGATGACTGGTTGTCTGTGACTAAAACTACTTCACAGATTACATCACAATACCCTCAGGAATTGCATAAGTTTATCAATGAGTATTTAATTCGTAGGCAAAATCATTAGTACATGGAATAAATCTTATTTATTAATGACCTCTCTATGAAAATCTGAGTTAGATTTGCTTAGAAATACCTCATATTATTAGTGTGTTTAAAATTCTGGAATATCATCCAAAAACTATCCAAGCATAGTAATGCTCCAACCAGGGAAATCCTTTTTTTTTTTTGACAGTTGAGGAAGGATAAAGGATTCAGTGGCCACAATAAAGATGAGGACAATAGTCTGAAAAATCAAAATTGTATAACTTTTATCCTCATTTTTTAATCAACCCCCCTTTCTGTTCATTTTATCTTATTTCACACCTGTATAATTTTGTAAAAAATTTATATAATTTAAACTATAAATATATGCATTTAGATTTCAATTCAGGTTTCTTTTAATATTTAAATTCAACATATAATTTTTTGGTATTTTATATTTTGAAAATTCAAAACAGACAAAGGAATGTTAGAGACAAAACATAATTTCCAGTTTGAGTAAAAAAAGACAAAACAAAAAACACAGATGTACAACTTCCCAGTGTTTGTTTTGATTTACTTTTTATTTAATAAATCATTCTACATTGATTAAATAATAAAAGATTTAAGAATTTGTTTCCCTTCTTCCTGCTTTAAGCTGAATGATGAAGAATTTTCCCATTTATTTCCAAAGGCATTTAATCCTGCAAACATTCAATTCTTCAGAAATTACAATGTATATTTGCTCGCCCATTGCCTTGTCCTATTTTTTTCTTCTTTTTTTGGCAATTGTTTAAAGAGAAATCTGTTGGCCTTTTCTATAAAGATTTCTAAAATTTCCATTGTGAGATGTGAAAAATGTTTCACTGATTCAAGCAAACCTGTTCTGTTAAAATGAATAAATATAATTAATCAGTAAACATTATAACATTTTTGTCATGTAACAAATTCAAATATATTTGACAATGAACAACTGAACTTGTGTCACCATGTCCCGACCCTATTGCCCTTATGGCAACCCCAACCCTTTTTATCATATGGGTGTTAGAAGGCAGTGACTGAGGGTCTTCATGTCCTGGGAATGACGTTAAACTCTATCTGATGGTAAGGTTCTAGTTTTGATGGTCTGAGGACTATGGAGCACCCCTTCATCATCATTGCTCCCTGGTCAACTCTGGCCTGGAGTGGTAGTACTTATTAGGGTCCCATCTATGGATTAAATAGAAAAAGGTGTTTATAAAAAAACATTGAGTATCCATTGAGAATGAATTCATTTCAAAACTTTGTCGGCATTAAATGACCCACTGAGGTTGATATACCGTAAAACAAACCAAACTAAACCAAACCAATATCACCATGTCCGTTTCCTATGTTGATAACCATTACACTACTGGTACCTCCTAGTATTTCATTAATAACCACAAAAAAAAATGGTATTCATAAGTCTGACCTTCTTTAAGTTATACAGCAGCAAACAGACACAAAAGACATTGGATAAATTATAATAAGATGATAAATTAAAAAATACATTTCCCCATTTATATTATGGAGTAATATTTAATCTGACAAAATTTACTTCTTGAAACATTAGGTTTTATTTTATTTTATAGAGAAATTTCTTTATTCTCTCAGTTAAATCCTTTTAAATCTTTTGTTCTAATTGTTATGTGATGGGATCATTTAAAAGAAGTAAATAGAGTCAGCAGGGTGGCCTAAAGTTTGTATCAGCCAGACAGCGAGGGAGTCTATTCAGTTTTCACTAGCGCTAGACCAAGGAGATTGTTTTTGCATCTGAGTTGGAGTGCTATACTTACCATCAACTCCTATGACAAAGTATTCCGAAAAAAGATGAATTTATTTTTGATAATGAAGTCAATGTTTAAACATTTCACTTTAAATGAATGTTGGCCAAAATACGGTTATGAACCTTTTTCTTTAGATACATTTCCTTACTCCCATAGCCCTGTCGGCTGGGGCTTCAGAATACACAGACTGCACCTCTGGCAGAGGAGTAAGACTCCCTCCAATTGGGATACCTGTTGGCCATGGGTTGCAATCTATGATGCTTAGGGACGAAATCATAATCATAGCTTATAATTATTATAATAGTAAAAATTTTCTAACAGATCTAATTGATCTATACATGGAACCCCAACTGATATCAACATCTGAGTGAACCTGGCAACAAACATAATGAAAAGATGAAAAGAAGGAAAGAAAGAAAAAAAAGAGTGAGAGAGAGAGTGAGAGAGTTAAATCAAGATTATTATACTTTTTACATATTGAACTATTTAGCAATAGCTCTTTAGTAAACATATAAAACGTAATAATTAGATTATCATAATTTGATATATCCACAGGTCCTGCTAGTCATATTATATTGGCCTTCTAAAGCAGACCCCACATGCGGAAGCAATAATGCTAATCTATTTCAATCAAACATATTGAAAAGATAAAAAGAAAGAAAGAAAAAAAAAGAAGAGTGAGAGAGAGAGTTAAATCAAGATTATTATACTTTTTACATATTGAACTATTTAGCAATAGCTCTTAAGTAAACATATCAAATGTTGTAATAATTAAATTATCATACTGTGGTATATCCACATGTCCTGCTAGTGCATAAAATTTTAAAACCACATATCATATTGATTCAATCAAAGAATGTAAAATACTGTGACAATTTATAAATGTCAACACTTATTAAGTCAGCAAGGTTTTATGTTAAAATTCTCAAAATTATTTACAAATATTTTTCGAATTAAAATGAAATCATGCAATTCAACATTAGATAAAACCAGAGAAATTATTTTTATGGAAAATATCATTTATCGCAAATTTTTAAATGCGTAAAATATTATTTTCCGTTGTTTTGTTTATCTATTTAATTCATACATGTAAATCATAATATGTTTCCGTGTATCTATAGGATGTGTCTTTAGGAATAATACATATATATATATATATATATATATATATATATATATATATATGATATGTCTCAGTACATCTATAAGATGTATCTTTATGAATATATATGCTCCCAAAACCTGGTAGAGCTCTGTAGAAGGGACTTTAACTGACTTTAACCATTAGTGTAAAAAGCAAGGCTCTTCTGATATTAAAGGATTTGAGTTCTAGTGATCATAACATATATAGATGTATGTATTTATTAGTTAAAACTCCACTTCTTACTGGCTACTGAAGACAGCCGAGGGGTTAAGGAATCGGACTGTTGAAAGTCAGTCAGGTTTCACTCTGTTAGAAGTAGTTGCTTAGTTTAGCCACACTAAAGAGATGTGAAACATCGAAACAGTGTCTGTGGATGACTATAATATATATATATATATATATATATATATATATATGTCACGTGTTTCCTTGATAGGATTAAACCAAAATTGAGAGCTCAAACGTACATATAAAGATTTGCATATGTATTTTTACATATATGGAGTATTATATATATGCACGCATACACACACACACACACACACACACACACACACACACACATATTTATATATATATATAATGATATATCTCAGTGCATCTACAAGATATGTCTTTATGCATATATTTTTATGATGATACATCCGAATGTATCTATAAGATTTGTATTTATAAATAATATATATATATATATATATATATATATATATGTATATATATATATATATATATATATAGAGAGAGAGAGAGAGAGAGAGAGAGAAAGAGTATACCTTATTTTGTATATACTAATTAAACCATGTTATTTCCGTGTGTTCAGTTAGTCAATAATAATTTCTCGAGTAATCATTTTAGACGTACAGTTTGTCTTCAGAATAAAATTGCTAGTCAGCCATAGATTTATTGTAAGAAAAGAAATTTTTTTTTTTTATTCAAAATGAGTCAGGGGAGATGATCATTACAAAATTGAGTGGACATTTCATTTTTGAAGAAAGGAAAAGAAAATCATTGAAATGACAAAATGGACGACAGAACACAAAATAATCACACACACTCTCTCTCTCTCTCTCTCTCTCTCTCTCTCTCTCTCTCTCTCTCTCTGTCCCTCTCTCTGCCTGTCCCTCTCTCTCTCTGTCTGTCTCTGTTTCTCTGTCCCTCCCCCTCTCTCTCTTTCAGTCTGTCTCACTCTCTGTCTCTCCATTTCTCTGTCTCTGTGTCTCTCTCTCTGATATAGTAATTTCCTGACTCTGTATTTTGACATCATGTCATCAGTCAACTCCAAAGTTGAAAGAATCTGGCAAACAACCAACCATGTTTTATTGATCTGCTTCAAACAGATTTCTTGAAAATAGAAAAATCTGCCGTGATGCTTTCTAGACTGAATGTGGCAAACCAATTGCCTATGATATTTGCCATTAACAAGTCTGTATTCTACAATAAATAACACACACACACACACACACACACACACACATATATTATATATTATATATATATATATAAATTTGGAAATGCAATGTTACAATATTGAAATTTATGAGGGAAGAAATTAGGAGGGGAAGCACCTGGAAAAAAAAAGAAGAAATGTCAACATGTGTTTTGACCAAAATGTATTTACACACACACAGTATTGAATTTAAAATTATTTTAAATATAAGATAAAATTAAAAAAATAGAAAACAAAATATAAGATATGCAAAGGGAAGATCATCTTCAGGACAGGATGTTTTGTTTTCTATTATTTTGCTTTCTTTATTTTATTTTGTTTAATTTTATAGTTGAAATAATTTTCAATGAATACTGGGTGTGTAAGCCAATTTTGGTCGAAACATGTGTTGACAAATAACAATAATAGAATTTCATCCATACCAAAGTATATATATATATATATATATATATATATATATATATATATATATATATCCAATGGTTGACATGCCTAAAATCCAACCAACCAACCAACCATCCAATCAACCATTCTTCCTATCTGATGCAAGGTTTTTTAAACTCCCAAATCTGTCAGCACTCCTGCAGTCCATATTTTACTCCTTACAACTTCCTGCAATTCCCAAAGCTAAAATTAAAAAAGGGGAGAGGTCAAAATATGCACAAGAATTAAAGAGAACATACTGAGATATTGTCAATCCCTAAAGATGAATTTGCCGACTATTTTGAAAAGTGTAAGGATGCCAGTGTGATAAGTGTATAAAGTCCCCAAAGGGGATTTAATTTATAACAGGACTAAGTAGCCATTGCTCTAGATAGGGATTTTTTCATTAATATTAAATGGCTGCATCCTTTCTGAAACAGACTCCATAATGAATTGCAATAAAAAGTAAACTAGATTGAACCTGTGGTTCTCAAAAACCTAACTGAAAAAAAAAAAAGAAGAAAAGACAAAAAAAAAAAGAAGACTTAATCCATAAAAGTAACAGTCAGGTGACTTATCTATATGATAATTATTACTACTACCTTTTATTATTATCATTATCTCTTATTCTTTACTGGATGGGTTGTATTATGGTTAAATCTCAGCTTGACCTCATTATTAATAGCAACAAAAAATTGATAAGTCTTGATTAGGATTATAGAAATGAGAAATTCAGTCATTATTTTTTTTACTTATATTTGCAGGATTTGGTGGCACGTGATGTAATGGTTATTGTTGTAACTCGAGTATCAGAATTAACAGAGAAATAATTGGAAGAAACACAAGTATTAACGATAAGGGAAAAGGTTTACTAACAAAAGATACAAAGTGAACAGAGTAATTAGTAATTGCTATGGTTGAATTAACAAGTCTTATGAGATCTCATTTCTCTCTTCTGATGTTTTGTCAGACATTATTTGTAGGAAAAACAGATGATTCCATTGTCATTATTTAGGTACTATATGACAGTTATCATTGTAGAAAATGGGCTCAATGACAAATTCAAATCTTGGAGTTCAAATCCTGAATAGGGCTGTTAGCATTTCACTTAGCACCCATACTCTTGGGAAAGGTATGCATTTAACTATTTTGTTAAATTTCTGACAACATCAATCAGTCACTTTACCTTCTCTATAAACAGCACTATTTTGTAACTGAATTGTGTTTTTAACTATTTTAAAATAGGCATTATATCTATTAATAATGGAGATTAGGTCTCTATTTGTCTGTAACCGAAACTATGTCACTACTTATGTCACATTACCCAAAATCGTCATAACATAGAATACAAAATTTGAGCATGCAGTCATCTTAGACAGTCCTCATTGTTTTTTAAAACAAGTTTTGATAAATACATGCCCGGTATTATATATTCATATATAGTTTATTCTATTCTAATATATATTTAATATTATCAGAACTAAGTTTCCTTTCTAATTGTTTTATTTTTTTTACTCCTATGATAAATCTGATGATTTTACTTACTTATGGTACAAACTCTCTGACATTGAATTTTCTTTACTTCCAACCACCTCAGGCAATATCTTTCAAAAATGAATTTTTACACCACCTGGAGGGTGTTTTTTTTTTTTTTCTAGTTCTATTAATATTAGAACCAATTAAAAGAAAAGATGAATCACAAGTTGATATAAAAAAAAAGATCAGTGCTACAGATATAGATTTTGAAAGATCGGTAAGAAATGCTCTTCTTTGTTGGAGAATCAATGGAATAATAAGCAAGAAAAGTTCTTATGGGTTCTCATCACGAACTTGAGATGTTTAACAATAAAGACAAAATTACTTGGTTGTTGTAAAAAGAAATTGATTCAAAACACAAATGCCAATATTGCAATACCTGGAGGATACCATTAATCAAGAACATTTCCCAAACTCCAAGAGATGGAAAACTAAACCTGATTCCTGAACCAATATTGAAAGGAATTGGAAAAGTTGGTGGTTGGTTTGATTTTACAGCATGTCAACCCTTGTTGGGTTATTTTATGCCAAAGACATTTTGTTTTATTCATCCTTCACAGGTACTCATTTTTTTTCTATTCAGCCTATAGATGAGACCCTAACAGGTACTACCACTCTGGGTCAAAGTTGACCTGCCAGTAATGGTGATTAAGGTGTACTACACACTCCCCAGAGCTCCAGAATTAGAACTTCACCATCAGATAGAGTTGAATGTCATATTCAGGACACTAAGACCCTCAACTACCCCATTCTAGCACATATATGATAAAAAGGGTTGGAGCTTGTTACAAGGGCAATAAGGTCAGGACAATCATATAGGTGCTAGGGCTTGATGTGACCAACAAATTGATGGGAAGGGGCTTCTCTGACCGCCCATCAATGGCCAAAGTGGAGTATTGCATATCATGGACTTCTCAGTCATCAGAGTTCCATCCTTAAGCATCATAGATCACCACCCATAGCCAACAGGTGGCCCATTGGGGAGTGGGGCTTACCTCTCTGCAGAGGTACAGTCAGTGTATTGTAAAGCCCCAGGTGACAGAACTGAAAGTGAATATTTATCAGTTTGGATATCATGGTACATGAAAAACTTAGATTCTAATGTCAATCTCTAGGCATCAACCAGTTAGCTTGAGACGATGCATATTGTCCAAAAACAAGTGGAAACACATAGCCTGGGTGGGTTGATATGGAGGATGAGCTGTAACCCAAGTAACAGGTCCTCCTCTCCACACTGCTATAGTGTTCCAAAGGAAAGGCAAAAAACAACGATAGTGTTGCGGGAGTTGCTGGATAGCGCTGACGATTAAAAATTGAAGAGAAGCCTTGTATGAATTTCCAAGAAAAAAGATGGCTTATAAGACATAATCTTCATGTATTTAAACATTATTTATTCATAGTTGAAAAAAAAACACAGACATTTTTTTCAAATTTCTGAGAAAACAATGGTTTATAATGAATGTACTCAAAATATAATTAGAATTTTGTTATTTATCTATTTTATTCAAATTTTACTTATATATACTAGCAAATATATGCATCCGGGTGCAAGTATTTAAGTTTTAATATAAATAAAATATCATATTAAATTAGAAAGGCTAATGAAAGACTATGCAGATAAACTGAACAGAGGGGGTATAATCGAAAAATAGAACAACTTTGAAACTAACTATTCCATCATTTTCCATTACTCCCCTCTTTCATTGGTAAATTCTAATTTAACTATTAGTTAAAATAGGAAGTAAAGGATAATATTACAGTTATTTCTTCTTGTAAATAAATTTCTTTTAAGATTTATCTACGAGATTTTTGTTTATTTTCTTAAGATAAAACCAAACAATTAGAAATCAATAATACCAAGCACATATTTATTAAAATAAAATTTTAAATATCATATGCAAATTTGCCTTCTCGTTCAAACTGTAAATCGCTATTTGTTGTATATATAATACAATTGCATGTTATTAGTACGTAGATATGGTCAACAGTATTAATAATGTAAAACAATTTTTATTAATAACTGAAGGTTTAAAAGAATGAAATCATGGAGAATTTGACGTAAATAATTAAAGGAATTGTGACTTGAGTAGTAATATAGTTTCGGCTTCAGACAAAAATGCAGTCTATCTCCATTATATTAGATATATATTATATATATATATAATATATATAATATATGTGTGTGTGTGTGTGTGTGTGTGTGTGTGTGTGTATATTAGAAAAAATGTAAATCTGACAGTATGTAAACATAAAAATAAATGAAAAAAGGACGTATTTTTTTATATATCATGATGTGCCCACATTTCATTTGTATTGTTTTTTAACCATCTTCAGGGTATGTATATATAATATTTTTTGGCAAATTTAACTATATATCTTATTAATATAAGTTTTATATCTAAATATGGATATATTTTATATTCTATCATGTTTATAATATATTGTGAAGCAAGTTATAAATGGATTGGGAAATATATAGGGACATACTCGCAATCACACATGCAGCTACAAAGACACACATCTACATAAAGTTCCATGTTCGATACCAGCCCTCACCCACTCAGTGTATGAGTAGCACAATGGACTGTGTGGTAAAGTGAGGAGCTGATGTTAGGTGTGGCGCTCCTCCTCAGATGCAAAAACAATCTCCTTGGTCTAGTGCTAGTGAAAAGGGGATAGACTCCCTCTCTGTCTTGCTGATACTGACTTTAGGCCACCCCGAAGACTTTACTTACTTTATATAAATCTATTTTATTACTTGCATACATATATATATATTCTATTTGTTATAGAGTATAATACATCAAATTTCAATGATAATATTTGCACCTTAAAAGTAACAAATAAATACAGCTCGTAAAACCCATAATCAAGCAATTTATTTTCAATCTGTCAGAATACTAATATTATCGTTTGTTTTTTCTATGAATTTTCTATCATATATATATATATATATATATATATATATATAAAGATAGATAGATAGATAGATTGATTGATTCATAGAGAAATAGATTGACAGACAGATACTTAGATACGGTGATAAGAGGTAAAATACTGGTCGAGGCTGTTTTCATTTCACATGGTGCTAATGGCCTTGGAAAACGTATGAATCCGAATGTTTTACCTGCAGATATAGTTAAACAGAAAGGCAGATTGGACTCTTTAGAATAAAAATACAAATATATATATATATATATATATATATATATATATATATATATATCGTGTTTTGACTTATCAAGTCTCTTCAGTGTGGCTAGACATTTGTAAGCTACCTACAGCCGAGATTGAAATCCGATCAGTTCAGTGTCAATCAGACACCTTAACCGCCAGGCTATCATCAACTACAGAATGCGAAGGGGATTTTAACTGTTTTAATACACACATCTCTATGTATGTAAATGCCGCCATAGTGTGCTCCATCCCTTATATAGGAGAGCGTTGCGTTTACACTTTAGTTGGCGGTTGTCAGTGAAATTTCCCCCAAAGTGCTTAACCCCAGGGGGATGGGGAGCTTATATAGTCATACACAGACACATGTTTCGACTTATCAAGACTCTTCAGTATATATAGATGTATATATATATATATATATATATATATTTCTAAACCAGTTTTTAATTTGATAGGATTTCGTTTTCCCTGTATAATAAATCATTTCCATGGCAAAAGTTTGTCATTTTGATGCAAAGTACACAATGTAGTCCATTAAAGGCACAATATCACTAGCCACAGTTCTTATCTGTCAAAAAGAGATATTTCAAGGTCTCTGTGTCAGGTTTTTAAAATTGTAGATTGGCCAAATCTTGTATTTGGCATGAAGTGTTGTATTTTCAACAGATTTTAGCAGTTGTCCTAAAAGCAGAAATCATGAAGTGAAATAACTAAAGTTGGCAAAGTTGCTTTTGTCAGTATCAGCCTGACAGTGAGGGAGTCTATCCCCTTTTTCCTAGCACTAGAAGAGGGAGATTTTTTTCTGAGGTGGAGCGCCACACCTACCGTCAGCTCCTCAATTTACTGCACCAATCAGATTAACCAATCTGTGCTACTCATGCGCAGAATTTGGCAGGGACTGGTATTGAACCCAAAACCTTGTGATTCTAAGGCAAGTGCTCTACCGACTGAGTTAACTGGACTCTTAATGACTAGCTGAGTTTAATTGACCAGCAATGACCTTTAAGGTCATTTTGAAAGCTTGGCTTTCATTGGAGGATTGTTAAGTCAGGTGAGTAAAATCCCAGATGTTAAAAGTTAGATTTTAACTTTTGAATTAGTTAGCCCAGAATCACCAAAGAGAGCAGGCATCCATTTTTTTTAGTCACCATGTCTATTTCCTATGATGATAACCATTACACCACTAGTGATACTATAGTTGAAATACAATAATGAAAATTATTTATTTATTACATATTACAAATGTATATGTTCATGAATTGCATGGAATATTGGGTCTTAGTGAAAAAAAAAGATGTTGAAAAGGAACTATGTGTTTGTGTTGATGAATAAGAACTGACCAAATGGATGCAGAGATATACGATACAAGACAACACCCCAGACAACCCAAGACAAGAAAACCAGCAAACTCAACTGGGCTAGAAGGTTTAGAAGAGACAATTTAAGAAGATGATAATAATAATAAAAAGAATGTGATTATTCAACTGAAGGTTTCAATTCTTCCTCTGATCTCTAGTAATTGTGAGAAGTATTTTCCTATTTGAGAGAGTAGCAATCATCATCATCATCATGTTGCACTAGTAGTATGGATATTCATGAAAATCTCTCACCATCTGTCCCTATGACTCATCACCCCTGGGAGGTCCTCTGTGTAGCATCCAGAACTGCACAGAGCTGATCAATGTAGGTCTTTGTTAGATGTCCCACATTGGTGTGTCCATGTGCAGGTTTCCACTGGAGGACGTTGCTTATGAGTTCAGGCTTACTTCTCCAGGAGTGACCAGCGGGTCTTGTTTATTTTACCCAGATGGTTTGTGTGATAGGAGGCAAGTAGCTGCACAGTTACTTCCTTGTGGGTGTTTTTTTCCATGATTTGTTTAATATCGTACACAGCATTCTTGTGCAGCTCCCATCTAGCTTATTGTCTCGACGCTTTGTTAGGGTTCGAGTAGTGCAGCCATACAGTAGCACAGGTAAATCTACAGCTTGGAAGGATCTTCGCTTTAACTTATCATTGAGATTTCTATATGACTGATAATCTCTCTATGGCAGACCATGCCTTCCCTATGTGTGCATTAATATCACTTTCTGTGGATGAGAATAAAAGCAACTTAAAATTAAAATAAAATAAAAGTCAAGATGAATCTTATTATAAAGGAGATTATTTATCTGTTTGTCTGTCAATGAAACTATTTTACCACTGACATAACTATTAAATTAGTTATTTATATCGCATTCTCCATAGTTTTAGTTTTATTCAAATCTCAATTATGAAGAAAAAGAGTTTTATGTTATTAATACTGTCGGTCCTATCTACATACTAATATCATGCACTTGTGTTTATGTATACAACTTAATAGCAGTTTACAGTATGAACAGAAAGGCAAATTTTCATATTGATCTTAAAAAATTTATTTTGATACATATTTTTGCTTTTTTTATTGTTAATTGTTTGGTTTTATTTGAATGTGCAAAAATCTCTTCTATGAACCTTAAAAGAAATCCATTAACACTAAGAAATTAAGGTTTAGTGTATCGTGTGGATAATTTGCATAGTGCTTTTAACAAAACCAGGTTTAATAGATAATTACTTGGTATCATTGATTTCTAATATTCATTTATTCTCAAGTGTATTAAAAGCAATCATATGGATGATTTTATATAGAAATCAATTACAATAGAATAAAGATAAGTGTAATCTTTTTATGTGTTTTGATATAATTTTGTCTTTTTAATTTAATGTGATATTTTATTACATTAACACTCAAATACTTGTGCCCAGAGAGTGTCTATTTTTGCTAATATTATTTATATTATATATATATATGCAACAGTTAGTGGTTTTAAAAATAAATTGTGATAAAATTCTCATTATTATTATTAGTTGTTTGGTTGGATTTTACAGCATGTCAACCCTTGTTGGGTTATTTTATGCTGAAGACATTTTGTTTTGCTCATTCTTGATGGTATTCAAATTTTTTTTCTCATACTGAAATCTTTTTTAAAAACACATTTTTTAAACTCATTTTAGAGTTTTTCTTTGAGAAAAACAAAGGATAAAGAACTCTGCCCAACTATTTAGCCATAGCTTGGGGGAGGATGAAAAGATAAATTCAGGTCTTTCTTAAAAGCATAAGTACAAAGTGAAATGTAATGAGCTTCAACTAGGATTTGAACTCAATGATAATGAATAAAAATTATTTTGATTGTATAATATCTTACTAGGAATTATCTATAACAGGTACAACCACTAGGTCAGAGTGAACCTGGGAGTAATGGTAACGAAGGGGGTACTCCACACTCTCCAGAATTTAAACTTCCCTATTAGATTCAGTTTAACGTCATACCCAGGACAACAAGCAATTTGAGTACATATCATTCTGACACTGACAAAATTCAAAACTGCTAATGAGTCAGACGTTGTTTCACTGCAGGTTAAATTAATTAATATGAAAGTAAGCCTAATAAAAGAGGATTAACTATTAATTGCATATTGCAATCTTGTCAGATGTGACTCAGTGTATTATATAGCTGTATATCATTTACATTGTATTAATAGTATGAGTGTATACCCGTGGTTTGAGTTGGCTGTGGGTGGCGACCCGTGATGCTTAAGGATAGAATCTTGGCGGCTGAGCTGTGTTATACTGCCATCCCTTTTTACTTAGACAGTATCTATAGTATGAGCATATACCCGTGATTGTATTTCTCATACTCATTTTAATCTCATAGAGTACCTATCTTCTCTGTAGCTTCTTCTTAGCTTGGTCTGTCTGAGTAGCACTTTTTCTTAATTGGGCTGAGTAGCTCTTCTACTTCTTGGCTAGGCTGGTATCTATCTTCTTAGGATGTTTCTGGGCGGTCTAAAATGTCCTACATTGTCGTTTGTTTTTAGTGACAACTCAAGACAATTCTTTTATAAATTGACATTTATTTTATGTAAGCTCTTGGATCTGAATCACTTGATCTGCACAATGAGAGAATCTAGTTAACTACCAGCCATTGCATCTTCATTCTCCCATGGCTAACCAGAGACTGACTAACTATAAACTTCTTCCCACGGATGAAACCCTGAACAGGAAGAGATGGGTTAGAATAAGGTTACAAGACATTAACTAAATTCTCTACACTAACTGTGCATAATTAATAGTATACCCATCAACTATGCAACAAGTGGCTAAGGTATCTAACTGAAAATAGCAGTGTCTATGGTTCAAATCCTACCAATTGATTGCTAGATTTCAATTTTTATTTTATTTTTATTTTCAGAATGACATCACATGTAAGTTTTGGATTGGTTTTGGTTTTGTTTTATTTAGTTGTTTTGTTTTATGGCATATCAACCCTTTTCAGGTAATTTAAGGCCTAAAAGAAGTCATTTTGATAAACAAAGGTTGGTTGGATTTTGCGCCATGTTAAATCTTGGGTTATTTTATGCCAAAAACATTTTGTTTTATTCATTCTTGTTGAGTATTCAAATTTTTTTATAAACACATTTGTTAAATAAAATGTTTTTACAAATTTGTGTTGAGCGGGGTCCACAATCAAGTCCACTGCAAACTGGTTAAGTTTGTCACTGTTCTTTTGTCTTTTCTCACTAGTTTCAACTAAAGTCTTACGTTGTTTAATTTTTGCTGGTGTGCATGCCACTCTGATTCTGTTGTTCTCCTTAGATTCCAGGTACTTATGGAAGTAGCCTCCCAACATCCGGGCACCTGAACTGAACCTCGTTTATATATATATATATATATAACTTTATATATATGTATATGTATGTATAACTTATATATATATATATATATATATATATATATATTATATAATATAGATAGATAGATATAACTTTATATATATGTATATATGTATATTATATATATATATATATATATATATAGATAGATAGATAGATATATATATATATATGTATATGTATGTATAAATTATATATATATATATATATATATATATATAGATAGATAGATAGATATAACTTTATATATATATATGTATATATAACTTATATATATATAATACATTTATATATATATAAATGTGTATTAAAGGCTAATACGCAGCGAGGAACCATAGGTTGATTCTGTGATGTAATATTGTTTCTTATTTTTATTTATTTTTAAATTTTCATCAAGTTGAGCATGACTTTCCCGATCAAAGTCATGCTGAATTTCAAACGATTGCTGTGATCGATTTTGGATAAGTTACATCACACAATTTCAAAAGAAAAATAATGGCTAAACAATGCCAAATCTTTTCACATCAATTTTTTCTCACATATACTGAATTTCACTTTTACCCACACAGTCTTTATAACTTGATAAAGGGTGAAGTTTCACCCGAAATATTGGAATAAATAGAACCAGGGACAGAACAACAGCTGGATATTGAAACTCTGTTTTTTGGTTCTGTTTTTTGTTTTTGTTCACTTTTTCATTTCCATCCTTCATAATACCAAAAAAAACAACATTCACAAGAACAAAGTTTATACACAATCAACTTATAACACATTGTCTATATTCTGTATTAAATTGCTGATGTAAAAATGAGTATGTTCTGGAACCATAATAATGTAAAGAAAAATTGTTTATATTCATAATTTTACCAAAATAGTTTTGATTATATTTGGTTGATGCCAAAGTTCCATAATTTTTTTGACTAATTTTTTTTATTCATAGCCTCATTATTCAGTGATCAAAATATTTTCCCTGTCTTTTCTATAAGTTCAATTAGAACCTATTGTCCTCACTTCTGACTTTTTCATAATCCATCTAAGAAATTATCTTGACTGACTCACCTCTATTTTGTCCTTTTCTCCTTTTTAAGAATTGTTTGTATTGTATCTTTTATCAAAAGTTCATCCAGTTCATTAGCTTCTTAATTCTAATATGTCTTAGATATGAGATTAATATGTGTTGGTTGGTGAGGCTCCAGTTCTGGAGCTCTATGGAGTATGGAATCACTTCTTCATTGACATTATTCACAGATCCATTCTGACCTAAAGGGATAGTACCTGTTAGTGTCCCATCTATGGGTCAAATAGATCTGTTTGAGATAATTTAAAAAATGATTATGAACACCAAAACATTGATATTGCGACTAAGTCTCATCTGTTTTAACACAAGTATCTGAGTTAACAGAGAAATAATAGAAAGAAACACAAGTATTAAGGATAGGGAAAAAGGTTTACGAAGCGAAGATATAAGGTGTACAGAGTATATATGGGTATATATCATGGAGAGGGTCCCGTTTGAATTCTATTCTTATTATCAAAGGGACTTGTGGTTGTGCCGTTATATTTGTCTATTTCTTCTGTTACAAGATGAGATATTTTTGTTATGGGAGATATATTCTACTTTCTGAGTAGCTGGCTGGTATTTTACTTTCTTCTGTTTATTGTGTAACAATTATCTTTCTTTCTTGTAAGTAGCTGTGGTATTTCTTCTTTCTTCTATCGATCTGGTTCTGGCTTCTTTTGTTTGGGTGCTTCTGCTAACTTCTCATAACTTCTGGTTTCGGTCTTTCGAGATACTGGTAAGGTTCTCTAGTTCTTAAGATATGCCAAGGTTGTCATAGTTTTTAGAGACAAACTCAAGGCGTATAATTTTTGTGATCCCATTTTATTCAGACCTTAAATCTCAGGATTTCTCAACCACGCAGGAGCCAAGCCAACCTATTCTTTACATCATGAGGTCTAACAGCTGACTAATTAAAAATCTTGTTTTGTCTATTCCCATCGTTTACCAGCAGCAGGAAATCAGGGTCAGCTTGATTTCATTGAATGTCTATCATCCTAACGGCCTCAACAACTCTTGAATTTAAATCTATTTCTACACTAACAATCTAAAAAGTAACGGTTATTTCATCACTATATAACAAAATCATCAAATATGCATGCTTAAATAATAAAGCACCGAATAAAATTTAAAGACAATTCTAAGATTTCTCCAACATTGAGCAAAAAATCTCTGTGGAAACTAAGATTGTAGAACAAATTAAAGGTAATATCCATGAAATTTACTATTTTAAGGTTAGATGCTATTTCGATTTTAAATCCAAATGAATTAAAAGCTTTTATAATTTTCTTCTGTATTTTTGAAATTTTGGGGCCATTGCTATCTGGGATATATATGAGACTGTCATCCTTATATAATCTATATAATCCATAAGCCTAATTTAGCATGTTTTCTATTTGAAACAAGAAAGCCATTGCGTCCAAAACATAATTCATTTGTAGTTAAAATACTTGTAAAACATATCATAAACGTTCCTTTGATTTGAATATTTGCTGTTATCTATCTGCATAAAATGTACAACAGCATTTTCATCTTTAGGTGCAAAATGTTGTTTGACAATTCTAAGCACACATGTCTTAATATTTAATGAGAAACTACAATATTCTCTTTAAAGGAATTATTGCACATTTGCATTCATTATAGCTTCTTCAAAGTGTCTCATTCATTTTATAGTGTAAATCACACACATGGCTTTTTTTTATTGATTTGTCTTCGTTTTTTTGCCCTTTGGAAATATATACTTCATCTCTATTAAATGGTCTGCTGTTGTATTTTATTAACATACTAAAGCTTTATTTTTTCTTCACATAAAAATCTATTTGATGGAAATATACAGTTATTTAACAGTAAATATAACAACATATGCATAGAAGTGCATGTGTGTGTGTATATGTGTGTATATGCAATATTTTGGTTTGGCTTGGTTAGGTAATCAGTCTAGGAGAAGGAAAACTCAGTAATAGGAAATGGACTCGTTGACCCAAGTTCAAATCTAGGATGAGGCTCTTTGCATTTCACATTGCACTAATACTCTTGGGAAAGGTATGTATGTGTGTGTGTGTGTGTGCGTGTGTGTGCGTGTGTGTGTGTGTGTGCATATGTATATTTTGTTTCCTGGCTAGTCCATAAATTCTTCAAATGCTTTTGTTTGGGTTCACTTTAGAAGCCACAAAAATATTTTGGCAGCACACTAAAAATACATAATTAAAAAAAAGAAAATGGGAGCTTTATACATTTTAGCTTATAAAAATAACTACAGTGAATTATTAGCAATTACTTCTTCTTTTTTTTTCAGTAAAGTAAGAATGGTTATCAATGAGAAATATATACTTTTCTGTTTCTTTGTGATGAATGGAGGCACATAGTGTAATGGTTATCATCATAGGAAACAGACTTGACGACCCGAGATAAAATCCTGGACAAGACTTTGCATTTCACATAGCACTAAAACCCATCAAACTTTTCTCCCTACAGCTATGAGCAAATAGTAGGGCAGACTCAGCTCTTTAACCTTGGTTAGGTAACCAGTCTAAGAGAAGGAAAACTGAATTCAAACCTGTTAAACTCTGCTTAAGAAATTGACCTTGTGTCACATCCTGCTTGTGTGTGTGTGTGGGGGGGGGATAAATATATATATATACATATATAATATATATATATATATATATACCAAGGTTAAAGAGCCCAGCCTGCCTATAGCTGGAGCGAAAAGAGTTGGATTCATAACCTTTTCAAAGGTGTTAGTGCTATGTGAAATACAAATAACCTCGTTCAGAGTTTGAACTTGGTTCCCAAACTCTGATTCATATGATGATAATTATTACTCTATGAGCCCCTTCAAATCCTTCAATAAGAATAAATATGCAAAATCTTTCAGATAGAGGAAAAATTAAAAGTAAGTAGAGTGTTTGCCTCAGAACCACAAGATTCCTGGTTCGATACCGGCCCTCGTCAACTCAGTGTATGAGTAGCACTCCATCTCAGACGCAAAAACAATCCCCTTGGTCTAGTGCTAATGAAAAGGGGATAGACTCCTTCGCTGTCTGGCTGATACAGACATTAAGCCACCCCGACAACTTTACTTTTTTTTGTTTTTAACATAACAGTTATTGTAATAGGAAATGGACTCAGTGACCTGAGTTCCGATCCTGGACAAGGTTGTTTGTGTTTCTTTTTGCACTAATTCATCTCTTCATCCTCCATTTAGGATAAATAATAAGGCAGTGGGTTCTTTAGCCTTGGTTAACCAACCAATCTAGGAGAAGGAAAACTCTGAATTTAAACCAGCTTCACTCTGCTTAAGAATTGACCATGTGTCATATTCTGGTTGTGTTGAAGAGTTTGGATAAATACAAATAGGCTTAACTAAGATTGGCACAAGGATAGAAGCATGGAGCACTCAAAGATTATCAAACTAACAAGTATTAGTCTATTAGCCAATGAAGCTGACTAATGCACCATGAGAATCACTCTCATTTAAAAGGTTTTGGTTAGTATAAGACACCCAGTGAGAATCTAACTCACGAATAACAGTCTGATGGCATAATCTGATAATTATCATAGTTAATTTAAAATTAGGTGGTTGATTTGTATTTTATGCTACAAATTCATTTATAAAAAAAAAAAAAGAAATATCTATATAATCACTAAAATAATCATTATTAGCAGGACCTGTGGATATACCACAATATGATAATTTAATTATTACAATGTTGGATATGTTTACTTAAGAGCTATTGCAATTCTTCAATATGTAAAAAGTATAATAATCTTTATCTAACTCTCTCTCACTCTTTTTTTCTTTCTTTCCTTCTTTTCAGTATGTTTGATTGAAACAGATTAGCATTTTCGCTTCTACGTGCTCACATTCTCTCTCTATCTTTCCCCTACTCTCTGTCTTTCTTATTATATTTTCTCTGTGTTGTATGTCCTTTTTC
This sequence comes from Doryteuthis pealeii, assembly GCA_023376005.1. Taxonomy (NCBI): domain Eukaryota; kingdom Metazoa; phylum Mollusca; class Cephalopoda; order Myopsida; family Loliginidae; genus Doryteuthis; species Doryteuthis pealeii. The sequence continues at coordinate 7,813,071 of CM042142.1, read as the reverse complement.
TTCCCTTTCTTTCTTTATAATAAAAACCGAATGGTTCATTATTCAACTGAGGTGACGACACTCATAAGAAATAAGAATTCAGCTGATAAGCAACACCAGATAATCAGGATTTATATTTTTGCATTTCTTCTTGAATGATTTGGACAGTCTCATTTTTAACCAGAAGGTGTTGCATGATGATGATGGTCCTGCAATTAAGGAACAAGAGTATTAATATATAGATAGGTTGCTACTACCTCATCTTTGTCATTCTTTTCATAATATTTTGATGAATCCGTTCTTTTAACAGATCTTCAGGTGAATATTTCCAATGTAGCGTATTGTTGTGGGTCTGTTTGTTACCTGGCCTCTGGGCTATGTACTCATGTCATGATACAGTTTTCTCACCTATTTAGTTCTTTTGTTTACTCTATTATGACAGCGACGCTGTTGGCTAATTCCAGTTAGGTTTCTCTTTTCCTTCTTTCTTCTTATTTATTTTATGGCTTCAGAAAAGAAGGAAAGAAAAAAGAGTGACTCATAGAGTCAATAAATATGGTGCCATTACCAACTACAAGAGAACACTCAATAGATCCGAGTGAGTCAGAAAAAAAAAAAAAAAAAACAATATGACAATGAGGCATGGTTGATATACCAGATAAATTGAGAACAAGACCAATAACAAGATTCTGCAACAAACATATTCATATGAAAAAGGTCAATGAATAAAAGGTCATGAAATATTTGGAAAAACAACAAATATGCTAACAGTTTCAATGCTGTAAAGTTTGGTAATAAATAATACCTAACAATATCTGTTTTGACTAAACTAAATATATGTAAGGGGTGTTTTGAACTGCAACATATTTATACTTTAGGTTACAGAGTTTCAATGTTGTAAAGTTTGATAATGAATAATATTTAACAATATCTGTTTTGACTAAACTAAATATATGTAAGGGGTGTTTGAACTGCAACATATTTATACTTTAGGTTACAGAGTTTCAATGTAAAGTTTGGTAATAAATAATACCTAACAATATCTGTTTTGACTAAACTAAATATATGTAAGGGGTGTTTTGAACTGCAACATATTTATACTTTAGGTTACAGAGTTTCAATGTTGTAAAGTTTGATAATGAATAATACCTAACAATATCTGTTTTGACTAAACTAAATATATGTAAGGGGTGTTTTGAACTGCAACATATTTATACTTTAGGTTACAGAGTTTCAATGTAAAGTTTGGTAATAAATAATACCTAACAATATCTGTTTTGACTAAACTAAATATATGAAAGGGGTGTTTTGAACTGCAACATATTTATACTTTAGGTTACAGAGTTTCAATGTTGTAAAGTTTGATAATGAATAATACCTAACAATATCTGTTTTGACTAAACTAAATATATGTAAGGGGTGTTTTGAACTGCAACATATTTATACTTTAGGTTACAGAGTTTCAATGTAAAGTTTGGTAATAAATAATACCTAACAATATCTGTTTTGACTAAACTAAATATATGTAAGGGGTGTTTTGAACTGCAACATATTTATACTTTAGGTTATCAGAGAGATCAGATTTACTTATGATTGCTGTGTTTAGCAGTCCATGCCTTTCCTATGCTTATATTGACATCACTTTCTGTAGATGAAACCAGCTATACTTACCTTAAAAATTGACCTTGTGTCATGTCCTGCACATGGTGGAGGGATTGAATAAATACTTTCAAGTATCAATTGTTTGATGTACAGGTATGTATTGAATGCACTTGACTTGAAATGTTCCTTTATCCACTTTTCTAGTCGGTGCCTGTTGGTATCCATTGGTTGGAATGGGATGGTATCCGGTCTTGATGGAACGGGTGTTCTCCACGGACAACCGCACAGAGCTCTTTTAATTTCATCCATTGAGGAGTTATTCTGCAATACAGAGGTTGGGAAATTGGGGGGCAACAATTTCAGATCCTTCAAAGCCGCTTGTGATAGATAGAAGCTGGAGGTGTTGTCTGCCACATACACAGCTTGTCACGTCTCCCATGACCCAATTCTTATGCGCAAAAATAAGATGTCCTTTACGTGTAGCTGACTGTCTGTTATACCACGTATTCGGTTGGTTGTTGGCACGAGGTACCTGTCTGTGTACCCAAGTAGTCTTTAGATCTCTGGTCCGCTCAAGCAAGTTTGAGTGTCTGGAAAGGCATGGACGTGACGACTGCAATGGATTATTGGGTCCATCGGTACCCGTCCGAATGTGGCATGGGCTCTAGGCATCATTGCTATCTCCACTTTCACCAAAGCGGGTGGCTCGGAGGGCTTATATGAAATCATTCCCTGTTCCAAACAAGGTGAGGCACAGCAGTTAATTGCATCCTATTATGTTTGTAGGCCGTATATGTGGAGTAGCTATCTGGAGTATTGTTGGTGAACATGACTGACTCCTCACTTCTTGACGCTCTGCTCATAGCTTCCGTCCTGGATACCACAAGCTTTCGGCAAACCTTCTTCAAGTGTGCCCCATCAATCTACAATTATAGCATACCAGCTTACCCGCTGGACAGTCCTTTTGACTCATTGATCCACTGGGATGTAAAGTCTTTCCACATCCCCGTCAAGGCAATGTATATCATGGGGTTGAAGATGCCTTGGTTTCCTTTAACCACTGTTTGTGGTCTGACTTTTGCACATTGGAGAGTGCAAGGGGGTGTATACTGTTATGGAGGTGAGCCACCATATCACTGGAATAGTCTACCTGTCATCCACAGTTCACTTCATTCGGGCAGGTAACTCTAAATTCACAAAATTTCGCTTGGGCACGTAATCGAGCAAGGAAATGTGTGATTGACTCACCCTCTTTCTGCCTCATAGAGTGAAAATTTTGTCTGTGCACGTCTTTGTGCAACCCTTTCACCACAACGAGTCTTATTTGCTGCAACAAGTGTACCTCCATGGCAGAGTTGAGTATATCGGGTCCTATCAACTCGAATAGCAATCTGTTTGCTTTGGGTGTACAGGCCATTCGTAACTCGTTTCTGATAACTGCTGGGTCTTCTAATCTGCACAGTTCTGTTGCATCTAGTCCTATTGAGGGTCTATCCGGTTTCCTTACATGAGATGTGTGTAGCTGCCCATTTGGGTTTTCCTTCCTGAGCACTATGTTTTCTTGTTGTAGTTCAACCAGTTGTCTCATAAGCTCCAAATATTGGGGGTCAATGTTCACCTGTGGTGTAGCCATTATAACTTTTGAAATCCAAGTTCAAAATCCCTGTTCACAGCGCCATATAAAGTACGTAAGACTTTGTAAGTAGTTCAAACATTGGTCAACCGATTGCCAATGGCCGCCTCTTGGTTCTTTATTTATGCCCATTCTTCCAAGAGCAGACCAGTCCGTTCAGACAACACACAGGGGGATATCATTCTACTTTACACCTTGTAACTCTCTGTGTGGAAGGGTTGTCATTATATTCTTTTGGTCTAGCTGCTAACAGGCGAGTGAGGTCTGTCTGTCTGTTTTAGGCCTCTTAGCCTCTCCTTGTTCTGGTTTCACCTTCTTCCAGGTTCACAGTGTTATGGATTGTTTGGGTTGGTTCTTTTGTTTTATGGCATATAAACCAGTTTCGGGTCATCTAATGCCGGATCAAGTTATTTTGATATTAGGTTGCTTACAGTACTTACTTTTACATAAATGGTCACTCATCTAATTATTGAACACAATATTAGGGAGGGTAACCCATATTTTTCATATCAGTTTTCTGTGCCAAATTTGGCTTTTTAGTACTGCAATCTGCAACTATTGTGTGCCATTTCTTTTTAGAAAACTCCACATAAGATGGTGTTTAATGTGAAGAAATAGAAGGAACATCTTTTGTTGGTCTGTAAATTATGTAAATCCTGACCTGCTTGAATGATTCTGAGTAAAGAATCAGAATCAAAATCAGCAGTGTCGATTTAGACTAAATTAGTCTAAAAGATTCAAACTCTTTATCTCAGTGTCAAAATCTTTGTTGGCCAGTGTAATTAGAAATAATATTGACTTTTGATTGAATATAAAACATTCAACGTTTTAAAAGTTGAGTTGATAAATTGTTCATCAAGCTGTGAATTTTGAATCTGACTAATGAAGTTGTAAGAAGTAGATTATTACATTAACATTTTTTTTTTTAAGTCTGAAGATTAAAGAATAAGCAAGTTTAGTTAGAGGCAACTAGTCAATCTCCTTGAACAGTGTGAACTTGACACTAGCTTCACCTAGTGGACATAGTAAGTATCAAAAAAACAACAACTCTGTTTTTTTTTCATCTTCTTTTCCTTTTCTTCCATCTTTGCTTTAATGATAAGAACTGAGATACAAACGTAATTAATTGATTAAAGAAGAAAAATAAAGAAACATTCATGTCAAAGAATAAAATAATGAATATTGATAATAATAATAATAAAGAAAGAAATTTGGGGGATTTGTAATTTTTAATGTCTTTTTTACTAATTTTATCTTGTGGATTATGAATCATATTCCAAATGATAGAATTTTTTTTTGTATCACCTGGTTATTATATTATTCATTTATTTATTCTTTATTACCTGGTTATTATTTATTTTATTTTTAGTGGGGTGGGTATCATATACTTATCATATATTTTATTTATTTATTTATTTTTTGGCCACACACATATGCACACACATACATGTATATTATTACTGTACGCTGTTCATGTTCCTGACACTAATACATTATTCTGTGTACTTGACATGAGACTTTGATGGGTTGTGGTGCACCTGAGCACTGTACACAATAAATTTCATTATATTATTTTATTTTTTAATCAGGTATCACATAGCTATCATTTTTTTTATATCACCTGGTTCTTATTTTATTTATTTATTTTTCTCTCACCTGGTTATTATTTATTTCATTTATCACATGGTTATTATTCTTTTTATACCACCTGGTTATTATTTATTTAATTTATCACATGGTTATTATTCTTTTTATACCACCTGGTTATTATTTATTTATTTCATTTTATTTTTTGGTATCACATGATTAATATTTATTTCATTTCTTTAGGGTTGGATTACATGGTTATTATTTGTTTTATTTTTTATTTTTTTGTATCATGTGGTTATTATTTATTTATCTATTCATTTGTTTATTTTGTTTTTTGGTATCCCTTCATTATTATTTATTTACCTTTTAAAATTCTTATTTAGAGAATCATCTTAACTCATATCCCAAATGATTTTAATTTTTGGTATCACATGGTTTATTATTTATTCAATTTTATTTTATTTTGAGATCACCTGGTTATTATTTAATTTATATTTTTAGAGTTATCATTTATTTTATTTTTTGGTATTACCTGGTTATTATTTTATTTATTTATTTTTGATCTTGTCTTGTTATTATTCATTTAATTTATTCAGGGTGGTATTACATATTATTTTCTATATCACCTGGTTATTATCTATTTTATTTATCTATTTATTTATTTTGATATCACGTGGTTATCATTTATTTATCTATTTATTTTTTGGTATCACATTATTATTTTTTTTTTTAAATTTTTATTTTGTGGATTATATTGAGTCATATTCCAAATGATATATTATTTCTATTTTATTTTTCATCTGGTTATTATTTATTCATTTATTCATTCATTTATTTATTTATTAATCTATTTTACTCGAGTGATCTTTTCTTTCTGAGTGTAATACAGAGATAATCCCATTATCTCAATCATAAATCATCCTAAAACTAATCAAAACTAGTAGCAGGCAGGTAACAAGTGGGAGTCTGGCGATGTTGGGATGGGAGGGGATTATGATTGAGTAATAATCAAGAAGTAAAACTTACATACTGACACCAGCAGTCTGGAGCATCAGTCAAGGTCTGGAGGGTGGGGTGGAGGCAGGGTCACATGTCTTAGACATGCCACTCGAATGTGTCAACCTTGAAAACTCTGATTTCCTGTTCAAGCAACATTTCCCTCCGTTAGACAATCTCAGCAGACGAAACAAATTAATTCACAAAAAAAAAAAATCCATAAGCTGATTGAAAATGTCTGAAACTCAATAAAGTCAGGGTGCTGGGTTGAGGATGCTCTTGTTAATCTTTCTTCTTTTTTTTTTTAAATAGTTCCGTTTTAAAATAAAGTTAGTTCGGGTTCAAACATCTTTATAGTAACTCATCTATCTAAGGATGGGGGGTAGGGGGTAAATATATATATATATTTGCTATGGCGAACCCCCAAGACTTTTTATAATATATATGTTAGAAGGTGGTGGCTGAGGGTCTTAGTATTCTGCGTTGATATTAAGCTGCATCTAATAGTGATGTTCTAGTTCTGGATGTCTGGGGAGTGTTGCCATTATTCCCAGATCCACCTTGATCTGGGGTGGTAGTATCTGTTAGGGTACCATACATGGGTTAAATAGAAGAAAATGAGTTAATATAAATGTGTTTACATAACCATTACACCTTGAACGCCTTTCACTGAATATTGAAAAACTTTTTTTCCTCAATAGATTCCATATATATTGGTCTCTTTAAATTTTGTCCTGAAATCTTGTCACAATTTTATTCATTTGGTTCTTATGATAAATCTATTTTTCATCATCAATAATAATCTTGTCTCCAAAATTAAACTGCATATGTAAATCTATCTATGTATTTCAGTGTGTTATCTATCAATCTATCTATCTCTTTCACTCTATTATCTATCTATCTATCTATCTATCTATATCTATCTCAGTGTGTCATTATTTATGTCTATCTATCTATCTATCTATCTATCTCAGTGTATTATTATCCATCTATCTATCTATCTATCTATCTATCTATCTATTTATCTATCTATCACAGTGTGTTATTATTTATCTATCTAAATTTATACATATCTATCTATCTACATATCAATTTAAATTTGTTCATATCTATCTTTCTATCTATTTATCTATCTAAATTTGTGCATATATATCGATCTATCTATCTAAATTTGTACATATCTATCTATCTATCTGTCTATCTATCTTGCTTGACACTCTCACAAGTGTCAAACACTGAACAGTTTTCTTCCCCCCCCCATCTCTCTCTCTCATACACACACACACACACACACACACATTAATGACAGAGACACATATTTAATATAATTCATACATTTTCAAAAAATCAAAATGTATGTTGATTTTAAACAGATTTGCATTATAGGAAATGCAATACATTACCATTATGTTGCCATGGCAACCGACACCTAACGCAGCTATGCATTTCACTCTTCTCTCCTTCATTCAAATTAATTACAAACTTCTTCCACTTAATTGTGTTTGCCTAAAAATTTGCTTCTCAATGTTAAAACAAAAACAACAGCAAACAAAAAAAAACTGTAGAAATCCCCAGACTTATTGGAATCAAGCAAACAATTTTATTGCTACACGCACACATACAATCACACACACGTGCACGCACGCACATACACTGTCTCACACACACTCTCACACAGATGAACACATACGCACACATGCTGATGGATGTACACACGCGTAGTCACACACACAAACAAACACATGCATGCACACACACTCACACATGCACCCACACAGACACACACACTCATGAGTATGTTGCACTCACACACTGACACACACACACACACACACACACACACACACACACACACACTCACTCTCTCTCTCTCTCTCACACACATATATACCCACACACACTCACACATGCACCCACACAGACACACACACTCATGAGCATGTTGCACTCACACACTTACACACACACATACACACACACACTCACTCTCTCTCTCTCTCACACACATATACACACACACACACACACACACACACACATGCACGCATGCATTAACACATCTCCCTATCTAACAAATAAAATTAACCAATACCCAGACATTGGATTGGTCGGGTTATAGATGGAATGGAATTGGCTGTCAGGTTTAAATTGAAAAATATCGACAACAGCTTTGCCATAAGCCAGGAAGATGGTAAAAGAATTGCCGTAATAGAACAAGAGAAATGTAAAAATAACCCCTACTCCCAAACAAAAACCAAAAAAAAATCACCCCACCAAAAAAAAAAAAAAAAAACCCAAAAAAACACTCCATGTTTTTTTAAAAAGTTCTGGGGAGATAATTTCTTGAGAAATGTTTGTCTTCCGCAAGAATGGATCAATTAGTGTCAGGAAAATTGTTGCTTCTTATTTGGTGGATGATGGAGCAGACCTCCCTCCCCCCTCTCTCTTGCAATCAGATGATTCAGTTCTTTCTTATTAATATTTATATCTTCGGGCAATGATGAAATTTTGCAAGATTGATCGTTAAGGAGAAAAAAAAAGGCCTTTTTTCTTGGACCCTCTTGTTCTTTTCAAGTAATTCTGATAATGAGGGTCACTGACCCAGCAGGAAATCTCAGAAAATATTTGATCTGGATTCAGCTAGCTGAAATCAACGAACAAGCCATTTCTTTTATCATTTAACTATTTGTCGATTATTTTAATATCTTTCCCAAATTTGCCCAGAGAAATGGGTGATAAGTCCATAATTTTGAATCTAAACATTATTGGAGGGATTGGCTCAAACAGTTTTTAGCTTGATATTCTATACTAGCAGGACTTGTGGATATACTGCAGTATAATAATTTAATTATTACGATGTTTGATACTTAAGAGCTATTGCTCTAATAGTTCAATATGTAAAATATATAATAATCTTGATTTAACTATCTCTCACTCTTTTTTAAAATCTTTCTTTCTTTCTTTGCAGCTTTTTATTATGTTCGATTGAAACAGATTAGCATTATCACTTCCATGCACCTCCTCTCTCTACTTTTTCCCTACTCCCTTTCTTTCTTTCTTTCTTTCTTTCCCCTACTCCCTTTCTTTCTTTCTTCCTTTCCCCTACTCCCTTTCTTTCTTTCTTCCTTTCTTTCTTATATGTTTCTGTGTAGTATATCCTTTTTCTTCCCTTTCTTTCTTTATAATAAAAACAGAATGGTCTAAGGTGACAACACTCATAAGAAGTAAGAATTCAGTGGACAAGCAACACCAGATTATCAGGATTTAAATTTTTGTATTTCCTCTTGGATAATTTGGACAGTCTAATTTTTAACCAGATAGTGTTGCAAGATGATAATGGTTGGAAGATTAAAGAACAAGAGTATTAATATACAGATACTAGTTGAAAACCCATCCTATATGCACAGTGTGGCTTTTGAGAACCTGAGGCAATTTAGATGATTGCTCCTTCTCCTTCTAAACTGATATTCTAGTTGTGTAAAAAATAATAACGTAAATGAAAAATTACCAGAAAAGGAAACAAGCATTCTCTTTTTAGTCACTCTACACCTTTTCAACAACTTTCCTCTGAATTAGAATAATAAAACAAAATAAAAACAAAAAACCTCCAAGGAGTGGTTTTATATTACTTTAAAATATTTTTGTCATATCATATCTTTTTATACAGTGATTTTAGTGCTCATCAAAATGTTGTGCCTGGGGTAATTGTCCCTTGGCCCCCACCCCTACCCCACACTATGCCACTATATATGCAGGATTTCTATCTAATTCTTCCTGAAGGCCTAAAAGTGGCATTAGGTCTCAATGAGAGATTATGAAGTTGAATTGCGTCATAATTGAATCATATTTTATTCAAAAATTATACGGAGCATGAACTCCTGAATCCCATTTAATCTAAATATTTGGGGATTTCTTAAAGATTTCAAGTACCAATTTTCTTTGGAAATCAACATTTTTTTTCAATTTATATATATATATATATATATATATATATATATATATATATATATATAGTTAACTATATGGTAGGGTCCTGATGAGATCATTTAGATTGAAACCATGGTAGACTTTTAAATCTTTCCAACTATTACTATCATCATTGCTCTATGTTTTTAATATATTGACCACTTTTGAATAATTTACTAATGTCACTGCAATGGAAAAGTTAACACACCAATTAGATACTATATATATACAGAGTATTCGGATAAATTTGACTTATATATAATTGGTTATTTTTCTCTGTAAGTTGGAGGTATTGACGCACACTACGCAGATTCCTTTGATGATTCCACTTGGTAAATCTTCTAAGTGACATCCAGTGTCAGCACAGAGCTGATGAAAGTAAGATTTTGCTGTTCAACCAACTCTGGTATGTCCATGTATAAGAACCCATGGGAGAATGTTGCTAAGATTTAATCATGAATTATATATATATATATATATATATATATATATATATATATATTGGTAATTCCATGTCAAATCATCCTGGTCATATCAACCACCCCTTTAATTATTCTGAAATTTTGTACAGGTGTGGTCTATGTTAAAGTTAGACAATCCCCAAATTTGAACTTCCAATTCCAAGAATTGGTGGAGTTATGTCGATTTTTAGCTCTTCAAATTTGAGGGGGGGGGGTGACGAGAGATGGCAACTTTTGTAATCTATTTTTTGTCTGTAAAATGAGTCCTAGAGATTCCCTACTCCTAGAAATTGGTTTATAAATGCATTTTTGTCTGGAAAATCCAAAAATTCTTCCCAAAATCTGCAAATTAACCAATTTTAAGTTATTGATGATATTTGATTTATTCATAGCAAGATCAATATCCCAATGTGGTACTGCATCTATGTCAAAGATTTCTTTCTATTATTATTTCATATCTATTGAACATTATTTGTACTAAAAGGATAGTTTGGTATCTGCTCAGAACCAAACTTTTTTTCTGGATGATTTGACATGGAATTGCCCATATATATATATATATATATATATATATATATATATATATATATAATATCAATGATATGACATTTAAGAAAAATATTTTGTAAAATTCTTCATGGAGAACAATGAAAATTACAAAGAAAATCATTGCAGCTGCACTAATTTGACCTACTCGATATTTGAAAATACCCAGAATTGTTTGATACCACTTTATATATGACATCATCAAAGAATATTTTACTAAGAGTTCAGTTCTTTTTCTAAAAGCAGAAATATTCCAGAGATATATGGAAACTTTTTCTAATTTCTTAAAACAAAAAGTAGATTTTATTCTTGATACTATATTTATAAAGAACTCATATCTGTGTACTTGAGAGTGTGTGCATGTACATGTATGTATGTATATATATATTATATATATATATATATATACATATATA
>CM042142.1:7794382-7799382 GCA_023376005.1 Doryteuthis pealeii | reverse complement strand
ATGAATCATATTCATATCCCATCTTAATTTCTTTCATAATTAGTTCCCAACAAAATGGATATAAATGTTTTATTCCATTAATCTTAGCTGGTTTCATTATGATAAATTGTTCATTAAAACATAGACAAAAACCACTACACCACCACACCACCAACCATCCAAGAACAAAAAAACAACATAACAACAATAATTAAAACACAACATCAATAAATGATAACAAAATATAGATAAAAGAGTCAACCACATAATAAGAGAATGCAACAAATTGGTACAGAAAGAGCAGAAGAATATGCATGACTGGTTGGGGAAGGTATTACAAGAATTCTAGGAATTGTGCAAATTACTATAATTTAACCAGTGAAAATGGTGTGTGTATATATATATATATATATATTATATATATATATATATACACCAACCCCTCCACACAAGTAGGATGTGACACAAGGTCAATTCTTAAGCAGAGTTTAAGGGGTTTGAATTCAGATTTTCCTTCTCCTAGATTGGTTACCTAGCCAAGGTTAAAGAGCCTAGCCTTCCCTACTATTTACCAGAGCTGGAGGGAGAGTAGTTGGAGGAATACCTTTCCCAAAGGTATTAGCGTAATGTGAAATGCAAACAGCCTCGTCCAGAAATTGAACTTGGGTTGACGAGTCCATTTCCACGACTCTAACCATTACACATGCACATGACAAATGGTATATGAAGTGACCAGAATTAATTCTGGAAAATGAAACACACAAAATTCATCACAGAAGACCATAATTGGTTTTAATTAACAAGAAAAAAGTTATCAATTTGTGGAATTTTGTGTCGATCACTGAAAGTAAAAGTGAAAGTAAAAAACTAGATAAATACCTGGACCTAGCTAGAGAGTTGAATAAGTTGCGGAACATGATAGTAACAATGAGACCAATCCCCAGCAACTTGGAAAAGAAACTGGCTGAACAGAGGAAGAATTGACTGTCCAAAATCCCAACACTACCAAGCTTAGCTAGAATGCTCAGGAAAAGAGCTAATAGAGCAACCATAATCTTTTTATTTTGATGGCTGGTTATTCTCTTCCATCATTCAAGTGGGTTCCAGTCATCAATTCTATCTGTTGTGATAACTATATGAAGGAAAAAGGGCCCAAGCTTTTAAATGATATGTCAATAATTCCAACCTACCGAGAAAAATAACCAAATATAAATGTCAAATTTATTCTAAACACCCTGTATATATATATATATATATATATATATATATATAGGAACAGTTTGAGATGATAAGATAGATATAAACAAAATGAAATAGAAATCAAAATAGATTGAGATAGATGTAGAAATAGATTACTGTGATAAATAGATGAATAAATCATTCTAAATCCATAAATTGCACAAGAATTACATAACTTGTTTTTTTTTTTCTGGTGAACAGACTCACTGACATATCCAAGACAAGTATCCTTCTTCTTCTTCTTCTTCTCTTCTTCTTCTTCTTCTTCTTCTTCTATATAGTAATTACTTCTTCTACAATCAACATTGCTTTTCTGTTAGAATGTGGTGCCAATTTCATCTTCTCCTAATTTATCTAAGCAGATTGATTATTAATCAAAAAGTTGATCTCATCATCAACGATTATCTCTGCGGGTTTTACACATTTGGGGAAAATTTTACACAATGAACAGACATAGCCTATCTTTTTAGTAGGTACTGTAGAGTAGTTTGAAATAAATGCAAACAGTTGAAAATCACTCTAAGTTCATATAATTTGATTGACAGGTCTTGAATTCTAGTTTGTTCTGGAATGGGGCTCTCATTGGCTTAGATAGTTATGTGATCAGGCAACACTGGGAAAGTAGGATTATAAGTCAGAAGATTGAATCGAATGGCCATTTCAGCCAGATGTGTTTTTCTGTCCCTCCTCTCCTATGTGAGCAGGTTCAAAATGTATCCAGAGATAGACAGGTGTTCAGTGAGGCTCTCTCAATCAATTGGCTGGTCATGTCAAGCCATAGTACCAATATGATTGTCCCAACCCTATTACCCTTATTGCAACTACCCAACCCTTTTTATCATATATGTACAAGAAGGTGGTGTCCTGAATATGACATTAAACTGCATCTAGTAGTGAAATTCCAATTCCAGAACTCTGGGGAATTGGATTACCCTTTTTTCCCACTACTCCCAAATCCACCCTGACCCAGAGTGGTAGGACCTGTTATGGTATGGTTAAATAGATTTAAAAAATGAGTATTGAAAATGTGTTTAAAAAAAGTTGAGTTTGAAAGAAAATTGAATACCCAATAAGAATGATAAAACAATGTTTTTGACATAAAATAACCAACAATGGTTGACATGCATAAAATCCAACCAACCGACCAACCTACTTGTCTTGAAAATCTGTGATCATAAATCCTAACTATAACCTTGGCTTTAAAGCCAAGGCTTAAGCCATTGTTTTCTAATTACAAGTAGTAAAGTCCAAGACCCTCCAACCATTAATGTTTTATATATAAAGGCAGATTTTGAGATGAAGAGATATATCAATAGTTTGGAGAAGAGTTATTAACATTTAAAGATTATCCAGACAATTGAATACCATATTGATTATATTTTGTATATCATTTTATACACACAATTTTTAATACTAACAATAAGGACCAGTGGCAGATCTATAATTTGGGTGCCCTGAACTGTTGGGGCCTCTCAAGGTTTAAGTGTTATAGGAGTCTTATTGCAATATCCATGAAATGGGTATTAGAACATATTCTAAGGTCAATATTAAGTATTCAACACATTGCCTTAGAGTTTGTTTTGGTATTTCGTTTTATGGTATTTCAACCCTTTGTGGGTCACTTAATGCCAAATCAAGTCAGGTTTCTTACACTATTTGCTGTTGCTTAAATGGTCACCCACCTAAGTATTGAACAGACTCAACATTGTTTAACTTCAGTGATCAAGTGGGAACTGGTGCTTTCAATGTGACTTGACTGTAAACCCACACTGGCTTATGATTTTAATTACAAATACTTAAAAAAAAAGAAAACTCAATCAATTTGTTAAAAAAAAGTGATTCAGGGACACTCTGGATTAGAGTCCCTCTGGGGATTAGAGTCCCCTCTGGGATAAGGGTTCTGAATCTTACTGATTTTTAAATACACAAGTGTAATGATCTATTTGGGAATAATAATGTTCTGCGTCCAATTAGGGAACCTGATATCTTGTATGAATAATATTCGCTTATTGCTATAGTTTGTCTATTATCCACAAGGGGACACAAAATTTAATTACTCCTGTGTCTACAATAACCTCTAGATGGTGTATATGAGCGGGATTATAAAGTGGAAAGCCATAAAATCAAAATGTCCTATTATCTCAGCCACCAAAAAGTTCAAGCCTACAGCACTCTAATTTGCCAACCATTTTGAATAGCCTCAAAAACATATTTTGTAGGATTAAAATAATTTTGCTCAAACCTATTTCAAACATGCAGTTTACCTTTATGGAAAATCTGAAATTTATTTTTGCTTATTTTCAAAAAAATATTAACCCTTACTTATTGAATGACTCTCATATTTTTGTAACCCAAGGGTTGGAATCAATTTCTTTTCCCCCCCGGAAAAAAAAAAAAAAAAAAAAAAAAATATTCCAATTTTTTCTTTTAGAAAATTTTCCTACAAAAAACAAAGATACAAAGAAATTTGGCTATTCTCTCTTCAGGATTTGTAACTTTCCCAATAATTTCCTTCAGAACCAAACTGTTCTTTAAACAAAAAATGAAGCATAGAAGTCGGACGCAGAAAGATATTTGTGTTCATAGTAGAAGAAAAAAGATTAATAAATCAAATTCCAAAGAATCATCATAATCAAGAATTGTTGTAAATAGTCTTAAAAAAAAACTTGTTTCTAGCATTTTGGTAAATTTGGACTTTTGTGTGGCATAATGGTTAGCAAAGCTTTATGAGGCAGACACGACATTTGTAAGGAATACTGTAAAAAATGGGCATGACAAAGAACGAGTTCAAATGCTGAATTATTCATTCACAACTGGCAAAAATACAACAACAGAAATCTTCAAGGATTTATCTTTGGAAACAGTCTTTTATCTTTAACAAAAACAAAAATATTGTTTTCATAATTTGAATCACTGTGTACT
Organism: Doryteuthis pealeii; assembly: GCA_023376005.1. Lineage (NCBI taxonomy): Eukaryota > Metazoa > Mollusca > Cephalopoda > Myopsida > Loliginidae > Doryteuthis > Doryteuthis pealeii. Next base: position 7,795,242 of record CM042142.1, on the reverse strand, counting down.
TCCAAGAATTTGGAGGCGCTCATGGTGTATGGGTATCATCGCAAGAAATGATCATGGTGACCTGAATTCCAATTCCTGAACAAGACTGTTTGCATTCTCTTGACTTATATCTCTGATACGTTGATTAACAGAGTCTGTATTCGATTCAGTCTGTCTTTTTTTTTCTGGGTCACTGGATGCTTGTTCCGCCTTCCTGTAAAGGTATGATGTTGATTCTAAGGTAAATAGTCTTTTACTAGACTTTACTTAGTATACAACTCACACCCACTCCTTGTTATTGCATGAATATATTTAAATTACTTGAAGGCTAGCGAGGTGGTTTTGATTTCTTCCTCTGATTTCTCAATTCCACCAGTTTTTTATCCAGACCCTAGAGACTGTTCCAAAGGTACTGAACTACAATAAAGTACCACCTTCTCCCCTCATGTTCACATTTTTCAAGTTCTCTGGCAAGCTCCAAGTAATTGTCTATTTTTTGGAAGAAAACCGTGAAAACCTACTGCTTAATATTCAAACCTGTCCACTGTAATAACTCAATATATATTTAAAGAGAAAAGTTTGGCATTAAATAACCCACAAGAGTTGATATCCTATTTTAAAAAATAACCAAACTAAACCCAAACAAACTATACCTGCTATTTATTGTAATTTATCATCATAAATATAACATTACTTTTCCCATCCATCACATAACCATGGTATTATTACAGCAAGAGTTCCGCCATGATGAATTACTACTGGCAATCTAATACAACACTCTTCCTCTAGAATCATCATTCATTAATTATCAATATCGCTACTTTCACTTCACTTTTGTTTTTACTGTTCAAAAAAATAAAAAATAATAAAAAACAACCTAT
>CM042142.1:7783526-7794282 GCA_023376005.1 Doryteuthis pealeii | reverse complement strand
TTAGAAATTGACCCTTGTGTCACATCCCTACTTGTGTGGAGGGGTTGGTTGGTATATATATATATATATATATATATATATATATATATATATCACACACCATTTTTTTTCAGCTGGTTATTAATAGTAATTGTTGCACAATTCCTAGAATTCTTGTTACCTTCCCCAAGCCATCATGCATAATTCTTCTGCTCTTTTGTACGAATTTTGTTTGCGCATTCTCTTTTATGTGGTTGACTCTTTTTCTATATTTTGTTATCATTATATTGATGTTGTTGTTTGTAATTATTGTTGTTTATTGTTGTTTTGTTCTTGATGGTGGTGTGGTGGGTGGTGGTAGTGGTTTTTTTGCTATGTTTTAATGAACAATTTTATCATAATGAAGCCAGCTTAAGATTATGGAATAAAACATTTATAATCCATTTTGTTGGGGAATAATTAAATGAAAAGAAATTAAGATGGGATATGAATAATGATTCATTCTTATATTGCTTTCCCAATTACATTGAAACGCAATCAATCTTCCTTATACTGATATCAGTTTATATTAAAAAAAGAACTCATATATATATATATATATATATATATATTATATATATAAGGTATTATCAAAAAAGCGCACTGAGGCTGAATTTTAAAACATTCACTGCTAAACAAGAGGTTATAAAGTGTTGATCTCTAAGCATTTAGAGTGTTGTATCGATGTTTAAGACTTGGTTGGAGTTAGTATTGGCCTAGGTGTTTAAATTGACGCTAGATGTTTAGACTTGGCAAAATTTTTGAACGTGGGCAGGATGTTTATGTAATTAATCTTTATAATATATTAAAATACCTTTTTGTGTAATTTTGGTAAAATATATCTAAGAAAAGTGAAATGTCATAGTATTTTTCATTTTTTTTTTCATAATTTAACAACAATTTACCCATGCATTCTGGTAATATGTATTATATGTATATATCTATATATATATATATATAAAATCAGGATGCGATGTGGTAAATAGGAAGGTGTGTCGTGGGAATGGTCATTGTTGTTCGGAAATGGACTCAACTGACCTTGAGTTCAAATCTGGACAAGGTTATTTGCATTTCACATAGTGCTAATATCCTTGGGGAAAAGGTATGCGATCCAACTACTCTCCTTCAGCTATGGGTAAATTTGTAGGGCAGACTGGGCTCTTTAACTTTGGAAAGGTCACAGCCTGGGAAGAGGAAACTTCTAAATTCAAAGCACTGTTAAACTCCACTTTAGACATTGACTTTGTGTCATATGCTGCTCATGGCAGAGGGATTGGTAAATATCTAATATACGTGTGGTGTGTGTGTATGTGTGTTGTTGTGTGTAATGTGTTGTGCCTGCATAACATGTAAGTAATATATATGCTTTTTAAAAGCATGGATACAATTCAGATAGTAATATCTAATATGTTTAAAAGAAAATTTGTTGCTAGAATATTCCCAGATATCAATAAATATGGTTTAGTTATTGCATTTTGAAAACCAGTTGATGTAAGATACATTGAAAATAGTTCCATATGGCTACCCTTCTGCGTTCTAAAATTAATCCAGCCACCACAGTAAAAAATATTCACTCCCATTTTTTTTCTCTTATTATTATTAAAAGAGATTTTATCTTATTCAAAAGAGAATTCATTTAATCCATTGCCCAGAAAACGTTTGTAGTATACTTTAAACTAAAACGTTTACAAAATCTTCTGAGCATAGAAAGGCGGACATTTTTGTCCAATAATAAAAAAATAATTGGAATTACTTGTAATTTAAAAAAAATTAAGTACTTGCCAGTTGATATCATATATGTATTTACCAAGTAGGAAGTGCGTGGTGTAATGGTTAAAGTCATGGGAAATGGACTCGTCACCCAGAGTTCAAATCCTGGACGATGGTAAATTGCATTTCACTTAGCGCTGATACCCTTGGGAAAGGCTATGAATCCTACTTCTTCCTCCAGCTATGGATACATAGCAGGGTAGACTGGGCTCTTTAACCATGGCTAGGTACCAGTCTAGGAGAAGGAAAACTTCTAAATTCAAAACCTGTTAAACTCCGCTTAAGAAATTAACCTTTGATTCAAAATAAATTTCACTTGATGGAAGGTCGATCTTCTTTGTGTGGCGGAATTTTTCAACAGATGAACTGACCAACACATGTGTAGTGATATTGGATTAATTCATCATTTATATTATCCATTTCTATTCTTTCTTTTCTTTTTATTCATTCTTCCTGCATATATATATATATATTATATATATAATATTATTATATTATATATATCTAGTTATTTCTTTTGTTCATTATTGTATATATACAGTGACAGTCATCCAATAAAGATAATGTGTTAAAAAATGAAATCTGATAGAATGTATATATATTACTATATATATATATAATATATATATATATATATATGTATGTATAACTAATTATATATGCGTGTGGTGTGTGTGTGTGTGATGTGAGTGTAAGTGTCTCTCTCCTCTTTCTCTGTGATATATATATATATATATATAATATAGCACATACATGTATATTACATGCAGCCACTCTTTCTCTCTGAGAATGTAATATATATATATAATATATTTATATAATGTACATGTATATATATATGTGTGGTGTGGTGTGTCATATGTAAATATATATGTAGCATTGTATATATATATATATGTACATGTACAACATACATATATATGTACAAATATATATGTACATGTATCATAAATACATATATATATAATGTAAGCTTGAAATGGAAGCAAATCCAATGTGTATGTTGAATGAAAATAAAGGAAACAATGTTTTGAATGGATAAAATAGGATTGATTTTATTCTATTTTACTGATACGTGTTTCAGCAGGAGTTTAATCCATGTACACATGTATTCTATCTATTATTTATTTAAATACAAATAGATAACATAACAATAATAGAAAAACAACAAAATTTTTTTAGTATGCAAAGAAATATTATATATATATATATATATATATATATATATATATATATATGTATATATTATATAGTATATATATATAATATACAATACATACATGTACATGCACACACTCTCAAGTAACACAGATATGAGTTCTTATAAATATGTATCAAGAATAAAATTCACTTTTTGTTTTTAAGAAATTAGAAAAGTTTCCATATATCTTCTGGAATATTCTGCTTTTAGAAAAAGAACTGAACTCTTAGTAAAATATTCTTTGATGATGTCATATATAAGTGGTATCAAACAATTCTGGGTATTTTCAAATATCGAGTAGGTCAAATTAGTGCAGCTGCATATTTTCTTTGTAATTTTTCATTGTTCTCCATGAAGAATTTTACAAAATATTTTCTTAAATGTCATATCATTGATATATAATAATATTATATATATATATATATATATATATATATATATTATATGGGCCAATTCCATGTCAAATCATCCAGAAAAAAGTTTGGTTCTGAGGCAGATACAAAACTATCCTTTTAGTACAAATAATGTTCAATAGATATGAAATAATAATAGAAAGAAATCTTTGACATAGATGCAGTACCACATTGGGATATTGATCTTGCTATGAATAATCAAATATCATCAATAACTTAAATTGGTTAATTTGCAGATGTTTTTGGGAAGAATTTTTGGATTTTCCAGACAAAAATGCATTTATAAACCAATTTCTAGGAGTAGGGAATCTCTTAGGACTCATTTACAGAAAAAATAGATTACAAAAGTTGCCATCTCTCGTCACCCCCCCCTCAAATTTGAAGAGCTAAAAATCGACATAACCTCCACAATTCTTGGAATTGGAAGTTCAAATTTTGGGTTGTCTAACTTTAAACATAGACCACATCCTGTACAAAATTTCAGCATAATTAAAGGGGTGGTTTGATATGACCAGGATGATTTGACATGGAATTACCAAATATATATATATATTATATATATATAATATAATATATAATTCATGATTAAATCTTAGCAACATTCTCCATGGGTTCTTATACATGGACATACCAGAGTTGGTTGAACAGCAAAATCTTACTTTCATCAGCTCTGGCTGACACTGGATGTCACTTAGAAGATTTACCAAGTGGAATCATCAAAGGAAATCTGCGTAGTGTGCGTCAATACCTCCAACTTACAGAGAAAAATAACCATTATATATAAGTCAAATTTATCCGAATACTCTGTATATATATAGTATCTAATTGGTGTGTTAACTTTTCCATTGCAGTGACATTAGTAAATATTCAAAAGTGGTCAATTATTAAAACATAGAGCAATGATGATAGTAATAGTTGGAAAGATTTAAAAGTCTACCATGGTTTCAATCTAAATGATCTCATAGGACCCTACCATATAGTTAACTATATATATATATATATATATATATATATATATATATATATATATATATATAAATTGAAAAAAAATGTTGATTTCCAAAGAAAATTGGTAACTTGAATCTTTTAAGAAATCCCCAAATATTTAGATTAAATGGATTCAGGAGTTCATGCTCCGTATAATTTTTGAATAAAATATGATTCAATTATGACGCAATTCAACTTCAATAATCTCTCATTGAGACCTAATGCACTTTTAGGCCTTCAGGAAGAATTAGATAGAAATCCTGCATATATAGTGGCATAGTGTGGGGTAGGGGTGGGGGCCAAGGGACAATTACCCCAGGCACAACATTTTGATGAGCACTAAAATCACTGGTATAAAAGATATGATATGACAAAATATTTAAAGTAATATAAACCACTCCTTGGAGGTTTTTGTTTTTATTTTGTTTTTATTTTCTAATTCAGAGGAAAGTTGTTGAAAGGTGTAGAGTGACTAAAAAGAGAATGCTTGTTTCCTTTTCTGGTAATTTTTTCATTTACGTTATTATTTTTTACACAACTAGAATATCAGTTTTAGAAGGAGAAGGAGCAATCATCTAAATTGCCTCAGGTTCTCAAAAGCCACACTGTGCATATAGGATGGGTTTTCAAACTAGTATCTGTTATTAATACTCTTGTTTCTTTAATCTTCCAACCATTATCATCTTGCAACACTATCTGGTTAAAAATTAGACTGTCCAAATTATCCAAGAGGAAATACAAAAATTTAAAATCCTGATAATGCTGGTGTTGCTGTCCACTGAATTCTTACTTCTTATGAGTGTTGTCACCTTAGACCATTCTGTTTTTATTATAAAAGAAAGAAAGGAAGAAAAAGGATATACTACACAGAAACATATAAGAAAGAAAGGAAGAAAGAAAGAAAGGGAGTAGGGGAAAGGAAGAAAGAAAGAAAGGAGTAGGGGAAAGAAAGAAAGAAAGAAAGAAAGGAGTAGGGAAAAAGTAGAGAGAGGAGGTGCATGGAAGTGATAATGCTAATCTGTTTTCAATCGAACATAATAAAAAGCTGCAAAGAAAGAAAGAAAGATTTTAAAAAGAGTGAGAGATAGTTAATCAAGATTATTATATATTTTACAATATTGAACTATTAGAGCAATAGCTCTTAAGTATCAAACATCGGTAATAATTAAATTATTATACTGCAGTATATCCACAAGTCCTGTAGTATAGAATATCAATGCTAAAAACTGTTTGAGCCAATCCCTCCAATAATGTTTAGATTCAAAATTATGGACTTATCACCCATTTTCTCTGGCGAAATTTGGGAAGATATTAAAATAATCGACAAATAGTTTAAATGATAAAAGAAATGGCTTGTTCGTTGATTTCAGCTAGCTGAATCCAGATCAAATATTTTCTGAGATTTCCTGCTGGGTCAGTGACCCTCATTATCAGAATTACTTGAAAAGAACAAGAGGGTCCAAGAAAAAAGGCCTTTTTTTTTTCTCCTTAACGATCAATTTGCAAAATTTCATCATTGCCCGAAGATATAAATATTAATAAGAAAGAACTGAATCATCTGATTGCAAGAGAGAGGGGGAGGGAGTCTGCTCATCATCCACCAATAAGAAGCAACATTTTCCTGACACTAATTGATCCATTCTTGCGGAAGACAAACATTTCTCAAGAAATTATCTCCCCATAAGGAAAACTTTTTAAAAAAAAACATGAGTGTTTTTGGGTTTTTTTTTTTTTTTTTTGGTGGGGTGATTTTTTTTTGGTTTTTGGTTTGGGAGTAGGGTTATTTTACATTTCTCTTGTTCTATTAGCGGCTAATTCTTTACATCTTCCTGGCTTTATGGCAAGCATGTTTGTCGATTGGTTCATTTAAAAACCTGACAGCCATTGGCATTCATTCTTAAATGAACCAATCCAATGTCTGGGTATTGTTTAAAGCCAGGAAGATGGTAAAAGAATTGCCGTAATAGAACAAGAGAAATGTAAAAAATAACCCCTACTCCCAAACAAAAACCAAAAAAAATCACCCCACCAAAAAAAAAAAAAAACCCAAAAAAACACTCCATGTTTTTTTAAAAAGTTCTGGGGAGATAATTTCTTGAGAAATGTTTGTCTTCCGCAAGAATGGATCAATTAGTGTCAGGAAAATTGTTGCTTCTTATTTGGTGGATGATGGAGCAGACCTCCCTCCCCCTCTCTCTGCAATCAGATGATTCAGTTCTTTCTTATTAATATTTATATCTTCGGCAATGATGAAATTTTGCAAGATTGATCGTTAAGGAGAAAAAAAAAGGCCTTTTTCTTGGACCCTCTTGTTCTTTTCAAGTAATTCTGATAATGAGGTCACTGACCCAGCAGGAAATCTCAGAAAATATTTGATCTGGATTCAGCTAGCTGAATCAACGAACAAGCCATTTCTTTTATCATTTAACTATTTGTCGATTATTTTAATATCTTTCCCAAATTTGCCAGAGAAATGGGTGATAAGTCCATAATTTTGAATCTAAACATTATTGGAGGGATTGGCTCAAACAGTTTTTAGCTTGATATTCTATACTAGCAGGACTTGTGGATATACTGCAGTATAATAATTTAATTATTACGATGTTTGATACTTAAGAGCTATTGCTCTAATAGTTCAATATGTAAATATATAATAATCTTGATTAACTATCTCTCACTCTTTTTTAAAATCTTTCTTTCTTTCTTTGCAGCTTTTTATTATGTTCGATTGAAACAGATTAGCATTATCACTTCCATGCACCTCCTCTCTCTACTTTTTCCCTACTCCCTTTCTTTCTTTCTTTCTTTCTTTCCCTACCTCCTTTCTTTCTTTCTTCCTTTCCCCTACTCCCTTTCTTTCTCTTCCTTTCTTTCTTATATGTTTCTGTGTAGTATATCCTTTTTCTTCCCTTTCTTTCTTTTATAATAAAAACAGAATGGTCTAAGGTGACAACACTCATAAGAAGTAAGAATTCAGTGGACAAGCAACACCAGATTATCAGGATTTAAATTTTTGTATTTCCTCTTGGATAATTTGGACAGTCTAATTTTTAACCAGATAGTGTTGCAAGATGATAATGGTTGGAAGATTAAAGAACAAGAGTATTATATACAGATACTAGTTGAAAACCCATCCTATATGCACAGTGTGGCTTTTGAGAACCTGAGGCAATTTAGATGATTGCTCCTTCTCCTTCTAAACTGATATTCTAGTTGTGTAAAAAATAATAACGTAAATGAAAAATTACCAGAAAAGGAAACAAGCATTCTCTTTTTAGTCACTCTACACCTTTTCAACAACTTTCCTCTGAATTAGAATAATAAAACAAAATAAAAACAAAAAACCTCCAAGGAGTGGTTTTATATTACTTTAAAATATTTTTGTCATATCATATCTTTTTATACAGTGATTTTAGTGCTCATCAAAATGTTGTGCCTGGGGTAATTGTCCCTTGGCCCCACCCTACCCCACACTATGCCACTATATATGGAGGATTTCTATCTAATTCTTCCTGAAGGCCTAAAAGTGGCATTGGGTCTCAATGAGAGATTATGAAGTTGAATTGCGTCATAATTGAATCATATTTTATTCAAAAATTATACGGAGCATGAACTCCTGAATCCCATTTAATCTAAATATTTGGGGGATTTCTTAAAAGATTTCAAGTACCAATTTTCTTTGGAAATCAACATTTTTTTTCAATTTATATATATATATATATATATATATATATATAGTTAACTATATGGTAGGGTCCTGATGAGATCATTTAGATTGAAACCATGGTAGACTTTTAAATCTTTCCAACTATTACTATCATCATTGCTCTATGTTTTTAATATATTGACCACTTTTGAATAATTTACTAATGTCACTGCAATGGAAAAGTTAACACACCAATTAGATACTATATATATACAGAGTATTCGGGATAAATTTGACTTATATATAATTGGTTATTTTTCTCTGTAAGTTGGAGGTATTGACGCACACTACGCAGATTCCTTTGATGATTCCACTTGGTAAATCTTCTAAGTGACATCCAGTGTCAGCACAGAGCTGATGAAAGTAAGATTTTGCTGTTCAACCAACTCTGGTATGTCCATGTATAAGAACCCATGGGAGAATGTTGCTAAGATTTAATCATGAATTATATATATATATATATATATATATATATATATATATATTGGTAATTCCATGTCAAATCATCCTGGTCATATCAACCACCCCCTTTAATTATTCTGAAATTTTGTACAGGTGTGGTCTATGTTAAAGTTAGACAATCCCCAAAATTTGAACTTCCAATTCCAAGAATTGGTGGAGTTATGTCGATTTTTAGCTCTTCAAATTTGAGGGGGGGGTGACGAGAGATGGCAACTTTTGTAATCTATTTTTGTCTGTAAAATGAGTCCTAGAGATTCCCTACTCCTAGAAATTGGTTTATAAATGCATTTTTGTCTGGAAAATCCAAAAATTCTTCCCAAAACATCTGCAAATTAACCAATTTTAAGTTATTGATGATATTTGATTTATTCATAGCAAGATCAATATCCCAATGTGGTACTGCATCTATGTCAAAGATTTCTTTCTATTATTATTTCATATCTATTGAACATTATTTGTACTAAAAGGATAGTTTGGTATCTGCTCAGAACCAAACTTTTTTCTGGATGATTTGACATGGAATTGCCCATATATATATATATATATATATATATATATATATATATATATATATATCAATGATATGACATTTAAGAAAAATATTTTGTAAAATTCTTCATGGAGAACAATGAAAATTACAAAGAAAATCATTGCAGCTGCACTAATTTGACCTACTCGATATTTGAAAATACCCAGAATTGTTTGATACCACTTTATATATGACATCATCAAAGAATATTTTACTAAGAGTTCAGTTCTTTTTCTAAAAGCAGAAATATTCCAGAGATATATGGAAACTTTTTCTAATTTCTTAAAACAAAAAGTAGATTTTATTCTTGATACTATATTTATAAGAACTCATATCTGTGTACTTGAGAGTGTGTGCATGTACATGTATGTATGTATATATATATATATATATATATATATATACATATATATATATATATATATATATATATTTCTTTGCATACTAAAAAAAATTTTGTTGTTTTTCTATTATTGTTATTGTTATTCTATTTTGTATTTAAAATAATAATAGATAGAATACATGTGTACATGGATAAACTCCTGGCTGAAACACGTATCAGTAAAATAGAATAAAATCAATCCTATTTTATCCATTCAACATTTTGTTTCCTTTATTTTTCATTTCAACATACCATTGGATTTGCTTCCATTTTCAACTTACATATATATATATGTATTTATGTACATGTACATATATATTTGTACATATATATGTATGTTGTACATGTACATATATATATATATACAATGTACATATATAATTACATATGTACACACACACACATATATATATACATGTACATATATATATATATATATATATATATACATTCTCAGAGAGAAAAGAGTGGTGCATGTAATATACATGTATGTGTATATATATAATATATATATATACTCACAGAGAAAGGAGGAGAGAGACACTTACACTCACATTCACACACACACACACACACGCATATATATATGTATACATACATATATATATATATATATATATATATATATATATATATATATATCATTCTATCAGATTTCATTTTTTTAACAATTATCTTTATTTGGATGACTGTCAACTGTATATATACAAATAATGAACAAAAAAAATACTGATATATATATATATATATATATATATATATATATATATATATATATGAGGAAGAATGAATAAAGAAAAGAAAGAATAGAATGGATAATAAATGATGAATTTAATCAATATCACTTACACATGTGTTTTGGTCAGTTCATCTGTGTGAAAATATTCCGCACACAAAGAAGATTCGACCTTCATCAGAGTGAAATTTATTTTGAATCAAAGGTTAATTTCTTAAGCGGAGTTTAACAGGTTTGAATTTAGAGTTTTCCTTCTCCTAGACTGGTTACCTAGCCATGGTTAAAGAGCCCAGTCTACCCTGCTATTTATCCATAGCTGGAGGGAGAGTAGGATTCATGCCTTTCCCAAGGGTATCAGCGCTAAGTGAAATGCAATTACCATGTCCAGGATTTGAACTCTGGGTGACGAGTCCATTTCCCATGACTTTAACCATTACACCACGCACTTCCTACTTGGTAAATACATATATGATATCAACTGGCAAGATACTTAATTTTTTTTTAAATTACAAGTAATTCCAATTATTTTTTTTTATTATTGGACAAAATGTC